>BFEA01000048.1:3333127-3355928 GCA_003427395.1 Chara braunii
AATGAGTGGCCAGGACTAAAGGAAAGTACATGCACATGAAGGGAAGATCATCCGGAACATCACACCAAGTATGAACATGACAATGAGTGGCTAGAACTTATTGAAAGCACATGCACATGAAGGGAAGATCATCCGGATCATCACACTAAGTATGAACATCACAATGAGTGGCTAGACTAATGAAAAACACATGTATATGAAGGGAAAATCATCCGGAACATCACACCAAGTATGAACATAACAATGAGTCGCTAGACTAATGAAAAGCACATGCACATGAAGGAAAGATCAATCGAAACATCACACCAAGTATGAACATGACAATGAGTGGCTAGACTAATGAAAAAGCACATGCACATGAAGGGAAGATCAACCGGAACACCACATTAAGTATGAATATGACAACGGGTGGCTAGACTAATAAAAAAGCACATGCACATGAAGGGAAGATCATCCGGAACATCACATTAAGTACGAACATGACAATGAGTGGCTAGACTAATGAAAAACACATGTATATGAAGGGAAGATCATCCGGAACATCACATTAAGTATGAATATGACAATGAATGGCTAGACTAATGTGAAGCACGTGTACATGAAGGGAAGATCGACCGGAACATCACACCAAGCACGAACATGACAAAGAGTGGCTAGACTAATGAAAAGCACATGCACATAAAGGGAAGATCAACCCGAACATCATATGCTATCATGTGAGTTAGAACAGGAGTCTAAGTGGGCCAGATCACCAAGGTTGAACCAAGGGTCATCCATGAATGTAGCGCTATACTACCTACTAGTGTGAGAGTAGAAAATCCAAGTTTGAAGAGCCCAAATCACCAAGATTGTATCAAGAAGCATTCATGGGTGAAGCGCTATACTACCTACTAGTGTGAGTGTGAAAATCACAAGTTTGAAGAGCCCAAATCACCAAGATTGCATCAAGAAGCATCCATGGGTGAAGCGTTATACTACCTACTAGTGTGAGTGTGAAAATCACAAGTTTGAAGAACTCAAATCACCAAGATTGTATAAAAAAGCATCCATGAGTGAAGCGCTATACTACCTACTAGTGTGAGTGTGAAAATCACAAGTTTAGAGAGCCCAAATCACCAAGATTGTATCATGGATCACTCATAGGTGAAGCACTACACTACCTATTAGTGTGAGTGTGAAAAACATAAATTTGAAGCTCCCAAATCACCAAGATTGCATCAAGAAACATCCATGAATGTAGCGCTATACTGTCTACTAGTGTGAGTGTGGAAATCACAAGTTTGGAGAACCCAAATCTCCAAGATTGTATCAAGAAGCATCTAGGAAAGAATCGGAGTACTACCCTCTAGTGTATAAGTGAAAGAGGAGAGTTAGAGTAGCCCATGAAAAAGAGAAGACGAAGTAAGAGAAGATAGAGGAGAAGGGGAGAGAGATGAGAGAGATGAAGATGGGGAAGAGGAGGAAGAAGACAAAGAGAATGGAAGTGAAAGAGGAGAGTTTGAGTATGCCTAGCTAGTCCGAGATATCCCGGACTGCTGGGCAACTTTCTCAACATCCTTATTTTACTTTTTTTTCTCCCATGACTCTCCTACTTGCTCCCACTGGTGTTTGCACTAGTGGTGCTAATATTTTCCACCGTCTAGATCCTTGATTTTGACGGTGCCGTTTTCTTGCACAAATATTCCTTGTGTTCGCTCATGGTTCCCTTGGAAAATCCCAAGTCCCCACCATTTTCCTTCATGCTAGCTCCATTTCCTTGTCCCACCGGCGGTCCCGCTAGCGCATGTCTTGTTTCCCGATTAGTATTATTTGGACCCATTTGGTCCCTGACAACATTCCAAGCGGCGTCCCATTTTTATTTTTTTGGGGCCCTTTGCCCTTGGTGGTCCCATCATTTCTACATGTGTGTCGATTTTTCTAAACCGTGAGATCTCATCTCACGGTTGCCGTTTACCGTGTTTACTTGCCCCATGCCGAAAATTGGTCCTTTCCAGTCTTCCGGGCTTGCCATAGCTTATTTCCTCTTAGCCTTGGCATCCCCATGCAGTCCGTAATTTCTCGGACTACAGTCATGGCTGTTTTCTACACCCACAGCCCCACAACTTGCCCCATGTTAAAAGAAAATGAAGCGTTAAATTTCATAGTGCATCCGGGCTCAATATTGGCTCGGATGCACCTAGAACATGTGTTTTCTTTTCCCCATGCAGTCCGTTGCAACTCGGATTGCAATGGGGGTTAATTCCTTAGCCCCAATGCCCTACAACTAGTTCTTACTCAAAAGAAAAAGAAACGGCCAATTCCCAAGTGCATTCGGACTTCATTTTGGCTCCGGATGCACCTAAAACATATGTTTCTCCTCATGCATGTAATCCGTTTTATTCCGGTTGCAAGAGGCCTTGATTTCCTTTGATTTTCTCTGCAAAAATCAATCTCTGCAAAAATCAAAGAAAATCAAAGTCCTTTGTAACCGCCATATTCCAGAATGAATCTGGTCAAGGATCAATCTCCCAGAGTGACCGTTTTTTACCGGTCAGATTTTTTTCTCTTTTCTTTTCTTTCGTTTTCTTTTCTTTTCTTTTCTCCTCCTTTCTTGGACAGTAGGGACTTGTCAGTCCCTATCTATGGCAGTCCCTACTAACGGCCAACTCACTCACTCCCTCTCACTCGTTTTGTCTTATTTTTCCACTTTTTTTTTTTTTCTCTCTTTTTTCTAGCATGCCAAGTGTCAAGTGGCCGTTAAGGCCCTTTTCTAGCCTCTTCCTCTTAGTTTCGACCCTCTCTATGCCCATGGTGCAGTCTGTTATTTCTCGGACAACAATAATGGTCTTGCCATGCCCATGGGAGCTTCCTTTTACTCCTACATTTCTCCCATAGTGGCCCCTCCTACTCCGATTTTCTCTCGGAGGCTATTTCTCACATAGGGCCTCTTTTGTCTCCATTTTCCTAGGAGAGGCTAATCCGAGATTTTTTGGATTGCTCCTATGCCTCCAACTTCAGTTTTCTTTACTTTTTATTTTCCTTTTGGCCTTCCTGTTTGTCATCACTAGTGCTTACGCTAGTGATGCTAATATTCTCGGCCGTCAAGATGTTGATCTTGACGGTGCACCTTGCATTTATTATTTTTCTTCATGTGGTGCCGCCGTTTCTTCTTGGGACTTTCACATGTCCCCGCCACTTGTCCCGTCGGTGGTCCCCGACACTTTGTCCTGCTGGTGGTTCCCGATACTTGGTCCCGCCGGTGGTCCCCGACACTTAGTCCCGTTGGTGGTCCCCGACACATTTCGCCCCGGATGCCATTATTTTTACTTAGTCCCATGTGGCCCCGGGTGCCTTTTCCCGAGGTATCCCATGCCCCTTGGGCATCTTCTCGCCCCATAGCGACCCTTCTCCTTGGTCTTTCTTCGCGCCTTGTGTGCGCCGATCTTTTTTTGGTCGTGGGCCTCCGCTTCGAGGCTCCCGTAGATGGCCTCCACGTTGGCCCCCCGTTTCCTGGTTTCCCGCGGCCTCTGGGCCGCCCATCCCTCGACTTCCTCATTCCTTTATCGCTGTCGTGCTGCATTTGCTGGTTCAAGGGGCCCTTTGGCCTTAGTCTTATTGCATTCCGATGACCCTCCCGGCCTCCTGCTATGWTCTATGTGCCCCTGTTCTTGCGCTCGCTTGCTTGCTACCGCTTAGTTCTTTCCCCCTGTGGCTCTAGCCCAGGGCATTACTCCCTCCTGCCGCTTAATCCTTTATCTCGTCTCACTCTGGATTTCTCTGTTGTGCATAGTTCGTCCATATTCGGTTTCTCGAGTAATGGAAAGTTATTCGGGACTCACCAGTCCCGACACATTCCCCCCACTCTTTCACGATGTCATCATCGCGCACCAATATCTTGTTAGTGAGTTTTGAAGGGATAGATGAGAGAGGGAGATGAGATGTTATGGATGGTTAGTTTGCCAGGGTCCGTTTTGTTCTTTTCCCATTCCTTTCTCAAGGTTTTCCTGAGCTTCCGTCCGTTAGGGTGGAGGAGGGTATGGGGGAGTCAAAGGCTTTACAGCTTAGACCAGGTTGCTCATTTCCGTCATAGCTCTGCCTCTTTATCTTTCCCTCAATTGAGATGCAAACTTCCTCTTCAGTCAACTCTGTATACCCAGCAAGGCAGCCCATAATTCTTTCGCCTTCAGTAACATGAAGCAGACGAGGTTCTCCTTGCTTCATGCACTTAACTAATGGTATGCTGGCTTTATTCCCAGGGTGACAATTTGTTGTCATAACACAATTGGTTTTCTCATTGTATGCCTTGGCTTTGTTGATAACAAATTGTAGGCAAGTTTTCGGATGCGACTCAATGTCAGGCATTTGCTCCGGAAGGGGGATGTTCGTCCAGTACAACCGCCTCCTTTGCTGTGGTGATACCCACTTCGAATCAGTGAGCCCAGACACAACTCCCCTTAAGTGCTTCGTAATCTCAAATTTATCTTCCCATTTCATTGAGAAAACATTATCGAGCAGAAACCATTTTGGTTTCGCCTCATTCATTACTCTTAGAGTCGTAAAAAATAATCTACTTTTCGGCCCGTGCAATCCATGTTCTCCCGTCATTCTTTCCTCAGTCTCATGCTTAGCCAGTTCCCATGTATTTTTTCCATGTCATTTTGCCCAGCTTAGGTGTGTCATCCTCATTCGTCATTTCTCGTATCCAGGCTTTAAAATGCGCGTTACTCAGTCCTCTTATTCACATCTTTCTTCTGGTCTCTTGCCAGGCCTCTCTCATACTCATGCAAAGTCCATTATACCCGTATCTCTTTTCTGGGCGTCTTGCTAGACTTTTCCTTAGGTCTACGCAAAGCCAATTTCACATAAATTTCTTTTCTGAACATCCTGCCGGGCCTTCTCTCAAGCCCATGCTATGTCAAATACTCATCCATTTCTCTCTTGGACATCCCGCCAGGTCTCTTCTCAAGCCCATGCGGAGTCATTCACACATTGTTTCCTCAGCTGGACACCTTGCCAGACCTTTTTTCAAGCTCATGCAACGTCAATTACTCATCCGTTTCTCTTCTTGACATCTTGCCATGCCTTTTTTCAAGCTCATGCAACGTCAATTATTCATCTGTTTCTCTTCTGGACATCTTGCAAGGCCTTTTCTCAAGCCTGCGCAAAGTCAATTACTCATCCATTCTTTTCTTCTGGACATATTGCCAACCCTTTTCTCAAACTTGCGCAAAGTCAATTACTCATCCATTTTTATAATCATGGTATCCTTCTCTTTTGCACATTTTTTTTTCGGTAGATGGCACACCTTCCCCCCACTCAAAATGCGATGTCCCCATCACACGACCAGTTCTCACTTGGAGGTACGCAGACCTTGGCCCACCAACTGAGTAGATGGATGTCGGCCCATCAGCCCCAAAAAGGAAGGGTGATCAGTCCTCCCCTTGCTGATAACTCACCTCATCCCCTACTCCCGTCCGACCTTTTGCTGCTTACGAGACGGACGGCATCACTGAGGCACCACCCCACATATGGAAGGAAGGTCGAGTCCAAGCCTCCCAGGACCCCATCTTGCCGTAAGTGCTTTCTCGCGAATCGTTCCTCCCGAGCGGTGTTTTTTTGGATCTGGCCTCTTCCTTTCAGGAGAGTGGGGACTCTTTATTAGTCTGCGAGTGCAGTTACGAAGACCTCGCGGTAAGTCCCAGAACGGTTGTAATGATCCGGCGGGGCAGTGTCACTCGCCCTGTGGTGGTTGCGGCTTCCACCCGGTACCATGCCCGATTCTTCCCTCTGGACAGTTCTGCTCAACTTAACGCGAGCAGCCGTGGTTAATTCCAAACGGCCGTGTCGCCCCTCTACGGCATGGTGTGTGGTTGGGGAGAAAAAATGAGACTTAGGAAAAAGAATGGCTCTCTCGCCCGTTTGGCACCACGCCCTTGACGTTTAGGTTTCAACATGAGGCGCAGTTCGAACTCCCCGACTAAAGCTCGTTGTCAGGGTTAGTTCCGGACGGCCAGCATCAATCAAAGAGAGAGGTGCTTTGGTCCTTCAACCCTTATTCTTTCTTATGAGTAGCAGGTCGCGCTGAGACTTTTCCCTTAACGGGTAGAGGTCTTGGGGTCGCGATGCAGACATTGCTATCCCCCTTATGTTGAGACATGAGACTAGAAAAAAAAGAAAGCTCAATCTCTTGCTATTTCCATGGTCGGTCCGACGACCTTACATCAAGTTGTCTAGGGTCCCCTGGCTATGCAATGCAATATTCAATCTTCAAACACTCAATCCCATGCTATTTTCAAGGCTGATTCTCATGGCTGGTCCGACAGCCTCTTATCAACTAGGCCACCCACATGGCCGGTCTGGCGGTCATTTTCTCAATAGCCATTTCTCAAGACTGCTCCTTCCGCCCATTCAATCCTCAATTCTCTCATTCTTCAACACCCAATCTCTGTGACCGTCCCAACGGTCCCTGCCCTTCTCGGCTTTAAGGCTCCGCCTTCTTTATCATGTCCTTCTCATTCACATCTTTCTTTCGCCCCCTTGGCTATTTCAGTGGCCGACCCACCGACCTTTTTCATCTCTTCCGTCCATCCCATTGGCTATTTCAGTGACCGACCTGTCGGCCTTTTCCATCTCTTTCATTCATCCCATTGGCTATTTCAATGACCGACCCACCGGCCTTTTCCATCTCTTCCATCCATCCTTTGGCTATTTCAATGACCGACTCATCGGCCTTTTCCATTTCTTCCATCCATCCTTTGACTATTTCAATGACCGACCCATCGGCCTTTTCCATTTCTTTCATCCATCCTTTGGCTATTTCAATGACCGACCCATCGGCTTTTTCCATCTCTTATTGCTTATTCCAGCACATTCTCAATCAACCTTTCTTAATGAAATATGCAGGGGACCCCAGTGCCTATTTCAAAAGAAATGACCCTTGTCAGGGGTCATTCCCGAACAACCTGGTTAGGGTCGTTCTTTTCCATTCTCAAGTCGAACAGCCTGGTTAGGGCCATTCCTTTCCATTCTCAAGTCGAACAGCCTGGTTAGGGCCATTCCTTTCCATTCTCAAGTCGAACATCCTGGTTAAGGTCATTCCTTTCCATTCTCAATGTTAGTGTCCGAGGGGGTGGGCCTCGAGGTTATGGATCCCATTTCTATCTTGGAGGTTAGAAGGTGGTCATCTCATCTTTTGGATGTTGTTCTCTTTCTTCCATTTCTCACAGTAATATACTATCCATTCAATTTCTCACAGTAATGTACTATCCATGCATACATCCGACTTAGCGTCTAGCACTCGAGTTGGGGTTCGCGACCCCAAGCAGCACTAGCTCACCCGACCGTTCAACCATAGCAAGAGACAAGGGCGCCCCCTTTTTTTCTTCACTCGTTCCGACGACTCAGATCTTGACCATTCTCAGACTAATTCATGACTCGGTTGGATTAGGCTCCTAGGGAAGGAGTATTCTTCATGCCCCTTAACCCATAGGTTCCCCTACCTCTCTTGTACTCGACCAATCATTCAATGCCATGGTTCGCTCGTCAATCCGTATTCAAGGTTTTCCCCTCTCAAAAGCATAATCCTTATTCCATCCAGATTTCACAATACACCCTCTCCCAATTGGTCTCATCCCAAATCTCAAATCTTTGTCTTATGTACCCAAGGTAGCTCATCCAAAAAGTAGCCTAAAAAACTATCTTCTATCTTATCGTGACACAGCCTTAGTTGACCCTCTTTTCACTTCATCCTTAGCAAGCTTGTCCATACGGTACACGTTCTCGTCATTCTCATGTCTCCGCAGACAGAAAAACAGTGATTTTTTTCAATGCTAAGTCAACACCTAGTTCCTATTGCTGCCTTGCGCCTCGTCTTGCCTAGTTCCTTGTCCACCCTGTTTCTCGGCAGGCTTCCTAACCCCCAGGCCGTAGGTCTCGATTTCTCTCTTCTTTCTTGCAATTCCCTGTAGTTCAATTTCACTAAAGAAGTCCAGCGGCGTAGCTACCACTCCCGCCTTTGTGAGTTCTCGAGTCTTGATAATCCATTTGTGCCTGATCACATTGGTCCATTGCTGGAACCAATGACTGGGTGTTGGCCCAAACTCATCCTCCCATCCGAAAGTCCCGTCGTCTGGCTGGTGCATCGGAGGCCGCCCTTCTTCCCTAGGCCTCGAGATCTCATCCCTTTCATCCCCGCTGCTGATTTTTATGACTTCTCGTACATCCTCCTCCTCGTCATCCTCGTCTTCTGTCTGTATGAGGCTATACCCACCTGCAAGGTTCTTCGGATCGTAGGTAAAAGGAATCTCTGTCCTCATCTCATACCCCTCACAACTGTCGTGGCCGCTTCGTCCTTCAAGCGGGCTTTCCCTTCTCTCCTCATCCTCCTCATGTTCGTCGCGCATGTCTTGTCCCCCCTCGCTTTCCCTGTGCCAAGTCTCACGTCGTTTGCCCCTGTTGGCTCCTTCCTTGTCAGAGACCTGAACCTTATCTCCCATATCTGCATTGCATTCTTCTTCCACTTTTGCCTTTTCCTTCCTTCCCTCACTTTCAGACGAGATTTCTATACCTTCTCCCTCGCGGAGGGGTGAGGGTTTCCTACACAAGCATTTCCTTCCACCCCTGCCTACCACTGGCCCACCCGCCCTGCTGTCGTTCTCGTTGCCGAATTCCATTTATTTATTTTTTGCCTTTTCTCGTTTTTCTCATTGGTCCTGTATCACAAAACAACACCCGCAATGCCCCGCATACACACATTCCCCCCAGTCCGGTAGACAGCTCCTTTTTCCCAAAAATGCTCCCAGTATCCTTCGCATCATGCCCCTTTTATACATTTCCCTCCCTTATGCAAAAGCGTCGTTTGTGAAGATCCCATTTTTTTTCCCGTAAAAAACTATGGTACAATGCCCCAAATATCCCTTTTCGTCGTCGCACAAGCCAGATATTGCAAACCCCTCAGTCATGCTGCCTTACAACCTCAGTCAGTCCAAGCCATTGCCCAAGTCCCCCAAAAATGACAGTCCCATGGAAATGGTCAGAGACAAACCATAGTGTGGGCAAAGCTGTGGTCAGTCTTTAGCTTGTGGCTCCTCAGTTTCTTTATCTTCGGACTCCTGAAGCCATTGTTCCACTGGGTCCCGGCTTAGAAACCTGACCAATCGCTGCCCCCGGAAGGGCCTTTTCAATCCAGTTTCATCCAAATCTTCCAGTTCGAAGGTGTTCAGTCTCACCCGCTTGGCGACCCGGTAGGGGCCTTTGAACCTTCTTCCCAGTTGTCCCGACCAAGTACTTTCTAGTGCCAAGTTCCTCAGCAATACCATCTCTCCCACTTGAAGTGACTCCTTTCTGACATTTTTACCCTGGTCCCACCTTGCTTTGTCCCTCATTCTGCTGTTTAGTACGCGGTTCGCGATGTCTTTCATGACCTCCTCATTCTTAAGGATCTATTGACATCTTGCCTCGATTAACTCTTCAGTAGTCATTTGGGGATCATCATCTAACCTGTTCCAGATAGGTACCAAGGCTTCCACTAAAAGTCGATCTCTCTTCCGTACCAAAGTTCCGTCAGGATACATCCTGTTGTCCTTTTAGGGGTCATATTCTCCGCAAAGACAGCCTGCTTAAGATACCTAGGTCAGTTCCCCAGACGGTCCGCTGCGAGCTTCGCAATCGTGTTTTTCAAGGTCCGGTGCCCCCTTTCCACAGGTGCATTGGCCTCTGGGTGATACGGCTCGATGAGTTTGATCGGTACGCAGAATTTCTTAAGCATCCCCAATACTTCTTGGTTCATAAACTTCGTCTTATTGTCTGTTATAAACCTCCTGACGAAAAGATGCCTCAAGTAGTAGTCTTCTATCCAGTCCGCCACACTCCTCTCTGTCTTTTTCTTGAGGGTGACCGCCTCCACGAACCCACTCAAGTTGTCTCGCGCATCCAAGATATACCTGTACCCATCGGTTGACACAGGCATGACCGCAAGGTCCAGGTGGATCAGATGTCCCGGCCCTAACACCCGCGTTGGTCTAAGCGGCTCGAAGACCCGCACCGAGCTTCGTTCTTGGCAAATAAGGCAAAACTCGTAGTATATGGCGACCATGCCTGCCATGTCTGGCCAATAATAGAGTGCCGTTATCTTTGCAAGCGTTCCTTTGGACGACCGATGACCTCCAGCTATACCGTCGTGCATTGCCTGGATAACGTCTACTTGCCTAGATCTTCCGCACACAATCCTTCGGGGCATAACACCTTCCTCCCTTCGCAACAAATGCCCGCCCCTTAGGACGTATCTTTCGACTTCTTCTCTCGCTTTAATACCAACTTTCGTAGGTTGTTTGTTGCCTACCAGCAACAGCCCGATCTCCCGAAAGAGTACTTCGTATGATCGGACATAAAAAAACTCCTTTCCTTCCCGATCCTCCTCCTTTTTCTTCTGCATCTGGTTTACCAAGCATTGCAACTCTTTCCTTTCCCACGATTCCACTAGGCTCATTACGGCTTCCCGACCTCCCTCGACCGCCATTGCTATTAGTTTCCTTTTCTGTCATACTATCGCTACCTTTTTTTTTCTGCGTCCTCGAGTGGTGACTGATCCTTCTCTAAGTTCTGCTACTACGGCAGGTGCACCCTTCTCCAAAGTCTAAATCAATAGTTCTCCCAATGTGCATTCCTCGGTTATCATTTCGTTATCCACGGCGAGAGTCCCCCCTTCGTATTCGAGGAATGCGTCTATAACAGCCATTTCGTCAAAACGGACATATTATATTTTTTGAACGAAATAAAAACTGATTTTTTTTGCCAAAATCTGGTCGGAATTTTTTGCTCCTAGGGCTCCGGCGTTCCCAAAACGCCGGACCCTCTACATATATCTGGTCTATGGTTGAGACCGGATTTAAAAAAAAAAAAAAATTTGGTATCTGGTCTCAACCATAGACCAGATACATGTAGGGGGTCCCAGGAGCAAAAAATTCCGACCGAATTTTGGCAAAAAAAGTCAATTTTGATTTCGTTTAAAAAATATAATATGCCCGTTTTGACGAAATGACTGTTCTATGGGCTCCGCACCCTCCACCCCTTCGGGAGTGATACAGACCCGGCTCAGCCCATCGACCTTGTTCCTAATTCCCGTAATTCGTTCGATTTTGTAATCGAACTGCCAGATAAATTCTACCCATCTCCCCACCGTCGGGTGTATAGGCCTGTAATTCTTTAGGACCCCTCAACATTCGTTGGATCGATCCTAAGGACGAACCGCCTCCCAAATAGGTAGGCTTGAAAGGTCTTAAGGCAGTGCAAGATGGCTAGGACCTCCTTTTTGAACTGCGAGTATCACCACTCTGCGGAGTTCAGGGTTCTACTTTCAAACCTAATCGGCCTTTTTTTCCCTCCCTCATCCCTTTGAATCAACACGCCCCCTACGGCTAAAGGTCCTCCATCCGTTTCTAGGATGAAGGGTCGTCCTACTTCGTCATTAAAACAAGGTGCGGACAGGGCGACTGTCTCAGATGTCAATATGTCCTTAAGCTTCTGGACTGTTTTTTTTCGCTCCTCCGTCCAATCCATTGTTCCTTCCTCCCTGATCATAGTGCGGATAGGCTCCGCAATCTTGGCAAAATTCTTAATGAAGATCCTCCAGAAACCGACCACGCCTAGGAATGCTCTCACTTCCGTTGTAGTGCGCAGAGGGGTTGGCCACTGCGATATTTTGTCTGTTTTCGCCGGATCCGGCTTCCTACCGTAAGCACCGCAGCGAAATCCTAGTATGGTTACTTCTGGTACTGCTAGAATACTCTTTGGTCCACTAGCCATGATGTTGCATACTAGGAACCGACGGAGCAAGTCCTCGATGTCCTGTAGATGGTCTCATACAAACTTTCAGATTCCTGGTTGGACTTTTGTCTCGTCCTTCTCCTGCGCGCCTTTGATTGGATTGTCATCGATATAGGGCTCACACTTTTCTGGAAACATGTCCCCGACCACGGTGAACATTCTGCGTTGCGCTTCGGCCACCGCGTTTGTGAATCTCATATCTGTAGCTGCCTACGAGGGTATGCATAGCGGTCCCAAACATCCAACGAAAGTTGGTCGTACCCTGAGTACAGATCTATCAGGGAGTAAATGCTCCAACCGGCGTGCGATTCTGCCAATAAGTCAGCTTGAGGTAGCGTGCCAGCATCCCGGATGGTTACCGCATTCAACTTCTGCAGATCCTGAATCCACCTTAGTGTCTTGTTGGGCTTTCGAAAGACGAACCATCGGTTTGCGTATGGCGACGTCGTAGGCTCCGCAACGAAGGAGTCCATTTTTTCTCGGAGGAGGTCTGTCACTTCCCCTGCTATCCCAAATTCATAGGACGACCCCTTGTCATTTCATCACTCATGTTCTACCGTGTGGATTCTGACCGGAGGGATCAACTTCGCATCCAGTCGTCGCTTCTGGTGATCACTAAAGGCAAATGTCACGTAAAACTCCTGGCAGGTCCTTTTGATCAGGCGGCTTTCCTCTTCCGTTAAGAACCCGTCTATCCCTATCTTCATTGTGTTAGCTACCTCATCTGGTATCCGATGTCCCTCCGTGACCCTTCTTTCTTGGATTACTCGAAGGAACTCTTCCTCCTTCTCCATAGCCTCTTCCTTTGATATCTCTAGCAGGATCGAGACCGGTTTTGTTTTTTTCTCTACTGGCTTGTACTTTCGAACATTTCCTTCGGGATCTTTCTCCTAAAAAATGAACAGTCGGAATCGCCCTCGTTGCCTCTACGACTCGTGGTTGAATATTAACTAGTTTCCCATTTAGGCAATATCCCTTTTGCACCTCTCCTTCGAACTTGGCCAAGGCTGCTGATTCCACTCCTACCTTGTGGTATCTGAGAGCCTTTATGAGTTGTAACAGATCGGGGATCTCGAGTGCGACTTCTGGCACGTCTATGCGTACTTCTTTCCGTTTGGGCAGGCGAGCACCAAGTTCGACCTCTGACTCCTTTTCTGCTACCATAACACCTATGACTTCGTCCTCCTGCCCCCGCTTCTTCTGGGGCTGGCCCATCTTGATCCACTCCTTCTTGAATGCTTCCTCAATCATGATTTCTACCCTTTCTCTCATATCCTCCATCCGTGCGAAAGCCCCTTTTCGCGTGCTATCCTCGAACGACGGCGACCATATTGCCAATTTCCCCTTCGGGGGGTCTCCTCCCGTTCTAAGGAGTCGGAGGAGCTCTCCCCGGCCGGTCACTGGATCCTCTATGTCTACCATGTATGAGCCATCATGCGAGTACATGCCTATCATCTCTACGTTCGCGCACCACGGTCTCCTGAGGATTATGTCGTTGTACATTTTCTCCATTACGGTCATCCGCTGAAACGACCAGATCGATTCCCTGACGCCAGCCTTTACAGCACACTTCGTGACGTACCCAGCGAACGGGATTTCCCCGCCAGCTCCCCGGATTCTCCCTGTTACTTCCTTGTTTATCGTACATCCCGTGATCATTGCGAAATCTCTTCTTATGAGAGTGATTCTGCTCCCCTGCCTACTAACGCGTCGGTATGATGAGTCCTGATCTGGATTTTCAGCTTCCCTACGGGCAGTGCATGAAAGCTAAGCTTTGTCCCGGGTGGTGACCTCATGACCTCGTCGCCCTCTCGGTCGGGCAAGCTCAAACGAATGTCTGCAAAAGTTTTCACGAGATCCTCCAAGTCCCCATAACTCCTCTGAAGGTTAGTCACTTCTTGCGGAGCTTCCTCCTCCCTCTCCCCTTCTGGTAATTCGGGGTTGTCGCCTATTTCTACTCGCCGCTGAGTCAACAGTTGTCTAAGCCCTTTGAGCAACCTAGGGCTAGCCTGGAGCATGGTCTGAAAAGACACCGACACTATGGTTCCTAGTAACTTGCTAATGGTGTCGTCGATCTCAGGCAAGGATAAGATTGGGATTTGGTACCTAAACTTCTTCTTGGCAGCGGTAACTTTGTCTGTAGGCTCCTCTTCCCTAGGTTTCCCATAGACCTTTTCCGATTCCTCGACCTCAGGCTCTGCCTGGGGTTCCGAACTTCCAGCAACCTCCTCCATCACGGTGTCATGGTTAATCCTTCTCCCAGCCGTTCCTAGTCGAGTGGTTGCGTTCACCCTATCACGTCCGTCGTTTTCCAAAATAAAGTTGACCTGCAGCCCGCGCCCCCGGAGTTGATCCAAGATGATCTCGCCCACCGGTTTGGCTTCTACGGCCGTTTTTTCTAACCCGTTGAGCATGATAATGGTTTGCCGCATCCCTCCTGGCGAGTTCTAGTTCACCCGTTCCCCTTGTGGTCCAAATATCTCCCCCTTTAATGATCTGGTACACCTTCTTTTCAGAATATCATGGTTGAGCTTTGGGCACGCGCGCACATAATGTCCCATCGCGGTACAGTACTTGCATTGCTCGTTAACAGGATCTCTCCGTCCGAATCCCCGGTTGGCTACACTTGGCGGAACCACAGCTTCCTGGGGAGGGAGGGCGGGTCAGGATACTTGCGTCTGCATAACCAGTAGCGCGCCCTCCATCCTTTCAATTTTATTGTCGACCCCGTGCACCCGCTCATGTAGACTTTCAATCCCCTTCTTTACCTTGTCACTCGTTCTGCCGGTCAGATCTATGATCTCCCCTTCCTTGAGCAAGACCAACGTTTCTGTTACTACCGTTTTCTCAGCCAGATCCGTTATCGTGCCAAAATCAACATCCCTAGTGTTTACAAATTTGCTCGTCTATTGGTAAACCGACAGGATCTTGTCCTTGTCGAACTCGGAGAACTGTCTGAGGAAGTACTTTCTCATTATTCGGTCCGTAACCCCGGGAATTCTTAATGCTACCAAGGTAAACTCCCGTAGGAAGTCATTGTACGTTGCGAAGTTCTTCCTTTGGACTACCGCTAAATCGGCCTCCGTTGCCATCTTCTCTGCTGCCAGATATTTTCTCATCATCACATCCCGGGTTTCCTTTCAAGACCGGCTTGCGGCTACAATGGTCATTATGTCCCGTCCTAGGCTTAACGACACATGTTGTCCTAGATGGTCCATCTTTTCCTCCTCGGTCCACTTTAGTAGCGCAGCTAGGTTCCCGTAGTCGATCAGGAACTCCGTGATGTTTGCTCCGTCGAAAGTCAACTTTTTATCGGCGTCTGCTAGATAGCCTTGGTTCTTATTTAGTGCTCGTGCAAGGGATGATACTATCTTTCTAAGGCCGCCTTCAGAGCTACTGGGCTCGCCTGCCATGCTGGTATCCGGGCCTTCCTTGCCGGGTCGAACCATCCCAACACCCTTTCTCTGAGGCTCCAGAGCCCTTCGCATCCTCGCGATACAGCTGGCGAGGTCGGCAGACGGATAGCCCTACTGTCTATGGCTAAGGGGTTCGTAGTTTTCTCTGCCTCCATTCCCGGAGAGTTCTCTCTCTCTTTCCTTCTTTTGCTCGTCGTTCCCCCACAGTCACTAGCCTTGTCCCCTTGCCCAGTTCCGCCCTGGCTGGTTTTCCGTTCGTCCCACGGTACCTCCTGCAGAGGGCCTTCCTCGTTCCCAATCATCATTTCCTCAATTAACCTTGCCTTGTATTCTGCAGTCCTTTTCTCTATCTCTGCTAGTTTGCGCCTCGCGTCCGTGACCCTTACTTTCTTAGACACAGCTCCCTCCGAGTTCCCGGGGCTCGCCCTATCCTTATTGCCCTCCTTGTTTCACTAAGTCCCCTGTCTACTTCCCCCGGTTTTTTCCGAGCTCTCTCCCGAGGACATTTCCTTCCGGTTCCCTTTGGTGCCATCCGGATTTGTTGATTCCCTGTCTTTCTGCCCTTCCTTGTTTTGCTCAGCACTGCCTCCTGAGCCTGGTCCTCCATCGCTTTCATGATTACCTGTCTTATCCTCCGTTGCCATACTTGCCTACTTCTGCATAACCAAAGGATTCCCCAGAACAAACGCAGTGCAAGGCATTTAGGTTCTCTAGGTTCTAATCCTGTTGGTTTATCCTTTTACTTGGCAATTAGGTTTTTCCCTATTCCCATTTTCTGATGGCTTCCTGAATATGGGGCCGCGTCCGCCTCTCCTCCCTCACCGAGTTAAGGGCATGACTTAGCTTCCCTTATCACTGACTCGTTTAGAGAGCCCTTATTCCGTTGGTCGGTGAGTAGGGGTCCGGGTTGGGCAACCTGCTAGGAAAAGTTCTTCCTGCGCAGTGTTCTCTGTCTGGCGGTCCTTTCCTATTTCTGTCGGTGAGCCTTCGAACGTAGCGGACTGTACTTGATTTGCCCTACTAGCTCACCTGCGGTGCTAGTCCCGTTCTCGCCCTCGTGGCCCTTCCGGTTCGGTAGGTTCCTCGAATAGTTCAGCCACTCCTGCTAAATAACTCTCTCCTATCTCGATTTCTCTTTCGATTATGCGTTCGCATCCCGCCCAGTCTTGTCGTGGCACCCTAAACATCATGATGTGGATGACTTCCAGTAACTCGTGGGCCCTGTTTCCCCAGAACGACCCATGTTCCACAATGATATCGTAGAACATCCCAATGGTAGGGGAGGGGAAGTGTTCTGCCCAGACTATTGCCAAGTCTGCCAGCTCCCGCGTCCGTGCGAGGCTCCCTAAGATGAGGTCTATCATAAAACGGGAAACTCGACACCTCAGCGGTGTGGTTGGTGCCCTGAATTCCCTCCAACCTCCCATTTCCACCCGGGTGAGTAAGCCCACGTTTCTTCTACCCCTTACTGATTGTCCTATCCGGGTCAACGTCCGAGCGGCCCTTCGGAAGATTGGTGCCAACTGGTGACCTTGTGCTATCTCTACCCCCAACGAGTCCCAGCCGATCTCAGGCAGATACATGGTCCCGGTAACTTCCAGATTGGAAAACATATCGTCTCCAGGTCCTCGATCGAGTCTCATCCCTGTCCACCGACTTTCTACCAACATGAAGGCGGCGTCCCTTCCCAAAGTCACGGCCCGCCATTCTATGTCGAACCCCCGATAGGTAGAACTCGACGGGAGGGATACTTCCCATCGTCCACTGTTATTCCAGGGCGGTCCGGGGTACCGGGGATGGCATTTCATTCGCACACGGGGCTGGCGTTCCATTCACTCACGTCTTGCTGCCATTGTTACCTTGGTGATTCCCTGCATAGTCCACATAGAAAGGGTTACAACCAATCTTCAAAATCCGTCCACCTACTGCCTACCTTGCCCTTCGTGTTTTCATTCCTCTTTTCTAGTCCCAACTATCCCTCCATACCCCCAGGAGCAGTAGCCCCCTCTGGCTGTTCGTACAGTCGGTAGAGATCATCTATGTAGGTCGCGCCCCGACCTACCTCTCGCCGGATGACTCTCCACATGGTCTCATCACTTATTTGTGGGACTCCAGGCCTAGTGTTTACCACTGCTCGTAGAATGCAAAGCACCTCGCGCCCCTGTTCGTCCCCGAAAGGACTCATCTCTAGGAAGGCCCGATAGTATTCCCGATACATTAATGCTTCGAGAAAATTTAGCCTAGCTACGGCACTCATCGCCTGCTCCACTCGTTCTATGCCTCCCATTCGTCTTAACAGGAAGGGTGATAGACTCATCCGTACGACCTCATTTGACAGCTCAAAACCCCCTGCCGCGGCGACTTTGACCTCAGCCGTCATGTCATCTCGTTCTGGATCTGCAAACTCAAACCCCTCCCGCCAGGTTGTTTCCCATGCCCCTTCGAACATTCGCACGGGGTCATCCCCAGAGGCCAAGGCAATCCCAAAGGTCCGCCACCCTTCTTCCGACAGGTGTAAGGATCCCGTCGCATGCACTCGCCCTGGGAGGTCCAAATTTACGCCATTTCAGTTCTATTACTAGGTACACCGTGTCTTCCACCAACTCTATCCCCACCCAGTCCATTATCGGGTTACTCACCACGTTCCTTGATGGCAGGCTTATTTCGACCCTGTCTCCCGATGCCCTTGGTGGTCGAATCCCGCGAGGCCTATCTTCCCAGAACGTCATTCGCCGAGCCATCTCGCAATGCCTTCTTTTCCGCTTCCTTAGTCCGATTGTTGCACCCACCGAGATTCCGCGTCTTTCGTGTTTTAGTCTTTCAGTACCCCCTTCCTATCGTACACTGGTTCCCGTCTCTATCCGGTCTCCATGCCTGCCCTTATCTAGGCTTCCTTGCGTCCCCTGCTGACTAATGTACATCCCCCTTTCTTATGCTACATCCTGATTCACATGCACCCTCCATACTTCGTTCTTCCTGTGGCGCTCGAACTTTGAGTCCCTTTAATCAAACCACCGCACCTCAAACAGCATAAAGACATCGTCCACATACGATGGCGAGGCCGCCGCCTCCCGGCTAACTATGGCGTCCCAAGCTTCCGCGCTTACCTCTAGGCGGTTGCATTTACCTATCCTCAGGATGGTGATGACCTCACCGGATTTATCCCCGTAGAAGGGCCCATATTTTAAGGAGAACCTATAGAACTCCTCGGTCAGCCAGGCACATTCTATGTGTACTTTCCTCGTGGAGTCGGCTACGTCTGCTATGTGCTCAAAACTCCCTAACCAGTCGGCCACGAACTCGGGCACCCAAGCTGTTATGCGCAGGCAGGGAGACCTGGGTTCTTTCCACCCTCCCATCACAACTTTGCTACTAACTTCATCCCACCCCTCGTTGGCGAACCTCTTGCCTTCTTTTCGGGTTCGCGCCTCTGCATCCCCTAGAAGCCACATTGGATCTTGTCCCATTGCTAACATAGTGCAAAACAGGTGTCACCCGTCCTCGGAGAGGACATTTGTTCCGACTGATTCCACTTTGCCCTCTGCTAACTCGTCCTAACCTTCCTCTTCCCTTATCGGGTTTCAAATCCGTTCTATCCATACATACGATAATTTCCGGGCAACCTCAAACCTAACCCAGTCGCACGTGGTCCCTCTCCATTCGTTTTCCGTTGGTATAGGCATCTCTACCCCCCCTCTGAATCGTCTTGGTTCCTATCCCTTGAAGGTGTATTCCATCATCATCTCTTCTTTAGTCATCCTTTCCCCTTCCTGCACAATACCAGGCCACTCGTTTTTTCCAAGGTCAAGTCCCCCTCCTTAGAAGTCTCAATCCTCTATTTCCTCATCCTCATCCTCGTCCTCATCACTGAAGTCGTCCTCTTCGTCATAGAACAACTCTTTCACCCCCTCCATAAATGTCTCCCCTATTGTCACATTTCTATACACTATCCCCCAATGTACAGGGCTAGAGACATAGATATTGTCTAAGCTAAGGCAACTTAGTATCTCGGCCAGTTCGTCCGCCCAGTTCCCCTCAAGGCCCCATTTCTACCGACAACCGAAAGAAATCCTGCCTAGTGCATTGGTATAGTCCAAGGTTCGTCATGGACTGACATATTCTTACCAGTCTGCTCCGGGTTCCAAACACCGCATCCACTAGGAAGGGAGGCAGCACACATCGCATGGTTCTGACGAATCGCCTCATGCTTCCTTTATCCCCAAGTTCCACCCGCACATTTACCCTTTCCATTTTCATCTCCCTTCGCTGACACGCGGGCCACACAACTTCCGCTTCAGGCTTCCTAAACAGCTCGTCCGGCGCATTCCCGAGTGCCAACTCTACGACCATAGCATTCTCCCCATCTTGCGACAAGTAGACCCACCCCCGAGCTTCCACTGTCCCCCGGAACTCCAAATCCATTAAACTTGGCGACAACCTTGTCAAGCTAACATTAGCCCATACCGTCTCTATCCATAGGAGCACGTCCTCCCCTTCCAGCATTACGGTTGATATGCTGGTTCAAGGTCCGTCCACGCCCCATCTTCCGGGAGGACGACCGACACCCCATCCTTTACGTCTACTGGCATCTCTGGACCGCTGGTATAAGTCGGGGAGACAATCATCGCGCCATCTTGTTTCCAGCACCCGGCTCCTGTTTTCATGAAAGAGTACCAACCGGTTCTTCTAGTCAGGTCAACCCATTTTCCTAAATGATGATTATTTCAGACCCCCCATTAAGGTCTCCCTAATTTACCTCCCTCTTTCCTAAGTACCCCCTTTCCATAATTCCCTCGGCCGGCCATCCATTTGTCCACATTCCTTTTCTTAGTTCCATTCCAACTGACCTCTATCCTTCTCCCTCCCGATCATCTCTCACTCGTGTGGACTTAGAAGGGAGGGGGAATAAACTTAGAAGAATGTTCGTTCAACAATCCAAGCTCAATCAATCTTTACGGGGGGGGGGGGGGGGGGGAACACATAAAAAAATCAGGCAATCTCACATACAGGTCGGTCATCTCCTCATCGGCCATCCTAATATGGTTTCTCCATTGATACTATCGGTAGAGTTTTACCCCATACCTAAAGCGCAGCTCAACCGTCGCGAGCGCGGTACCCAAACTCCGGCAAGGCGTTAGCTCTTTCCTTGTCCCCAGAATACCCCATCTCGTCTTGCCGCTTTGCACATCCATACCGACACCGAGGGTTACCCCGAGTGCCTAAATACAGGGACAAAGTCAGTCATCCGGGCATTCACTTCCATCGGTCTGACAAGAATCAGCCTTTCCCCAAACCATGCTACGAGAAGCTACTAATCGCCTCCGAGGCTCCGTCTTTGTCCGCATGCAGTGGTACTCCCTCCGCCAGCCACCAGTCTAAGCCCCGCCTGTGGAGATTTCACACCCCGTCCGGCAGATCATCGAGCCAAAGTCCGTCACCGCTCGAACGAGAATGCCACTAATCAACGGACGTGACAAACTCCTGTCCGACAGCTCGGTGGCCTGACCTCCACATACGAACACACGGTAGCCTACAAAAAGAGAACGACGTTTCGCAACCCGCACTGACTGGTGCAGACCAATCATTTCCTTCCGAAAGGCAGGACGCTCGAATCTCATCATTCAAACACAAGTCCTAAGCGGGACACATATAGTACAAGTGCCTTTCCCTTGGTACACCCAGCGCTTCCTACCCATAACTCACAAATTTTCTCTCAGGACAATGAGTGCCACTCCCCCTACTTTCATACATAGTGGCTGGCTCCTTCTCGTGAGAATCTTCAAGGGTGAGCTAGTTTTCCTTGGAGTCTAGCAACTCCCTTCATTTTTCTTTTCTTCATTTGTTTATCCTTTCATAGGGCGGGATTGTTCTTTCTTGATGACCCGTTGTGTTCATATTGGTTCCTTCAAGCATTTCAAAAAAAGTGCAAAGTGCATGAACCCACTGGGCTCAAAGAAGAAGATAGAAGGGCACCCTTTCGGTTGGATCACTCCGCCGCGGGATTTTCATTGGAGCCCTGCCTAAGCCAAGCACCAACCGCCTGCCATATAACCAAGGTCTTTCTTTCATACGAAGAGGAAGGGTCGACCTGCGACTTGCCCAAGGCTTCCCCGGACTGACGAACACCAGCACCAGACGAAGGAGGGCTAGAACCATTCCACAAGGAAATGGTTGATCAAGTGTATAGCATGCATGTTATACCTCCAGGCCTGGTCATGTCATGCGCCCAGCTACTCTCAAGTCAGATTTCTCACAAGGGAAAGAGCAAACATGAGTCAATTTTCCTTATCTTGGGTTGTGTACACGTCAATGCGTCGGGCGCCCCCCTCGGAATCGCAAGGGTCAGTTTAACCCCATACCCGGCACCTCCACCATTTTTGTAGGGCCAAACCCCGGTAGACTTTCGAGCCTTAGTCGACCCCACTGCTGGTCCAGTTGGCTCGGCCCGCCCACACTCATGCTCAGGGCGCGGGCCATTCGTCCCAGGGTCACCCCCACCTAGTGCTTTGAGATGGATGGGGGTGGGTCATTGCACAAAAGAGCTTTGACATTGGGGATATAGCTCAACCCTTACACTGGTTGGTAGTCTCGCTCGTTGTTCTGCAACGCTGATTTTTTTTTTGATTCTTTGTTGTATTCTCATGCAATTGCTCCTTCCAATGCGCAGACAGTCCAAGGATTCTTTGAGTGTTTCTCTTCTCTTGTGCGTAGGCTAAGCGTCATCCTTAGGCCACGCACCATTTTCCTAAGCATCGTGACTATATGGCGTCATCGGGGTGCCGCGGAGCCGTCCTCTCCCTCGGCTCTATGCATCCATCGGGTCTCACAATTTGTTGTCTTCCTTATTGAAGTAGGCCCCTTAGTCTTTTCGGGGTCCTCATATCCATGCACACACAACATCACATTTTCCTCGGTACGATTGCACTCTCATTTACACTCCAAGTCTTCAAGCGCAAAAGTCATTTTCATGGGTTGGCTCTATGTCAAGGGTCCCATAGCCTCTTTGTCCCTCTTCCCTTTCCCTCTTGGTGCCCAGTTCCTCTCGCCCTTATCCCGCTCAAGGCATTTCTAGCCCCCACTCACCTGCACAATCCCACACAAGCAAGAAGATCCATACTATCCCCCGTTGAGGGTCAACACATAGCCCTTCCCACATGCCTATCTTTTCAAATTCTTTGGCTGCTCTTTGTTCCCTCTTGTTGCTCAATCAGCCTATTCTCTTCTCATGGTCATGCAGTCGGGGGAATGGTTGAGTCAAACTGACCTCACTTTCAACTTAAGTTCTCTTCCGGATTCCGCCTTTCTTCCACTTTTTCAACCGTCCTTTCTCTTTTGCCACCTTGGTGACACAAGGGACTGGCTATCCTCCCCTTGCCCTCTTTCTCCACCAAATGAAGTCTGATTTCGTTTACCGTCCGTGCCCTGGCAATGTTTCCAAGTGAGGGGAGAAGGGTTAGTCATATGCCAAGTGAGGGGACGGGAGAGAGGGAGAGAGAAGGCAAGGTGATAAAGGAGGGCAGAAAGAGAGGTCCAAAGGAGGAAGGAGGAAAAAGGGGAGAGAGAGAGAGAGAGAGAGAGAAAAA
>BFEA01000048.1:3359422-3370535 GCA_003427395.1 Chara braunii
CACACCAAGTATGAACATGACAATGAGTGGCTAGACTAGTGAAAAGCACGTGTACATGAAGGCAAGATCAACCGGAACATCACACCAAGTATGAATATGACAATGAGTGGCTAGACTAATGAAAAAGCACATGTACATGAAGGGAAGATCAACCGAAATACCACATTAAGTATGAATATGACAATGGGTGACTAAACTAATGAAAAAGCACATGCACATGAAGGGAAGATCAACCGAAATACCACATTAAGTACGAACATGACAATGAGTGGCTAAACTAATGAAAAACACATGTATATGAAGGGAAGATCATCCGGAACATCACATTAAGTATGAATATGACAATGAGTGACTAGACTAATGTGAAGCACTTGTACATGAAGGGAAGATCAACCGGAACATCACACCAAGCACGAACATGACAAAGAGTGGCTAGACTAATGAAAAATACATGCATATAAAGGGAAGATCAACCGGAAGATCAACCGGAACATCATATGCTATCATGTGAGTTAGAATAAGAGTCTAAGTGGGTCAGATCACCAAGGTTGAACCAAGGGTCATCCACGAATGTAGCGCTATACTACCTACTAGTGTGAGAGCGGAAAACACAAGTTTGAAGAGCCCAAATCACCAAGATTGTATCAAGAAACATTCATGGGTGAAGCGTTATGCTACCTACTAGTGTGAGTGTGAAAATCACAAGTTTGAAGAGCCCAAATCACCAAGATTGCATTAAGAAGCATCCATGGGTGAAGCGTTGAACCACCTACTAGTGTGAGTGTGAAATTCACAAGTTTGGAGAGTTCAAATTCAAAGATTGTATCAAGAAGCATCCATGGGTGAAGCGCTATACTACCTACTAGTATGAGTGTGAAAATCACAAGTTTGGAGAGCCCAAATCACAAAGATTGTATCATGGATCACTCATAGGTGAAGCGTTGCACTACCTATTAGTGTGAGCGTGAAAAACACAAGTTTGAAGCTCCCAAATCACCAACATTGCATCAAGAAGCATCCATGAATGTAGCGCTGTACTATCTACTAGTGTGAGTGTGGAAATCACAAGTTTGGAGAGCCCAAATCACCAAGATTGTATCAAGAAGCATCTAGGAAAGAATCGGAGTACTACCCTCTAGTGTACAAGTGAAAGAGGAGAGTTTGAGTAGCCCATGGAAGAGAGAAGACGAAATAAGAGAAGATGGAGGAGAAGGGGAGGAGAAGGGGAGAGAGATGAGGGAGATGGAGATGAGGAAGAGGAGGAAGAAGACAAAGAGAATGGAAGTGAAGAGGAGGGAGAAGGAGATGAAGGGGGAGAGAAGAGGAGGAAGAAGGAGGGAGTGAGGATGAAAAAGAGGAAGAGGAAGAAGAAAAGGAAGGAGAAGAAGAGGAAGAAGAAGAAGAAGAAGAAGGTGAAGGTGAAGAAGTCTCTTCCTTCTTCTCACCTTGTTGATTTCTTGATGTTGGTGTCCTCTTGATAAAGTTCTCACTCCTTGTACAATCCCCTCTTGGCTATGACTTCCTTCTTCTCCAAGCCCTTCTCTCCTCCTTCGTTGCTCTCTCTCAGGCTATGGCAAACTCCCCCAACTATGGTTATGGAGTCCCCCCTCTAGGAGGGCTAATGATGCTCCTTTAGCCTCTCCTTCTCTCCTACACCGAGGAGGGATATGGCGGATCACCTCCCAGGTGTCCCTCCCACCATCACTATCCTCTAGAGTCCTCCCCACTACCTCCTAGTCTCCTCTAGACTCTCCCACTAGCATTGGCTCCTCCCTCCTCACTCCAAGTGCAAAGGTGCTCCTATGAGCACTTGGGCAGCATGGGCACTCCTCATGCAAATGTGAGAGTAACAGACTGCATCCTCAGCTTATGTAGGCTGAAACCAGCAGTCCGGTCAGCCCATGAGCCTCTCTTAGTGCCTTGGGGGTGAGCCGAGGTCCCCCAAGGCCGATTTCCCCCACTAGACCCTTCTGGAGGTACCTAGGCCTCATTTTGGCCGAGTACATGCAGTCCGAGTGGTTGGTATCAGCTCGAACTGCCTCTTGGCCTACTCCGGCCTCTTTTTCATTGCTCAAATGCTGCCCCTAGGGTCCTAAAGCCCAAGGGGCAGCAATACTTAAAAGAAAAAGGTCTTGTGGGCCTTTTTCTCGATTTTTTTAAGTTTCGGCCTCCTTTGGGTAGGCCGGAGCATTTTTCCATGTAGCGGTACATTTTCAGTCTTGGATCTGGCTGAGATCCAAGGCCAGCAATAATCCGTGCTACCCCCTAGTCGCTCTTGCTTCAATTTTGAGCCCCTAAGTCCAGTTTTTTCAATTTTTGGTGCATCTGACTTTCTTTTTGGGTCAAATGCACAGTTTTGGTTTTTTCCCTCTTTTGTTTCTTTCCATTTTGGGTTGCCACCTCATTCCGGAGCTAGCCGTTTTGAGCTGGCTCACAAAAAATGGCTAGTTCCTCTCCACCATGAGATCTGATCTCAGATCCATGGTTAAAAAGAAATCTGACTACTTCCTTTTTGCCTTTTCTATCATTTTCTGCTTTTTAATTCAGATTTTATTAAGATATGGCCCTTGGGGCCATATCTCTTTGATCCGGATTGCCCTCCCTCATTCTAGGAGGGATGAGGCTACAGTTGGGACCTGCACACAGTTGGGACCTGCCAGTCCCTACTGTGCAGGTCCCAATAGGCCGGCACACTCTCCTCCACTTTTTTTCTCCCTTTTTGTCTCATTCTCCCTCCTTTTTCTCTTATTTTTCTTTCTTTTTCTTTTATTTCTGTTGTGACAAGTGGCAAACTGTAGTGCACCCTCTTTCTAGGCTCTGGGGCCTCATTCAAGGCCAGGTTCATGGCTGTTACTTGGTCGTTACATCTCGGATTCCAACAATGGCACCCCCATGCTCCTAGGGGGCTCCATTTTNCCCAATAGGCCGGCACACTCTCCTCCACTCTTTTCTCCCTTTTTGTCTCATTCTGCCTCCTTTTTCTCTCATTTTTCTTTCTTTTTCTTTTATTTCTGTTGTGACAAGTGTCAAAATGTTGTGCACCCTCTTTCTAGGCCCTAGGGCCTCATTCAAGGCCAGGTTCATGGCTGTTACTTGGTCGTTACATCTCGGATTCCAACAATGGCACCCCCATGCTCCTAGGGGGCTCCATTTTGCTCCCGTTTACCCAATTTGGAGCCCCTTTTGCTACGATTTTCCAAGGGCAGCCTTTTTCTCATGTTGAGCCTCTCAAGGCTCTATTTTCTTATGCCTAGCTAGTCCGAGATATCCCGGACTGCTGAGCAGCCTTCTCAACATCCTTATTTTACTTTTCTTTCTCCCATGACTCTCCTATTTGCTCCCACGAGTGTTTGCACTAGTGATGCTAATATTTTTCACCGTCTAGATCCTTGATTTTGACGGTGTCGTTTGCTTGCACAAATATTCCTTGTGTTCGCTCATGGTTCCCTTGGGACATCCCAAGTCCCCCCCATTTTCCTTCATGCTAGTTTCATTTCCTTGTCCCGCCTGCGGGACCATGTCCTGTTTTCCGATTTTTATTATTTGGACCCATTTGGTCTCCGACAACATTCTGGATGGCGTCCCATTTTTATTTTTTTGGGTCCCCTTGCCCTTTGTGGTCCCATCATTTCTACATGTGTGCCGATTTTTCTAAACCGTGAGATCTCATCTTACGGTTGCCGTTTACCGTCTTTACTTGCCCCATGCCGAAATTGGTCCTTTCTAGCGTTCCGAGCTTGCCGTAGCCCATTTCCTCTTAGCCTTGGCATCCCCATGCAGTCCGTATTTTCTCGGACTGCAGTTATGGTTGTTTTCTACACCCACAGCCCCACAACTTGCCCCATGTTAAAAGAAAATGAAGCGTTAAATTTTCTAGTGCATCCGCACTCAATATTGGCTCCGGATGCACCTAGAACATGTGTTTTCTTTTCCCCATGCAGTCCGTTGCAACTCGGACTTCAATGGGGGTTAATTCCTTAGCCCCAATGCCCTACAACTAGCCCTTACTCAAAAGAAAAAGAAACGGCAAATTCCCAAGTGCATCCGGACTTGATTTTGGCTCCGAATGCACCTAAAACATGTGTTTCTCCTCATGCATGTAATCCGTTTTATTACGGTTGCAAAAGGCCTTGATTTTCTTTGATTTTCTCTGCAAAAAATAAAAAAAATCAAAGTTCTTTGTAACCGCCATATTCCAGAATGAATCTGGTCACGGATGAATCTCCCCAATTGACCGTTTTTTTACCGTTAAGGTTTTTTTCTCTTTTCTTTTCTTTTCTTTTCTTTTCTTTTCTCCTCCTTTCTTGGACAGTAGGGACCTGCCGGTCCCTACCTATGGCAGTCCCTACTGACGGCCAACTCACTCACTCCCTCTCACTCTTTTTGTCTTATTCTTCCACATTCTTTTTTTTTCCTCTCTTTTTTCTAGCATGCCAAGTGTCAAGTGGTCGTTAAGGCCCTTTTCTAGCCTCTTCCTCTTAGTTTCGGCCCTCTCTATGCCCATGGTGCAGTCCGTTATTTCTCGGACAACAATAATGGCCTTCCCATGCTCATGGGAGCTTCCTTTTGCTCCTACATGTCTCCCATAGTGACCCCTCCTACTCCGATTTTCTCTCGGAGGTTATTTTTCACATAGGGCCTAGGGGAGGCTAATCCGAGATTTTTCGGATTGCTCCTATGCCTCCAACTTTAGTTTTTTTACTTTTTCTTTTCCTTTTGGCCTTCCCATTGGTCACCACTAGTGCTTGCGCTAGTGGTGCTAATATTCTTGGCCGTCAAGATGATCTTGACGGTGCACCTTGCATTTATTATTTTCCCTCATGTGGTGCCGCCGTTTCTTCTTGGGACTTTCACATGTCCCCGCCACTTTTCGCGTCGGTGGTCCCCGACACTTAGTCCTGCTGGTGGTCCCCGATACTTGGTCCCACCGGTGGTCCCCGACACTTAGTCCCGCCGGGGTTCTCCGGCACATTTCGCCCCGGATGCCGTTATTTTTACTTAGTCCCATGTGGCCCCGGGTGCCTTTCCCCGAGGTGTCCCATGCCCCTTGGGCGTCTTGTCGCCCCATAAGGACCCTTCTCCTTGGTCTTTCTTCGCGCCTTGTACGCGCCGATCTTTTTTTGGTCGTGGGCCTCCGCTTCGAGGCTCCCGTAGGTGGCCTCCACGCTGGCCCCTCGTTTCCTCGCTTCCCGCGGTCTCTGGGCCGCCCATCCCTCGACCTCCTCATTCCTTTATCGCTGCCGTGCTGCATTTGCTGGTTCAAGGGGCCCTTTGGCCTTAGTCTTATTGCATTCCGGTGACCCTCCCGGCCTCCTGCTATGTTCTATGTGCCCCTGTTCTTGCGCTCGCTTGCTTGCTACCGCTTAGTTCTTTCCCCCTGTGGTTATCGCCCCATGGCATTACTCTCTCCTGCGGCCTAATCCTTTATCTCGTCTCACTCTGAATTTCTCTGTTGTGCACAGTTCGTCCATATTCGGTTTCTCGAGTAATGGGAAGTTATTCGGGACTCACCAGTCCCGACAACGGGTACCGACTGTGGTACCGGACTGAACCGGACTAAAACAACACACCGTAACGGCCTGTGGGATCGGGCCACCGCCTGGTCCCACAGGGCGAACAGGCAAAATGGTCGAAAATGTCCTGGCTGTAAGACACGGCAGATAGAAGTCCACTTCAAAAAAAAAAACTATCAATATGGGTAGATACATCGAAAGTAGTTCAGAGCTTGAAATGACATTTTGCGGTTTTTTTCGTTTCTTTTCTTGGAAGAACTTCGAAGAAGAATGTCGTTTGTTTCTCATGTGACTTGACATGAGAGGCGAGGAGCTATCTATGCGCCTCGTGCAAAACAAGAGTCAATTTCCCCTTAGAAATGGTCAGATACACGACCATGATTTTTGCCTTTTGTGCATGTCGAGAGTAGTGGAGCGACGCCCTATGTGCTTTGCCAGCCCTGTTCTTTTCAAGGCATTCTCACGCAGCTCTGTCCAAAATGCATCTGACTATACCTCTGTCCAAGCATGAGGTGGTACGACAAGGCCTCAATAGCTTGCTATATATTTTTTAACGTTTTTTTTTCTTTCTTTCCTGAGAAAGAAGAATCTCGGTTGACTATCAGGGGTTCCCCATTGCTCAGCTCGTAAGGCTGGTAAGGGACGCAAGTGGCATTCAGGAGGTCTCGGGTTCAATCCACATTCGGCTCATGTACTTTCCTGCGCAAGCTTGGCGCCTGTCACCTAGAGAAAGTCCCTTGGTCCCCCCGAGTGGCATTGAGCAGTGACTGATAATGTTTTGTAGGGGGAGGGGACTGGAGGGGAGGCACAGTGACTGACCCATCGAAGAAGCTCGATCGTGATGCTACCTGCTGACCCCTGGCCAGTATCGCCCACCTGCAAGTTGAGTGCAGCCCCCCCATGTTCCCTCGTTTGACGCTTGAACACGGGCTGACTGTTACGGGTTCCTACCACAATACTAAATGCTAAATAAAAAAAGGCTTGAAAGGCGTCCTCTCCAGATTAGAAGATAAATAAAAGACTCCTCGTTAGAGGTGGGGAGCACTCATATGCCTTTAGTGTCTTTCATTTTTTATTTTTATTTTTCACTTCTTTTTCATGTGTGAAAACGACGACCTTCTTTGTATTCCCTCAGCTGGTCAGACGTCCAACAGACAGGTTTCAGAGAGGAGGGTACCGGTACCGCCCTCTTTTTCCCTTGTGGTAGTACTGTTCACTTGCAGGCTCTGCAAAAATTGGCTCGCAAGGCATTTTTAGACTTTGCATCAATAGCAGAGAAATATACTGGTGATTTAAACATGCTACTGCAAGCCTATATGAGAAATGCACTTTTAGGTACTATGAGGAATGCAGCTCTAGGTATCACAGACAGTCTCTAATCGCTTGGCCCCCTGGCCAAGGTCTAACTTATGCAACGCCAGTGGCACCACAACTTCTGGCCCTATCCTTCGAAATCCAGAACGTTGTTCGTCCCCCACTTGAGAAGACCTTTGCTAAGCTTACTGTCTGGAACACGAGACATGCTACCCGAATGGCTGCATCCCCGCATGGAACGTGGTACAACAGTTGTTTGAGAAATTGGGTTTCCTGAGATGTCGGGCTGCATAGACGGTACCCTCGTGTACATGGATAAGCCCCGAATGCGGAACGGTGACGACTACTGTTCTGGTCAACAAAATTGGTCCTCGATTGTTGCTTAATTAGTGGTGTACTCGGAGCTCAAGATCTTCGACTTCTACTACGGTTTTTTGGGGATTGTCGGTGATGGTCGTGCCCTTAAGAACGCCTCGTTGTATAGGAGAGCGTTGCACGGTACGTTGTTTTTTTACGATCCAGATGACCTGTTCTATGCTCAAAGGTCAGCCATTCCTGGTACTTGCTGGGCGATGGTGGGTATCCGTCTCTTCCTTGGCTCGTCACGCTCTTTGGCCAACAACAAAATCCGACGCTTGGAATGCAGCGGTTTGACTCCCTCCACAAATTGTCCGATTTGTTGTCAATCATTTTTTTTATGTCTTTAACACACGGCTCTTGTTCCTCTACCGGTGTCAGAGGGCGAGGTGTTCCGGCCCTCCGCTGCGTACTGAATGCCTTCTTATGAATGTCCGTGATATGCCTCACATGGTAGTGGGTCAGGCTCGTCTTGTGCACGTCCTGTCCTTGGACTGGTCCGGTAGGCGCTCCCACTGCAAAAAGGGTGGATGCGTCACTGGACTTTCCATTGGTCTATGCAGGCTCGGCGCCTGCTGTACAGCAAAGCACGACCGACCTGTGGTTGTGGTGGCCACCAGGCTCGCCCATAGACGCGAAGGTAAAGGGACTGGCGCGGTCCTTTCAGCTGCGCGCCAAGTGCCTTCCAGCCGGGTTATGGGATGTAAGGGAAGGAAGAGAAAAGAAAACAAAAAGGAAAGGAAAGTCGTGCGTCAGACCTGCGTTTTGATCCGGGTCGTCACTTTAGTGTTGAACGATCTATCGGTCCCAGACAGTACTGGCGCTACGTTTACCTCCTTCCTTTCTTTCTATTATTATTATTATTATTAGGTGTCTTTTAAATTTTTTCCCTCTTTTTTTTTATCGTTCTGCGGGGAAACAGATGATTCGTTTTTGAATCTTAATTGCAAATGGACGGCCTGGACTGGCCGACCCTTCGTGTCCCATTTACAACATGCGTGACCATCAAACATTGCATCGTAAGGCTCCAAAATGGGAGCACCTGCGACCGTGTCGGTAGGAGACTCATCACCCCCTGCGGGAGGTCATGATCCCCCTCCTTGCCATTGGACACGGGTACCCATCTGGGGTAGTCTGGCGGCATGTTTTGAAGGGAAGAGGGTGCCCATCGGTATCCCGTTATGGGACCACCATGTCGAACCTGCGGCTGCTTCACGCCAAAGACAAGGTGACTGGCGATTGACAGCAGAAGATTTTGCGGCGCTATGACCGTTGAGGTCCTCGTCTTCTTTGTTTTATTTTATTTTATGTTATGTTATTTTATCCTATCTTACTTTGTTGATTTCTGAATTACAAATTGCCAATATGCTGAATTTTAAAAGCAATTTGAGTCCCTTGTTCAGAACAGGGGAATCGCGGTATGGGGAAAGCTTATGAAAGGTGAGAGGGGCTAACTGATGGCTAATGGTCAGTAGGTGCACACAAGCCACCTCTCTATGTTAGTGTCACTAGTCTGAGACAGGAGGGCAGAGTAGTGAGGGCCGGTGTGGATTGTCTGTATGTATATGCACCACGTACCAAGCTCAGACTATCCCAGGAAGAGCAAAACTATGGCCTTGCATGGTTATAGGCCTGACTGTTGGAATCTTCTAACTCTCTGGTTCCCGATGTTCGGGGAGGGGCCCTGGATTACCACCATCCTCAACTACGATGGGGGAGGTAAGGCAAAATTAAAAATTAACATAGAGGGAGCAAGAGAAGAAGAGATGAAAGGGGACCCGAAGTTGCAGGCGGAAGTCACGGAAGCTAAGGACCTCGCAAAGCGAAGGTGCAGGTGGGACGACGTCACAAAAGAGGTGCAGGTAATGATTGCATACCATGAGGCGGAGACCTCCACCGATACGGTAGAACACGAACAAGCTCACCTGGACTGGGACTCAATGGGTGAAAGTGAGGTCAGCGCGGCAAAAACTCTGTCTTGGCACGGGCTGGACCTGTGGCGAAGGGACCACCCGCCGACTGAGCCTGTGGAGAGCGGTCCAGAGGCCAACTTGCGGTGACGGAAGGACCAGAGCCACAAGGATGTGAAACCCGAGGGTCAACTCGCGAGGACAAAAGAATGGAGGTGTGAGCGGTTACAAGAAAGAACTTCAAGGAGGGAGGAGCTAAGGAGAGATATGCAACGCGCAACCAGAGAGGGGCGGCGTTTGTACATTTGTTGTTGATGATAGTCTTTGATGGCACGTTAGGAGAGAGACTGTCTTTGGGCAGGCGCGCGTTCTGTGCTCCCCGTGTGAAATCGGTGTGACTACGAGCTAACCAGTGTGTGTGTGTGTAAGGGAGAAAGACCGGGTTCAACGAGGCTCTCGAAGACACTTACCTGGGCGGGCTCCATAGGCTGGTGGTCAACTCCTATCTTGTCTCCGCTATAATCAGAACACTCTCAGTCGCGTACGAGTCACGTGTAGTATTGGCGTATTGAGAGTGTTCATGGTAGAGTCCTGGGCGGAATGAAGAGAGTAGCACGCCCTGTACAACCAACGCCATCTTCTTGCAAGTGGAGACAGTGTTACCCTTACCAGGGAGAGGGGGGGGTCTTGTTAAGTAGGAAGAGGTTTTAACTGGGAGAGACATAGAGGCAAGACGAACAACGAGCATGTAATCGTAAACTATTTTGCAAGGATGGAGGACGTACACGAAGTCGGCCACTGGTGGAGCTACTATCCGCAAGAGAGTGGGCCCTGTCACTTGGACAAGGCAGAAAAGCGAGAGCAACGACGGGGATGTAGTCTGTCGGCACCTATGAGCCTGGTTGGGGATCATCTCCCTCTTCACTGATGAGCATGCCAGTCTAGGTAGCGGGGAGGTTTAGACAATGTACTCGGTCTCGCGAGTAGCAAGCTCTGTTGTTTTGAGTACCCAGGGGCGCTCAATGTTTTGATGTTCGGTTGCTCTACACCACCATTAGCGGTGAGGCGATTATGGGTTTGCGTCGTTGTATGTCTCGGCGCTTACGAACGAGATAGAGAGCGGGGGAAAAGAAAGGAATGCTAGAGCAAAAGGGTTGAGTACAATTTCGGTGTGACCCCTGAATCCCTAATTGATGTGACTTCTCCCAGTCGATGTGATGACTAGCAGCAAATAATGAAAAGTTCACGAGGTTTTCCCTGTGATAGTCTGGTAAAACTCCCTTTGACGTCAACAATTTTCTGGGTGTGATTGACCTGGAGTAATAAAGGATAGGAAGTAGGTTGTGAAGAAAATACGTGTTACCTGTTTTGTACTCTAATCAGGCTACGTCAGGCTAAGAGGGAGAGAGAAGTGAGGCGCTAGGAGTCAACAATGGGTAGGTTCCAACGTGAATTTGTTGAAAAGAACGTCTGGTTGTATGACTCACCCTCCTCAAGGGGATGAGAGAAAAATGTTATTTTTCGGCGGGGCGAATGGACTGAGTTCTTTGAGCGATCTTAATGAGAGAGGGTGTGTTCCGGAGTGGCTCTACTTGGGACCTTGAAAGGAGGCTACGGCCTTGCTTAAGTCTTGTCTCATTTTGGCTAGCTTTTTTTCACTCGTGAGGAAGGTGGCCCTGTGATATCGAAGAAAGAAGTGAAATAACTGAAAAGGGGCAATGAGACAATTCTGAGGGTCTGGCCCTATGCTCAATTGGTGTCAATCATTTTCAAACTAAGCCTACTCATGTTGTGCTGTTGCGCTGCTAAACTGAATGGGGTGTGCAAAAGGAAGGAGGCTCTGAGGATCACAAATGGTTAACGGGGACCTCAGCTCCTGACTAATGGGACCAAAACTGAAATTAGGGTTTGGGGGTCAAATTTTTGGTTTTTTGGTTTTTGGATGACTTGTTTCGTGCCAAAATTGTTTGAAAATGCACTTTTGGGTTGCTGTTTTATGTGGTTTTTTTTTTTTTTTTT
>BFEA01000048.1:3395812-3421013 GCA_003427395.1 Chara braunii
ATATATATCGTCACAAACAGAACTGCGCGGTAAACCGTAGGCAGAGAGAGAGAAGAGGACATATCGTCACAAACAGAACTGCCCGGTAAACCGTAGGTAGAGAGAGAGAAGAGGATAACAAACGAAGGGCTGTGACAAACTGTTTCGTCGGAGTTTCACCGACTCATCACGAGGATGTATATATATTTGACGATATATATATATATAATATATGTATATATACACAGTGTGACTATATAGTATATATATATATATATATTTGTATATCCTACCCCTTAAGCAGCATTGGCCGGGGGGGGGAATTCGATGGTCGGCTGCGTGCTGGATTTGGGGTCAAAGTTTTGAGGAGGGTCGGTGGATGAAGCCAATCCAGGGCGGGGGAGTGTGCAAAGGGGCGAGCGTACCAAAATGTTCACAGCGCGCCATTAAACGAGAGAGAGCGCCCACGAGGCCAGGCAGCGGCGGGCGTAGATGTGAGGGAATATCTTAAAGCAGCTGCTGCGAAAAGCGGGTGACCTTTTTTTCTTTTTGCATTTTTGTTCTAGACCTGTCGTTTCCCGCTTTTCGTTTTTGTTTTTCTTTTTGTTTCGTGGTCGACGTGTCGTTCCTCTTTTTTTCTTCTTATTTTTACCGCTTTTTGTTTTTTCTTTTCTTTTTGTTTCCCCGTGGGTGTGTCGTTTCTCGCTTTTTGTTGGTCGGGTGTGTCGTTTTGTCGTTTTGTTTTTTCTTTTTTTTTTGTTTCTCAGTGGGCATGCCATTTCCCGCTTTTCGGTTGCCACACGGCCCGCACCGCAGGCGCTCAGCTTGTATATATATATATATCCAGAGTGGCCGACGTTCGGGACGGGCCGAACGCCTGAACCCGAACGGCCAAACCGGAACGCCCGAACCTGAATGCGCGAACGTACAGGACCCCTTGGCGATGCACTTGGTCGTTCGGGCCGAATGTGGATCCAAAAAAAAATAAAAATAAAAAATCACAAAAATCCTAGGCTACCAAAGTGGCCCGGGTCCACTTGCCCGGCCAAGCCAAAAAAAAAAAAAAAAAAAAAAGTTTTTTAATTTAAAATTTTATTTTAAATTTCGTAAAGAATTTCAATGTAACCCTTAGGCAAAATGTTGTTCAGTTTATTGTTCTACATAACATAGTTTTTTGTCGGATTTTTTGGCTCTGCATAACATAGTTTTTTATCGGATTTTTTGGATTGCACGGGCGGGCCGTCCGGGAAAATAGGGTGAGGCGTTTCCCGGCCGGGTCGACTGGTAGCCTACCAAAATTGTTATATAAACATGAGCTTTGGAAAAAAATAAAATAAACAACATTTGAAAAATGGAATGAAATTGTTATGCTTCTCCAAAAAAAAAAAAAAAAAAAAAACATTTGCCAGAGCATTACATCCAAATTCCTTACCAAATTTGAAATAAAAATAAAATATGGAAAATAAATACTAATAAGAAAAAATAAATAAATTAGAGTATTAAAATTAGTGAGTGCGCAAGTAGATTGTAGATTGTAGATCGATGCAAATCGTACTATGGACTAGCACTCAGAGCAGCGTCGATGTTCATTCAAAAGATGAACTGTACAAAGACCGAAGTCAATTCAAAAACGAAACGCGAAACAGTACTTCAAAAATGATGAAAAACATGATGCTCGATATCGAAGTCTGCACTGCGCGACAAAGAGTCGCGTGCTGGCTATCCCGACGCGTTTCAGCCGGTGCCAGAGACAACCATCCTCAGGGGGGCGTTCTAAATCGAAAAGGCCTGTACTGTCGCTATCTTATCTATTAAGTACTTGGCCCATATATCGGCCGCGGCCCTTAGTGTTAACGCTACGCGAAGTTCGCGCTTCGGGCAACCGGACCTGGAAGGCTGACGCCGCTAGCCTTTCCGAAAACCAAAATTGAATTGGCGTTTCAGCGGGAAACGGCGCGCAGGGCACTTCCAGGCTCAGTTGCGATAGCTGGGCCAAGTACTGGTGGTTTAATAGTTGCAGATCCTACTTCAAATTGCCTCTATCCTACCAAAAAAATATCGACCAGTCCTCCCGTTCCAGTTTCCTGCAAAAGCCCCGGTTCCCGAAACTGATACTCACCCAATCCTCGCCTACTACCCCGTCCCAAGCGTCACCCTGTGGGCTACCTGTCTCCAATCTGGCGCAATCCTTCGTACGAATTTCAGTAGGGTTCCGACGAAAATTTCCTTGGGGTACGAGTGCATTCGAAGTTCACGACTCAGTGATAGCAGGCTTTCCTCCGCTCTTTCTGCGGAGGATGCGCATTCTTTGATTTTGTAGAGCATTCCGTTGATCAAGGTTCTTTTCTATTTCACTGAAGTGAAGGACCCGAAATCCTGGAATCTCCTATACTGCAGTCCCCCATTTGTGTTGTCCCAAATTTCAGCAAAGTTTTTTTGCACGGTACCAACACTCCACTTTCTTTCCTTCAATCCGGACTGTGCACCCCAAGAATCCCCACTCATTCTTCCCGTCATCTGTTATCGTCAGTGTCAGATTGGGGTCATATGCCCGTTCGAACAGCTCAACAATCTCCTTGGCCTTACCCTTCTTCTCCTTGCTCCATCCCATCCAAACAAACAAAGACACGTCGTCCACTAATCTAATCCCTCTAATTAACCTTGCATCCTTCCCCAAACTCTTCAGAAACTTCTGCTCGGAGAAGGCACAGAGAATACAGGTTATCGGCGGGCTACTGGACTTACCCATCGGTATTCCTTCCTTTTGTTTTATCAGCCTATCCAATGCCCAGCCCACAAGTAGGTGTTATCGAGGTCGAACTCTACCATCTTTTTGATCAGTTCGAAGTCAACCTTCATCCACCCTTGCTCACCCTTCTTACATCCAAACGAAGCCCCTTTTCCCTTTGACTTTACCATTACAAATTTCCTCCCGTTCTTCGCATACGAATTCAGGATCCAGTCGACTGCCTCCTTTACTGATTCATGAGGCAGCTTACTAAACATCTCTTTGATGTCGTAAGCTGCCCCTCTCAGCTCCCCTCGTTTCTTCCTGCTTGCCCACTTACTCACATCTTCCAATCTCTCCTTCAGTTGGTTCGTTGATTTCAGGTTGAAGTTGTCGTTCCTTGGTAACGAAAAGAGGAGAAAGTTCAGAGCCTTGGCCACTCTGTGGTTCGCCATCTTCGCCGGTTTTGAAAAGGATGGGGAGATCGGTCTGAATTTCTCAGGGTCTTTGTGTTTTGGCAGCACGTAGGCCTTCCCCCATGCGCCCTTGTTGTCCCACCTTCCAATTGCCTTCAGACCCTTCTCATCGTACTCTTTCTTCGCTCGTACCATCACCTCTTCCTCTTTTCTCCATACTGCCTCAAAGGCCTCATTACCCCAGAATGTGGTTTTCATACCCTCACTGTATTTAACAGGACACATAACCAGTGTTTCAGCAGGGTTCTTGTCAAGCGGACAAAACACAAGCCCATCCCATTTTGTTCAGACTTCTTCAATTTTATTGATCACTCCATCCATTTCAACTCTTTTCTTCCGTATACATCCTCTCGCTTGATCTATAGTCCAAGTCATGTCCAACCCATTCTTAATCATTTCGTTGTTCAACTCTTTGCATAGCCTAACATCTTCCCTCTTCGTATCCGCTCCCCGAACCACATTCTTTGCATTCCACAGTCTTTCATCCACATCATCTCTGCTACTTAGGCGAAAAGACACGTGTTCCCCCTGTCGGGGGAGATCGAGATCTGCACGTCCGCAGACCGTCACCATCTGGCGACCAATGCGCCTATGGTTATGGAGACGACATCCGACTGTTTGTTTTTTTCTCCAAACCAGTCGGAGCTTCTGACAGCATATCTTCGCTTCAGTAGGGGATTGACAACGGGATTCAATCTTCCCCATCATTATTCTCCTAATACCTTTCTGCGATATTCTCTCGTCGTACTTAACTCCTACTACCAATCTTCGTCTCAAACTCACTCCGAACTTACACTTTATTACTCCGTCCACTATTCCTTTCAATGTCTTCCTCGTCTCTTTCCTTGAGAAACCTTTGATGTTACTGTAGATGGAAGCCAACTGTTCCATAGAAAGCGGCCACAACTTTTTTTTTGACCATGGACATTTCAGTAACTGATGCAACAGATGCCTCGTTGCTGGATCTCCTGGGTGTCTCTTTTTAATCCTTGAGCAGATGAACGTTCCTCCTTGCTCAAAGCACACCTTGCTGTTCTTCAGCTTCTTCGTTGCACCTTGGTAGAGCACATCCGATTCCCTGAATCTCCTTTTAACTACACTCCAATCCTCCGCCCATATCCTCCCTCCACTTGACTTAATCGTTCTCTCTTTCTTCCCCTTTAGAGTTTCCCATTCTTTCCCATGAAACATATCACGTCCTCCTCGTTGAAGTACCTTGTCCTCGGCTTCTTCCTCTCCCTCCTCCCTTTTCGTCTCCTCTTCCTCCTGTTCCGGTCATCCTTCCATCCATTCACGTTTAGAGTCGGACACCATCTTCTAATCAACCTCTTTTCTAGCTCATTCAGGTGTTCCTTCTCGTAAAGAGCCACTGGAATAGCCACATAGGATTGCCATCCCCATTTTCTCAACCATGCATAGAGCTTGTTCTTCTTCGTAGGGTTGTTGGATTCAGTTCTACCCACATGCTCGGCCCATCGATCGCTTAGCAGTCTTTCAGTCTTCGCCACATATCCCAGCTTGCACCACGGGTCAATCAGTACATAGACACAGGAGCTAGGGTTATCCCAGACTTCTCTATGGTTTTCGTAAATATCCCAGCAACACTCGACATACTTCCTTCCCCACTCTATCTCGTTTTCAAGAATCAATAGGAACAAGGCATTTCTAACTATCCTCTCAACCAGCGGCTTCAGGTTTCTCCCATGTCTACTAAACTTACACCACTTACGACATTCCAGGAACTCAATCAACGTGGACCACCCCTCCGATTCACCCTTTTTCCTCACCTTCGGGGTCTTATTGCTCCCCCCTTATCTGTTTTCCTCGTTAGTTTTTTCGGATGTCAAACATGATGAGTTCTTGCCCCGAAAGCAGTAGCTGACTCTCAGCTCTGAGAGTATGTTGATGGCGTCGTTGACTCCGTAAAAAGGCACTCCTGCTTCTTTGCACATAAGCTTCAGGGTCTCCGGATAGAAGGCCCCGATTGCTTTCCTCACCGCTTTGCGGTACGCCGACTCTGAAGCGAACTTATCACCCATGGGAACGCCATCCCACGGATCCTCTCCTCTCGCCAGCCGATTAGCTTGGGCTTCGGCTTTCGTTGGTCGGCCCCTCCCTTTTTTTTTCTGACTGGCAGGAGTCACTGCTTCATCCTTTCTTCCCACCTTCTGTGGGGTCTCTACAGGTGGGCTATTCATCGCAACACCTGTTGAGTCCCTCCTTTTTCTTTTGTCATTCAGCGGCGTATGTTCTTCTGCTTCCGCCTCCTCCTCCGACTCTGAGGCCGTCGGTTCCGGTGTCTTCTTTTGTTTTCCGATTGCAATACCTTCTACCTGTTTCGCAATCTTCGAGAGGTTATCTTCGTATTCTTCGCGCTGTTCTGCCAGCATTTTCTAAACTCTCATGCTCGTCTCTGCTCCTTTTCTTCCTTTGTCCGTTTCCTCTCTATTTCCACCCTTAATGCTTCTTCCCTTGCCGCTCTTTCTTCGCTTTCTCTTTTCTTTCTTTCATCATCCTCTCGCTTCGCGTCCTCGGCTTCCTTCTGCTGTTCGAGCAACTGTTTAGCCATCCTCCCGATTGAGCTCAGAGACTCCTCCAGTTCTCCGCTCAAGTTCACCGTTCCACTGCCCGATCTACCCTGCAATCTTGGGCATTGACTTTTGTAATGTCAGGCTTCGTTGCATTCATAGCACCGGACTAGTCTTCCTCCGCCTTCATCGTAGTTCGTCCTTGTGTAGTTCTCGGCCGAGTATCCTCGCCTTTCATCATACCTTCTTCCCCTTCTTTCGTCCCGTCCTCTCTTGCGCCGTTCGTCGCCTCCGCTTTCCCAGCCTCCGCTATCATAACCGTGGTGCCTCTCTCTTCTTCCCCACGTTTTACTCCTTCGACTTCCCATCTTGGGAAGGTGCCTCGAAAACTTGATAGTGTCGAGGTACGTCCTTCGTTCCCTATCGTGGTTCGCCACCCCAGTCGCACTTAGCAAAGCTTCGCTCCTTCAGCTGTGTGGTCTCCTCGCCGCCACCAAACTCCAAGTAAAGTCCCTTGGTTGGTTGCAACGCTCGATACAAGCAGATTGTAGATCGATGCAAATCGTAATATGGACTAGCACTCAGAGCAGCGTTTATGTTCACAGAAAAGATGAACTGTACAAAGACCGAAGTCAATTCAAAAACGAAATGCGAAACAGTACTTCGAAAATGACGAAAAACATGATGCTCGATATCGAAGTCTGCACTGCGCGACAAAGAGTCGTGTGCTGGCTATCCCCGACGCGTTTCGGCTGGTCCCAGAGCCAGCCATCCTCAGGGGGGCGTTCCGAATCGAAAAGGCCTGTACTGTCGTTATCCTATCTATTAATAGTTGCATATCCTACTTCAAATTGCCTCTGTCCTACCAAAAAAAATATCGACCAGTCCTCCCGTTCCAGTTTCCTGCGAAAGCCCCGGTTCCCGAAATTGATACTCACCCAATCCCAGCCTACTACCCTGTCCCAAGCATCACCCTGTGGGCTACCTGTCTCCAATCTGGCGCTATCCTTCGTACGAATTTCAGCAGGGTTCCGACGAACATTTTCTTGGGGTACGACTGCATTCGAAGTTCACGGCTCAGTGATAGCAGGTTTTCCTTGGAGTGCGCAAGCTGACACTATCCTTCGTACGAATTTCAGCAGGGTTCCGACGAACATTTTCTTGGGGTACAACTGCATTCGAAGTTCACGACTCAGTGATAGTAGGCTTTCCTTGGAGTGCGTAAGCCTGTTTTCGACACCGCCATCTTTGGCGATTTTTAATTTTTTTTTTGGCACAGCCAAATGCCCTGAAAAGTTATATATGTGTACTTCAGATACTAAAAAACTCATGAAAAAAAGTTTCAAAAATAATATTTTTTTTTAGGCCCTGAAATAAAGTGAAAACAAAATGTGAGAAGTGAAGGAAAAAAAAATATGAATGGGAGAGCACGTTTTGACACCTCCATCTTTGGAGTTTTTTTTTTTGTTTGGCTGAGCAAAATGACTGCAAAATTTATAGGCATGTACCTAACACTATAGAGAACGCACAAAAAACAATTCAGGAAAAAAAGTTATTTTTAGGTGACAAAATAATTTTTGGCGGGGGCCAAACCCCTTCAGGTTCGGACCCCGAATGGGACCCCAAACGCCCGAACGTACGGAGGTCCGCCCGGGGGCCTCCGTACGTATGGGCTGGTAACCTTGTATATATATATATATTATATATAGCCTCCTGATGAGTCGGTGAAACTCCGACGAAACAGTTTGTCACAGTCCCTCGTTTGTTGTCCTCTTCTCTCTCTCTGCCTACGGTTTACCGGGCAGTTCTGTTTGTGACGATATATTATATATATATATATAACGAAACAGTTTGTCACAGCCCCTCGTTTGTTGTCCTCTTCTCCCTCTCTGCCTACGGTTTACCGGGCAGTTCTATTTGACGATATATATAGTCAGTGAAACTCCGACGAAACAGTTTGTCACAGCCCCTCGTTTGTTGTCCTCTTCTCTCTCTCTGCCTATGGTTTACCAGACAGTTCTGTTTGTGACTATATATATATATACCGGGCAGTTCTGTTTGTGACGATATATATATATATATATATATTTCTCTTCACCTTTTGCTTATTACTTTCTTTATTTATTTTGATTCTTTATTTTTGTTTATTTTTAAATGTCACTATTATCTAGGCTACTAAAGTGGCCCGGGACCACTTGCTTGGGACAAAAAAAAAAGTTTGGTAAAAAATTTTGATGTGACCTTGAGGCAAAAGTTGTGGAGTTTATTTTTTTGCACACCTTTTTTTTTTTTTTTTTTTTTTTGGGGATCGTCTATGGTCCTTGCACGACGGTGCAGCCCGGGCAAACAAGGTGATCCGAGCGGTCTGGCTGGTAGCCTAGAGATTTATTTATTTTTATTTTCCTCTCCCTTCCATGGTTGTTACATTTTTTTCTTGATTAGGTTGCCGCTACTGTACCCTAACCCCCCGAACTCCGATTAAGGTTTTCTTAGGGTTTTTCTAGGGCTTAGGGTTCTCCTTACCCCCCTCCTCTCACGCCTCCTCCCGTCGGGCACCCTGGACCTGAACGAAACTTCTCCCCTCGACCGGCTTCACGCCACCCTCTCACGCGTGACCCGCAGGTCACGGAGCGCACCGACTCAAGACTACCCACTCCGCTCCTGCGGTCCCCTCCCTCTCACTGGTGGGCCTCTTTCTCCACACACAAGCCCATTTCTTTCCCCACCTCCTTCTCCACCTCCCGCCATGTCTACTCCCACTCATCCACTACACTTGCACTAGAGTACATCCGAGGAGATCGTTGCGGCGCCAATTCAGCCAACAGCTCTCGGCCAGGCCCCTATGGACCTTGAGACTGCCCTTGCGGCCCTCCTTGCACCAATGTTAGCGCGCCTTGATGCGCTTGGACCCATACAAACGCAACTCAATGCGCTCGTCCATGACATCAACCGCCTCAAGGGATATCCTCATCGTTCCCCCCACCGCTCTCACACTTCATTCCCAATCGGCTCCCAGTCTGGTTCCCCATGACTCCAGGCACGAGACGTCGTGGTTCCCCTTCCTCCGTGGGTCAGGCCCAACACTCCCCCTCCGCAGTGGTGAGTGTTGCTGCCGCTCAGACCATACCGTCTGTTACGGTACATCCATCGGCCCCCGTCGATCCCGCCACTTCAGCCACTGTCCTAGGTGTTGCCGCCCAAATAACGATATCTTGCCAGGCAATTTCATCTACTCATCCTGGTGTTGCTTCCCAACTATCCGCACCGGTGGCGAGACTACGGTTCAGAGTCCTCCCTCTTTCTCTTATCCCCTCACTCCCACCTAAGGGCTCCCTACAGTTCGTTGTTCTTCCCCCAACTACGGTACCCTTTCCGACTCCTCCACCTCCGATCCCACGCACCTAGCAAGTGGTTACCTTGCAGGACACCATGGCGCAAATACAGGCGAAGATACTCACCTTGAGACAACCTTACCCTTCACAGGCTGCTCACCCTTCATCTTCCCTCAGTACTCCTACTTCGGTCTTGCAGGCTCGTTTCCCTTTACCTGCTCCTCCGCCTCTACCTTCCTACCTAGCCACCTCCGACACATAGCTGTATGCGCAATTGATTCAGTATTGGGACCGCGTACTAATGGCAAGTTTGTGCCTAGGGGGGACGCAACAAGCTTCACTATCTCACTAGTTAAAAAGGCTGAATGCACCTCGATGGTGCAATACTCACATCGCACTAGGATTGAGGACCTCTTTAAGACCTTGAAAGATCTTTCGAGGATAAGAACTTAGCTTGTCGTACCGAGTCCCTCATCTTTAACATTAGTGACCACAGGTGGAAGAGTGTATCGACAGTCAAGGCCACTATGGACGAGGTGCTGCAATGTCCAGAACATGGACTGACCCCCACTCATATCTTGAACAATTTCGCGAGAGCTCTGCCAGATCCCCTCAAAACCCAGTTATATCCCGGTACTAAAGAAGAGGGGATGGCTTATGAAAAGTTTAGCAAGATAGTTGCAGACCCTGCCGACTTCTTGCGAGAGGCAAACTATTGCCACTATTGGAAGGACCTGCTGGCCAGTAAGAGGTGAAAGAATATAACTATATCCGCCAGTATAGAGAAAAAGGATAATTTGTTGGTCACCTTCGAAGAACGAGGTATAGAGTTGTATCATATGACCAGACAAATTATGGTCTAGAGGAAGAGAACAATAGCCAAGTAGGTTGGTGAGGGGACTATGCAGCAGTTGCAGCCCGTGGGGGAGGGCGACAAGGTAGAGGCCGAGGACAAGTTCAGGTTGAGGACCCGTTGGCCAGAAGGGTGGTGGCGAAGGTAGTTACTACGTGGGAGGTAGGGGTTATGGTCCCTCACAAGGTGGTAGAGGTTCTCCCTTCATATAGGGGGTAGAGGTAGAGGTAGGAAGTCACGACCATACCCAACACACTCCGGGATAGCTGAAGGCAAACCTTGGGAGCACATGGGTATAGACGAGAAAGTGGGAAGAGCGTCGCAAGGTTGACCTGTGTTTTAAGTGTGGTGACCCCGACCACATCGTTCCCTTTCGTCCCAAGTATAGGTACCCCAAAGGGAACGACCAATTGAGGTTGCAGTTGCCTCTGTGGGGACTTCGGACATAGACAGGAAGATATAAGTGCGCGATGGACAGGCACCCTCTTGTCCGAAGATCCCGATGGCAGAGACTGATGTAGGCCCCCACCTAGCTAGTTGTCCATAGGTTGCTTCTGTTAGGACCGCTCTAGGTGGATCCCTCACAAGCATTGGTGATGAGCTGATTACTCGTCGCCGCACTTGGGCCGAAATGAAGAATAGTCGAAGGGGCAACTAATAATAGCAGATGTAGACGTATGTAGAGAAAGGATAGGCGGATTGGTAGACAGTGGATCGCGTGCAGTTATATAAGCCGAAAAGGGTTGCAGAAGATGCACCTAGGAATGAAGATAAAGAAGTTGGACGAGCCGGCCATTAGTAAGTTGGCCGATAATAGCGAAATGATAGTGAGTGAATATGTTGAAGGGGTAAAGGCATACTTCCGGTTGGAGGTAGGGGGCAAGCTAGAGAAAGTTTTGCACTCCCTGACACTCTTAGTGAAGGATAACCTTCCTTCTGACATGATACTAGGCGCTGATTGGGGCAACACCACGTATGTTGACATTAAGATGGGCGAGCGCGAGTGTTGGTGAGAAGAAGAAACTGCGTTTGTTTCATGCATCCGGGGTAGAGAGTAGGTTGTCCCTTTGCTGTATGAGTGTTCCCGTGTTCGCCAGACACGCGGTCAAGAATGACCTCGAATAAGTGTTTGTTGCCTATGTGAGACCGGTTAGTGAGGGTAAAAAGGAAGAAGTGCCCATACCACTCAATGTGCATATTCTGTTAGACGAGTTCGTTGTTGTGGGGGAGGCCCCAAGTGGAGTAGTGGAGAGGGGTACCAAGCACCGGATAGATATAGAACCCGGTAGCCGGATTCCCAAGGGCCCCAACTATTGGATGTCTCCCAAAGAGCTTGATGAGCTGCGCAAACAGTTAGATGAGCTAATAGAAAAAGGGTGGATCAAACCAAGTTCTTCGCCGTATGGTGCACCGGTCTTGTTTGTGCCAAAGAAAGAAGGAGGTCTACGCATGTGCATAGACTATAGGGGACTCAATGAGCCAACAATAAAGAATACAGGGTTGTTGCCAGGAATTGGCGACCTTCTGGATGGTGTGCAGGGTTGCAAGTATTTCTTGAAGGTAGATTTGAACTCCGGCTACCATCAGATTGAGGTAGTGCCTAAGGATCGACACAAAACGGCCTTCGTAACTCATTACAACCACTATGAGTTTGTGGTCATGTCGTTTGGGTTGATTAACACCCCTGCTATCTTCTCGCGTTGTATGAATGAACTCTTCCGTGAATGGTTAGACAAATTTAGCTGAAATTTTGTTAAAACTCACATTTTTTTTTAAATTCACAAAAGTGGACTTCGTCAAAATTTCATTGCTCATCAGGTGAGAAAGTGGTTATCTCACTTTGTTCATCTGATGTACCTCAACGTAAAGTACCGTTAATATACATCCGATGGTCAGATCATCAGGATTCGCCACGACACCCGATGATCTAATCATCTGACGTAATGGGGACGAAAAAACACTAAAATATGTTGTTTTTTTATACACTCAATTTCGTGAATTAAAAAAAAAATGTCAGTTTTAACGAAATGTCAGTTATTTGTCGTTGTAAACTTGGATGATATTATGATTTTTAGTAAGTCGTTGGACGGACACGAACAACACCTGCGTCTAGTGCTAAGTAAGTTGCGCGACGCACAATTGAAATTGAACCCAAAGAAGTGTGAATGGGCCAAGCGTCATGTGTTGTATTTGGGACATGTATTGGATGGAGACTGAATCAAACCGGAAGACGCTAAGATAGCAACAATCAGAGATTGGCCTACACCGCGTACGTTGACGGAACTGCGACCGTTCTTTGGTCTGGCCAACTATTAGCGCAAGGTTATACGAAACTTTACTTTAATAGCAGCTCCATTGTACAGGTTGTTGAGGAAAGAAACAGTTTGGAAATGGGATAAGGATTGCACCTCAACCTTTAAGCGTCTGACAAAGTGTTTGATAGAGTATCCGATTCTGAAAATTGTTGATCCCTTCTTGCTGTTTATAGTGACCATTGACCCCAGTCAATACGAGATACGTGTTGTACTCTAGCAGAATGACGATAATGGGTACAAACCTGTTGAGTTTGTCTTGTAGACTGCCTAGTGAGAAAGTCGCTAGTTTCCACGTACGAGAGAGACCTGTATGCTCTTAGAGAAGCCTTTAATCATTGGCGGCATTACCTTCTAGGGCGACATTTCAAGGTGTATTCGGACCATGAGACACTTCCTTGGCCGAAGACCCAAGCCCGGATGACTCCTAAGTTGACGAGGTGGGATGGGTAGATAGATCAGTTCAAATTTGAACTAAAGCCAGTAAAGGTGAAATATAATGTTGTCGTTGATGCGCTAAGTAGACGAGCTGATTTCTTCGGTGCCATTGTAACATATTTAGATGCAGGCGCCGAGTTACAAGAGAAGATTAGGTTCGCCTATGCTAGTGATCCTGTCTATAGTCAGTTAATTAACAAGGTGCACACGAGACCGCACAAAGTTCCTGACTATAGGGTGGCACAAGGACTGCTGTTTGAGAAGACGGACATGCATGACAGACTGCGCATACCGAACAGCGAGGACATTCGCAGTCTAATCCTAGTGGAATGTCGTGACAATGAGGGACACTTCGGCTACGTTTCTACGCGTGGACTGGAATGAAACATGATTGCATAGCTTATGTACAAGGTTGCAAAGTGTGTCAGAGGAACAAGAGTTTCATGCGGCCTCCCCTTGGTTTACTTAGACCGCTGCCTATACCGTCGGGTCCCGGAGTGTTTAAAAAAAAACTTCGGACTAAAACCAGTAAAGGGGAAATATAACGTTGTCGCTGATGCGCTAAGTAGACGAGCTGATTTCTTCAGTGCCATTGTAACATATTTAGATGCAGGCGCTGAGTTACAAGAGAAGATTAGGTCCACCTATGCTAGTGATTCTGTCTATAGTCAGTTAATTAACAAGGTGCAGACGAGACCACACGAAGTTCCTGACTATAGGGTGGCACAAGGACTGCTGTTTGAGAAGACGGACAAGCACGACAGACTGTGCACACCGAACAGCAAGGAGATTCGCAGTATAATCCTAGTGGAATGTCACGACCCTGAGGGACACTTCGGTTGGAGGAAGATGTATGCTAACCTCCTACGTTCCTACACGTGGACTGGAATGAAGCATGATTGCATAGCTTATGTACAAGGCTGCAAAGTGTGTCAGAGGAACAAGAGTTTCATGCAGCCTCCCCTTGGTTTACTTAGACCGCTGCCTATACTGTCGGGTCCCGGAGTGTCTATAGACTTTATGGACACTAAGGTTAGAAGTAGAAATGGGAAGAGTCAGGTTATGGTAATTGTGGGCAAATTTAGCAAGTTTGCTATTTTTGTGCCACTCCTTGCTGAAGCAAGAACATACTAAGTCATTTGAGAATTCTTCAATCATTGGGTGAAAGACTACGGGCATCCCTTGACTATTGTAAGTGATAGGGATACACGATTCACAGGCGAGCACTGGCAACAGCTCATGAACGTCTATGGGTCGAAACTGACTATGTGTTCAGGTAGACACCCTGCCTACAACAATTTTGTGCATTTGGCTACAACTAGAACGCCCACTGAAGTGCATTTGGGTTGGCGCCCACGCAGGCCCGTTGACTGTCTGAACCCTGATCAAGTGCAAAGGCTTCCTCCAGGGACTAGAGAATTCGCTGTGCAATATGAGAAGGACTTGGGAAAAGTCAGGGAAATATCAGAAGAGCACGGCATCAGATGATAGAACAGGCAAATAAACACCGCAGACCTTCGCAGTTCGCTGTAGGGGATTTGGTCTGGGTAAAGTCTAAGGAGTTTCTCCCAGAGGAGAACATCTCGCAGAAGTTATTGCCTGCATATAGGGGACCGTGGCAGATACTCGACGTGATTGGCGATGTGGATGGTCCTTCCTACGTTGTCGAGATTCCTTCGCATTTGCACACTTAACCGGCGTTTCATGCCTCTAAGTTGCTCCCTTGTGTCAGCAATGAGCTATTTCCGTCTCGAAGATCTGTGATTCCTCCTGATATGGATGGCAAATATTACGTGGACCGCAGAGGATGTTTACAGATCTGGACGCAGAGGTAGGCCCCAGCGACAATATAAAGTTAGATTTGCTTATCAAGAGCCTTCGGGAGATCGCTGGTTTACTAGAGATGAGCTGGTGGAGACAGCACTGCACATAGTGTCTTGCTATGAGAGAGCTCGACGACGAATCAACATGGTTGATAGGTAAAAAACATAGCTTTCTCGGAGGACCTCGGAATTAGGCCGGCGAGAGTGAAAGGCATTCCACGATGCGGACCCGAAATTCGAATCTCAGGGTCAACAGTCCAGGCTAAAGGAGGCCGAGTCGAAAGGCATTCCACGATGTAGACCCCAAATTTGAAACTCAGGGTCAAGTCCCCAGGCTAAAGGAGGCCGAGTCGGCCAGTTTCAGAATGGTTAAGTCGGGTACCCGAGAAGTCAAGTCCAACAGGTACCCGGTCAACGGTCACATCCTGAAGTAAAAGTCACGTCTCATAGGCAAAAGTCGTGTCCCACAGGCAAGAGTCACATCTTGCAGTCGAAAGTCATATTCCACAGGCAAGGGTTACAACCAATAGGCAAAAGTCACGTCTCAAAGTAAAAGGGCGTATTCTACAGGCAAAGGTCATGTCTCATGCACAAAGAGTCGTATCCCACAGATGAAAAGTCGTGACTCACAGGCCCAAGCAGCAGCGCACCAAGGAAGATTCAGGGAGGTACCAGGCCTCGACATTCTGAGCAAACAGGCCGTGGGCATGTGGTACCGGATCCAAGTCAAGCCAAAGGAAGCAGAGGCTGGGACGAGTCCAGTCTCAGTCCAAATCTATATAAGGACTGGCCAGCTACATTTCAGACAGATGGCTCATTTGTGAGAAGTGTGGAAGTGCTGCTGAGGCGCTTGTGCACTATCTGCGAGTGGCATGCGCGAGAGCCCTGGTGGACAGTGCTGTGCTGAGGGAGGAAGGCGGCCATAGCCACATAGCTAGTAGTAGGAGATAGAGCTAAGAAGTAGCGGATGTATCCAGAGTCAGAACTTCAAGGAGAGAGAGAGAGAGAGAGAGAGAGAGAGAGAGAGAGAGAGAGAGAGAGAGAGAGCTGTCTCTTATACACATCTAGATGTGTATAAGAGACAGTTCAAGGAGAGAGAGAGAGAGAGAGAGAGAGAGAGAGAGAGAGAGAGAGAGAGAGAGAGAGAGAGACCTACGAGGAAGGATGCTGGATATGGGTTGCTTAGCTCTGTGCTGTTGAGCGCCTGGTGACTAGAACTCTTAAACTGCTTAATGTGATAATTTGCTGGAATTTCTGAGCTGCGCTGATCTGGACTTCGCTTCTCTGGACTCCTGTGTGTATTTCGTGTGAACTCTCAAAGTGTGTGTGCCGAGCAGTGAGGTTCAATGCATACATCTGACGAATACGGAGTAAGGATTCTGAAAGCATTGACTCGGAGCTGAAGGATTTTTTTTAATTTAATCTATTATTCTAATTGATTTTTTTTTTGGAATTCTATCGATAAGGACAAAATAAACCTTGGAAAACTTGGCTTTTTCTCCAAGGTTTTCCGATTTTTATTCGGCCGAAATATTTACTCTTTTCAGAGCCTGTACTAAGAAGATTACCGAAAGGGCAGCAATGCAATTTTCGAAATTTATTTGGATTTTAGCAAAGCACTCTCAACATGCTTTATTCTCAACGCGTCTCCACTTCGGAATTTTCTTTTGTTTCCAAGTAAACTTCGTTTGCACTTCCTGGGTACGGGCAAAATAAGGTCTAAAATTGAGTTACCGGGCTCCAGAAAATAGTGATAGGTTTACGAAAAATGTTTTTAATAAAATAGGCACACGTTTTGGCACGTAGGCTCTCAAACGGATTTACTAAGAACTAGCCAAAATTTCTGACGGCCGGCGGATATTTTCTGATCAAAGCTCGGATTTGGAATTTGTCTTTAGTGATATCTTTTTTGTCTCAAGCAGCTACATGGTTTATGAGCATCTGGATTTTGAAGCGGCTTTCCGAGGATTTCTCCCCGGAACACCGCTTCTGGGTTTTCACTCTGGACATAAGATTTTCCGAGTAGCTGTAGGAGAAGGTGAACTTAGCAGTGGCTGAGCTTGTGATTTTTTTCAAATTTTTTGGGTATTTAAGTTCCAGGATTTGCCTACCACTTACATCGGTGTTGCACTTCCCTCCTGACGAGGCTGGATTCTGGCTCCGGTCGAAACTGGTCGAGGGACGCCAGACTTACTGCCGTCCATGCGGGCGGTGGTTCGGGCTATGGTGTTACTCGTGTTTCCTATTTTCCATCTATCGATGAGTTTATTCCGAGATACACATGTTTGACACTCTGCTCCTTGCAGCGTGCTTGTCTTTTCTGCGCACGGTTGATTTCGGCTATCGCTGTTATCGTCTCTTCGCGTATCTTCCTCAGTCAACAAGAAACACACATGGCCCAGCTAGTCGGGGGGGCGGCATCAGTCTGGTGGCTTATCACCAGCAGGCAAAAGATCCAGTTTTTGACAGACATCCTCCCCCAAAACGCGGCCCTTGTGGCCAGGAAACGCCAATGTCGGACATTGGGGGGAGTGGTGGTCTAACCACACAAACATGGTGAACCTTGCATCTTCTACTATATTACATATCTAATATCTATACCGTTTGTTTGTATCATACTATCATGGATGGTTTGTGGATGGAATGAGAGAAAGAGTTTTGTTTTTTTTGAAAAACGCACACAGTGGACAATGTGATGAGTCCTTATCTGTCAGTGAAATCCATCGTGGTATAGAGTCCATAGACTGTTGGGGTTCAACCTCCTGATGAGTAGGTGAAAGTCCAACAAAACAGTCTGGCACGATCAAACTCTTTTTCGTGGAGTTGTGTATAGTGAACATGACAGCACATGCACACACACACACACACACACACAGACACATAACACACTCACACACACAGACACACACACAACTCACACACACAGACACATACACACACTCACACAAACAGACACATACACACCCTCACACACACAGACATAGACACAAGTGCAGACTGTGTCTCTCTGACACCTATCTGATTGCCTGCTGTTTGGATTTGTTCGCTTATCTCATTATCCCGCTCCGCCTCCCTTTACCCTCACCCATCTCTCTCCCCTATCCCCCTTTCTTCCCCTTCCCCCCTCCTCCTCTTGTTGTAGGTCTGTTGCTGTGTCTGCTTGACCGTGTACATGCCTGCATGCTTTGTCTGTTTGTCGTCTCGAGATTGCGTTGTCCTTGGCCCAGGTGCCGTCTGCTGATTTTGTGTGTCTTCTCCGCTGCATGTTTTGTGGTCTGAGCATGGCCAGAGTCTGTTCACTGCAGGTAGGCTTCCCCCCCGCATGACTGAGAAACGAAGTATTGCAAATGAAAATATGTACCCCTTCGATTGGAATTTGATTGCCAGATCTACCCCTACTCTCTGAACCATGGTCAGACCACAAGGCTTGCCACTCCGACTGCCTGCCTGCCTGCCTGCCTGCCTGTGTGTGCTAGTTCATGGCCCATGTTCCAGCAGAAGGGGCCCCGTAACATGACTAGCCTTGGGTCAGGTTAGGTGCAGGGTAGGACTTCGAATTTGCAGGTAGGTTACGGAATTGGTTCGGAGCCTATGTCTCTTTGTGTATTCTGTACAAATGGGGCATTTCTGGGCATGTATATAGCCAATCCAAATCCCATGCAATAGAAATTTAATGAGATATATCATGGGTACCCCTTGGGGAAGTCGAATCCCCATCGCCTCGGTGAAAGGGAGGTGTGGGCAGGTAACCTGGGGATGAAAAGTGGGGGTCCCTGTTGACCACTTGTGCAGCTATATGGTGGGTGCCTTTTGAAATGCAAAAGTAGTCCTGACAGTTTGTCTCCGCATTGCTTCCGTCTTTTCTTAGCAGCAACACTGCGTAACATCTGTAACTGTCCGGCACATTACGACACCTGATGTTGACCTTTCTAATCCCAACTTCAGAGACAAAGACAGTTGTATGTTTCTCCCTTTGTCATTGGGCCCTCTCTGTTGCTGTCGTTTCGCAGTTGTCCAGCTATGTCCGTCTGCACCTGTCTTCCTCCAACAGTGTGAATGCAAATGTTTCTGCGCTGAAGGGTAGTTTGTCTGTCTCTCTTGTGAACCATCCACATCTCTCTCTCTCTCTCTCTCTCTCTCTCTCTCTCTCTCTCTCTCTCTCTCTCTGTGTGTGTGTGTGTGTGTGTGTGTGTGTGTGTGTGTGTTGGTTTGAGGATGCCCCCATCTATTTGTAACTGCCTGCCATGAGCAGGTTGAGGAGAGTCCTAACGGGCCCTGGAGGACCGAACCCCACATATGTGGCAAAATACGGGGATGGCTTGTGGCTACCATCTTCACCCGAAAATAACGCCCGGGTGTTGTATACGAATATATCGCCCGCAGGGTGTTGTATTCGGTCATAACGCCCACACATTATATTCAGTAAATTGGTAGCAACTTTGTCGGGGGCCAAAATTCCAAAAAAAAGAACGAATTCAAAAAAAAAAAAAAATTCTTAAGAAAAATATGTTGTCCAGAATTGCAATGTGACCATCTTTTGGCTGAGGGTCACGACAGAATTCCTTATAAACTCGGAAATAAAAATAAAAAAACAAAAAATCAAACCGAAATATGCCCCTTGGAAGTCAAAAACCCCTTTCAACCCCTCTGAAACCCATGTATATCCCCCTCCCCGCCCTTTCAAACCCATGTATCTTACATCTACAAGGCACTCTACCCATGCAACATTCAAATATATATTGCCCGGGCATTCTATTTGAATACAACGCTCGGGCATTACATTCGAAGGGGCGTTCTATTTGAAAAGAAGAGAGTAAGAATGAAAATCTGATCTTTTTAGAGTAAGTTGAATATAACGCCCGGGTAATATTTTTGGGTGAAGACGGTAGGGGCAAATAAATAAAGAGTAAGAATCAATCGTCCGAGTAATACGGCGAGTATTGATTCTTCAGCGTATTTTACGCTTCATGCCTTTCGCCCCATAGGCACGTAAGCGTTTATAGAAAAACTGGCTTGTAACAGTGAAACAGTTAGTTCTCAGTGTTTGTCCGTCTCTGTCTGTCTGTTTGCTTTGTCAAGTTGTCGGTGCTGATGTGTGTTTGTATGTGCTGGCATCTGCCGGGATCTGTCTGGATCTGTTTGTTATTTGTTTGTATCTGGCTGGATATCTGGTTCTGTGCTGGCGTCTGCCGGGATCTGGCTTTCTTTGACAGTGCAAACAGGCACTCCACACGCTTCTCCTCGTTATCTGCAAGGGTTTTCTATATATGTCTGCTGACAACAGTCCAAACAGGCAGTGCACTATGCAGACTGTCAAGGGTCCCGCCTCCTGACGAGTTGGTGAAACTCTGATGAAACGGTCTCCCGTTTCTTGTCCTTTTGTCCCTTTCTACGTTCGATCCATCCGGTAAATCGATGTATTCAAACCTGCCAGTCCCATAATTTTTTCCCCATACCGGTAAGGCACCGGTAAACCATCAACTCCTACAACTAGGGTACCGTGTTGTCCCTACTCCCTCGTAATTGGTAGTCGGGCTCAACCCAACATCTGCCGGTTCTAGTGTCAAAGCACGGACTTGATGCATGGCACTTCAGATAGTGGGCTATTTCTAGTGAACTCTTGAAAAGGACTCGTACTTCTGCAAAGCCCGGTACTGCGGATCGCCAGCCCCCTGGATATGATCAATATTCTAAGCCTGAGCACTACAGACAACTCTGTGGCCCTAAATGGTCCTTTTTTGGTCCCATAATAATCCGAGGAACCCATCCCTGTTGACAGTTGTTCCAAGTGTCAGGTTCCCATCATAGGCCCCGTCATTGCTGTCAAATATCCACAGAATCCACTTCGCACGGTCATCCCTTCTTGTCTGAGGACTGATTTGAAATAAACAAATGAACCTCATCGATCAACAGATACCCTCTCATCTCATGATCTTCGCGTCTCTCCCCAAATCCCTCAGAAACGAGGCTTCGCATGCAACATAAAGGATGCACATCAGGGTGGTGCTACTACTCTTAACCATAGGAATACCATCCTCCTGCCTGATGAAACTCACTGGAGCAAGCAGGTAAGTATCTCTCAGCTCTGACTGTACCATAGCCCAGATTTGCACGAAGGTGACCTTTAACAAACCCTCGTCATTCCAGATTTTTGAGCGAGCAATGCTCCTTTCCCAACATGCTTAACCTTCATAGAGGAACGTAGAAGGAAGCAATGAATCGAAGCACAAACTTGCCGAGCAGCAAAAGACTTAAAGTAGGACAAGCATGTATGAGCAAAGTCGAAAGCACAATACCAAAGTCGAGAGCACACCAAACGGGAAGACAATGACACTGAAGCCTCTTGATTAAGAAAGCCCTACTTCTTGCCTAAACTCCTCAATACAACCATGATGTAGCGGTTCCATTATGATGTGACCGCCCACACATCTCTTCGCTTTCTTCCTACGGCCCAACTATCTGAGGCAGTTTGACATCCCAAGCGAGCTGCTGATTGAGAGGAATGAAAATGCCACAGAAGCTGTTGCACCTGTTCTGTTTATCAGCTCAGCCTGTCTGTTCGTTGCAGGATGGCTTCCCTTTTTTTTTTTTTTTTTTTTTAATTTGGACCATTTCTCGATTTGCGTGTGTCATCCTTGCGCAGGGGCCATGCTAATCTTCTCTGTATCGCTCCAATTTTAACGGATGTCCCGAAGGACTTCAGGATGGTTGGTTTCCTGAAGTCTTCTTCATATCTTCTTGAGTTTTTAGCCTAGTCTGAGTCGGGTTCTGCCACTGTTCACGGCTTCGTAAAGCGGACATTACAACGGTTGTCGGTAAACCAAAGTCTTTAAAGTTTAATCCAATTGTATGCGAACTTAGTGATGACTAACTCGGTCTTAGCGGCAGCTGGTAGTGGTATCAAAAATTGTGCAAGCTTGGGAAATATAATTTATGTATGGATATACCTTTCTCGGCCTTTTGGCTAAGATCAAGTGTAGTATCTGTTCTGATCAGTTTAATATCTGATCCAAAAAAAATAAAAAAATAAAAAATAAAAAAAATGTATGGATTCTATGCTAGTCCGCCAACTGGTCGAGCTTCAGTAGATAGACCCCAGGCCGGAACTGTTGAAAATTGAAATGCAGACCTCAGTTCGAATTCCACAAGAAGCAGAGGCCTTGCAGCCCCTGAATCCTCCTATCTATGCCAACCAAAGTCTGCTTATTCCCCTTTCTGCTGGTTACCAGCATGTCTATGAAGTCCATGACCAGGGATCGATCTGGTCACTTAGGTATGAGAGGTGGCTTTATTAAAACTAGAGGGGCCTGTTTTCTAGGTTCGCTCCTTTGGCCTTTTGAGTTTTGAGATACACTGCCGACAACTATTAAGTTATTAACATACACTTGGGGGCATCCCTCTTCGTGCCTGGCCACCAAAACTGCGGCGACAAGTTAGAATAAGTCTTTTTGAACCCGAAGTCACCCCCCTTGCATCGTGACTCTCTCCTAGAAACAGACTCCTAAAGAGATTCGTTGTTGGAAAACATCTTTCTACCTATTCCTTACTCAAAAACAGCAATCCCTCCATCCTCCTATAGTGTTTGCGCACTTTCCTCCCCCCCCACAATGCCCAAGGCGTATATTATCTTCACGCAAGTTCTATTCTGTGTGCTGAGGCATTTGATGATTGCTGTTGCTGAGAATCCTGTGATTTCACTGGACTCGTCCACTTGCTGACGTACATGCCAGTCTAGTTCAAACTTCAAAGTCTGCGCTGCGTAACAGGGCATCGGCAACCACATTAAATCTAAACTTCTAAAGGCCTTTCAGATGCTTTAGTGTGTGAGTTTTGATCCACTAGAGGGGGTCTCATGGTCAGACCCAACTTCAAAATGTTTGCAATGGAGATAGTGCTTCCAGTTTTTTTTAACCATCGGAAAAAGAGCACGCAGTTCCTTTTTAGAGGTGGATCATACCACTTTCGCCAATGGCATCTTCTTCGATTGACGTGCAGTTTTGTGGTGAATCTACGGGGCCCTCGACTTTTGCCTTCGCTTGCTGTAACCCCCTTCCTGGGAGTGCTTTGGTTGGGCTTCTTCTTCTTCTTCTTCTCCTTCTTCTTCTTCTTCAAACCTCTGACTGATTCCTCGAACCAGCTTCCATAGCCCTCCATACAATGGTGACCCTTCTCTTACGACTAGATTCACCACAAACCTCTCCATGCTCTGTGACATCCAGGTCTGGAAGAAAATCAGTCTCCTCCTGGTTGTCGTCATCATCGACGTACAGGAGGTATTCCTGGGGCAGTTTCTTTCTACTCCCGCTATGTCAACTCCTTATGGACATACTTTTTTCATTTCCTTAGCTTCGCCTGTACACTAAGGGCCGTGCTGCAAAGGGATGCGATATCTGTAACGAGCGTGAGGCTGAGGGTGAGCCGAGGGAGAGGAGAGAGAGGGAGAGAGGGAGAGCACACACACACACTCACTCACTCGACACGACGGACTCGAACTGAGGATCGGACGCAGACACAGTGGCAAGGCACAAAGTCGAAGTCTTGGATCCGAATGCCGAAACAGCAAGTCACACTGAGTACGAGTACAGCAGCAGGGAACTGGTACRAGACTGGTCCCCGTACCGTACGGGGAGCCGSTATAAGTACCGGTGACAYGTACGGTACCAGGGGYATTTCTGCAAAGGCCMCGAGGGCAGAACTGAAAAATGCAGTATTTGAAAGTGGCGCCCGAATTGCAGCATGGCGCCAGTTGTCCAAAATCCTACGGTACCAAAGGAGGGGTTTGGAAAAAGGGTGCCAGGCCGAAAACGGGATGCAGCCGAAACAGCAAAAGATAGACCAGGGATCGAGCCCGGGCGAAGTCCGTAACACTATCCCCTCCCTCTAGAAGGCAATGTCCCGGCTGCCAAAAATCATGAAGCAATGCTGAAATCTGTGAAGGACGGGACGGGGCCGATCACTGGTTAACAAGTCGAAAGGGAAGAGGGGTATAATGTGGGTGGCATGGGCTGCGGGAGTAAGAGGGAACAGGGTTTGGTACCGGTGAACAGAGTTGTCCTACTGATGAACTAGGGGGGTTTGCAAGGAACAGAATGAACTAAAGTGAAGATAGGGCGCAGGGTGGTCCTACTGATTAACCAAGGGGACTGCATGGTTCGCTATAGGTTAAGGGGGAACAGAGTTCAGGGAACAGGGAACTTCTATTGATGTTCTACTGGGTAAGGGAAACAATGGTCAGGGGAACAGGGGATGTCTATTGATGTTCTAGTGGGTACGGGGAACAATGGTTAGGGAAACAGGGATCTGCTAATGATGTTCTACAGGGCTGTGTTACATACTTCAATGAGTATGGGCAGAACCAAAGATCAACCAATATAGGATGGGCATTTATGCAGCGGAAGTCTGATAACGAACAGACTCACATAGACTGACTCACACCAACTGACTTACATGGCATCACTCCACACACATACAATCATGAGATGGTGGGGTCTGGGTCATTCATAGACGATACCCAGATCCCGTACACACATACACAGATGAAAGGTGGGAGAAGAGACGAAGGAGGTGGGAGGTAGATCACACCGATAGGGCACAAGGATAGAGTCTGATAGGTCTCCGAAATGGTAGTCCAGAATGTCATATAACAAATGCTGCGAGGCCAGGCCAGACCCTGGACCGTCCAGATGGACGGTTCAGCCTCAATCGGCGGGCGGCAGCTTCAAGAGCGCCGCCAGGCCCAAACGAAGTGTCGTTTGGGCCTACCCGATGGGTGATAGTCCAAAATCAGGCCTTTAGGGCCTGTAACCCCAAAGGTCGGGCCTTTAGGCCCTGGTGTGTCCCTCCGGCCCTAAGTCGGGTCCGGTAGGACCCGTGTGAGTCGAAGATGTAACAGTTGTCAAAGTCAGGAAAAATAAAAATGAAAATGTTTGTTCAAGATGTGAAGGCTGGTGTGTCCGAAGGAGTCGGAAGCAGAATCTCATGTAGGAACATAGTGTCCAAGTGTCTTGAAAGGGGGTCTGCAGCGGTCTTGATCAGGTCTTTGGAGTAGGTGGTAGAAGCGGTCTTCAGCAGCTGCAATAGGTAGAAGTCCAAGAAGCGTAGTAGTAGTTCAAGTGTCAAAGTCCAAGAGGGTGCGTCCGGTACACGAACTGCAATGAGGTCTGATMTGGAAGCAAGGAAGTCGCAGACTGATGCAAAGATCCATGTCACAAGTTGCTGCTCCAGTAAGTCCGCGAGTCGGGATGCCGGCCAATGAAACAGCATGGTGGCCAAACCAGCTGCATAATCTCCATGAACAGTGAGGCAGCAGGCCATCGTCCTCGTGCGCTTGTCATTAGATCCTTTATCGTCGGCGTCTCGCAAGTTCACAAGCATTGGACAAGAGAGACAAGGTAGTGGAGAGGACAAATGGGACAAGGCTAGGCGAGGGCAAGGGCAGATCAGACATCAGGAATGAGGATCAAGGGAAGGGTGGACTGGGTTCAAGGGTGTGTGTAGAGCAGGGTTGCAAGGGTTTTTAGCGGGGATTTATGCCATAGTGATATAGGTATCTAGGACGTAGGATTAGTACGATCATAGGCGCGGACAAGTTTCATGGCGTTCTTAAGATTAGAGAGAGGTTCCCATGTAGATTCTTCGTCAGGGTATCCGGTCCATTTGACTTTGTATTCAATGATTGGTTCGGGATGATCAGATACCTGAGTGGTTCGTCGGCCGATGATGGTTTCGACAA
>BFEA01000048.1:3442993-3454269 GCA_003427395.1 Chara braunii
CTCTCTCTCTCTCTCTCTCTCTCTCTCTCTCTCTCTCTCTCTCTCTCTCTCTCTCTCTCTTGCACGCTCGCCTACTACGGTAGCAAACGACTACGGCGAAGCGGCAAAGCAACTGCAGGCTGGTTACTCTGTCATCCAAAGCAGGCCAAGCAGCAGCAGTCCAACACAGGTTGAGTTGATGCAAGCCACTTCGGTGAGCTGGCGAAGCAACGGCAGCGTCGGCAGGCAGGCTCGTAATTATGTTACCAAGTCATACCGACCGATATAAAGGGGTGCAGGTGTGGTGGAATCAACCCATTTGGAGGGGTCAAATTGCTTGGATAGGGGAGGGGAGGGGTGCATTAATTGAATTTAATTCCTGTGTGTGTGTTTTTGTTTAACCCACTTCTTGTCAGGGTTTTGGATTTTCTTCATCCGCTCGACCTGCACTTCAGTCACTTTGCTTTGGAAAACCTTAATACTATGTAGGCTCACAGCAAGCCAATCTGCTGCGAACAGGTGGCGGCGCGTATAAGGGTTGATGAACTCAAATTTCGAAGTTTTAAGTGCAAAGCTCAAACACATTGGTTGCTGACATGATGTGATGGGATTATTAATTAATTATTAATTAATGATAGTAATGTAGCGTAACTGTAGAAGACAGCAAGGAGTACTAGCTAGCGTCGTGACCCGAATACGGCACCCAGTCGTTATGATCAGGGCGCCTGCATCTAAGACTGAATGTTGCCCTGAGGTACACAGCTGTAATGACCGGGGCGCTCTTTTCGGGTGAGGACGGTAGTGATAGTAATGTAGTACTTCACTCTTTGTAGCATAGTACTTCACTCTTTGTAGCATGCACAAGATAATAATGTAGGACGGTAGTGATAGTAATGTGGTACTTCACTCTTTGTAGCATTCAGGTTTTCGGGTGAGGTCCTGGAGAGAAGAAAAACCTGAAAGAGGCTTCTATGAATTTTGGGCCCCACCAAAACAAGATAATAACATCATTTTTTTTTTTAAAAGGGCCCCATGCCAAGCTGTGTATGAATTTGAAATTTCGATTCCTTTCAGTCTTTCAGTATTTCTTTTCTTCAAATTTCTTCAACTTTCTTCAAATTTCTTGTCCCCGCACAATGTCCAGTGTGCCTATATGTCATCATCGCATGCGCAATGGAATTGCGGCGATTGCCACAAAGGGATCGCATCAATAGAGTTGTTGCCGTCCTCCTCTCATCATTTCATTTGATATGACATGACTTCGTCGCTTATAATGACGGAAATGCACAAGAAGAGTGAAGGGCACGTCACATGTCGGTGTTGTTAAGAAATCCCAGACATGAATGCAGTACCAGCACGCAACTGTCTGTAATTTCTGTCATTTCAGTGTCTGTGGCGTTCTGACTCTTCTGTTGTTATGCTGTGATGCTATCGACAGGTAGTACACTCACTATGCCAATAGCGACGCATTCCATTGTTGTTAAGTGGTGCCACCTGTTAAAAGTCCTACTAGAAGAGGAATGTCGGTGAGTTAAAGAAAAACAGAGAGAGAGAGAGAGAGAGAGAGAGAGAGAGAGAGAGAGAGAGAGAGAGCATATCTGTAATAAGGACCCAAAGTCGGCACAAAAAAGGGACTCATGAAACTCGGAAGAGGTGTATTACAATAGCTCAGAAGAGTTAAAAGAGTAAAAGAGGAAAAAGAGTTTAAGCGCTTTGCTGGCAGGCGGTTGGGATGAGTAGCAGTTGAAAGAAACCTGAGGGACGAAAGAGTTGGAAGAGCCGAAAGAGTCCAAAGAACTGAAAGGGTCGAAAGGTTTTTGTGCCGACTCTTTTGTTTTTTTCGAGTCTTTGCGTTCTTTGCACTCTTTCATTTCATTTGCATGTTTGGACTCTTTTGAAGTTTTTTCGACTCTTTCAACTCGTCCAGCTCTTTGGACTACTTGGAATTTTTTTTTGACTCTTCCGAGCTTTTGGCGGTGTGGGTTCTTAACCGGCTTGCCGAGTTGTTGCTACCGTCTTCACCCGAATAAAACGCCTGGTGATTGTAGCTGTATTTGGGGCATTTTGCAGTCCAGATGCAGCGATAATGACCGGGCGTTGTATTCGGGTGAAGACGGTAGTAACAGGCTACAAAAAGGAAAACTGAAAAAGAGTATCGACTCCTCCAAGGGGACGAAAAGGGAAACTGAAAAAGAGAGAGAAACAAAGAGCACAGCAGAAAGACTCTACGTACGACAAATCTACTTTTTTTTTTTTTTTTTTTTAAAGACAAAAAATTTGGACCATTTCTCGATTTATGCGTGTCATCCTTGCGCAGGGGCCATGATAATCTTCTGTCCCGAAGCACACGACAAATCTACTATTAACTCGAGGAAAAGTTGAAAACTTTCAAAAATGAATTTCCACTGGAAGGTAGTAGTAGTACACAATGTGTTTCCACTCTGTACCTATACTGATTTCCACTTTGTTGTCTTGGTGTGTGAATGGTCACTGTTGGGTCTTACAGATCGAGAGCTCAAACCGTGCGCTGTTCAAACGTCAAAGTGTTTGGACTCTCTTTTTTTCCTGTCTATTATGGAATTATGGAGGTGTGGGCGCACTGCAGTCGTTTGCTTATTTTAAACTTTAAAGCCATATGAAATTATGAATTGATAAAATCAATCATTGGTACTACCGTACTACTACGGTTTGAGGAAATTCTGGGTAATTACTAATTGGTGCCTTTGCAGTTTCAATTAGACAGTTTTTTTTTTTTTTTTTTTTTTTTTTACCTTGTCAGCTGTTGATTCTGATTTGATCTTCCTTCTCAACTCATGTCAGTTGAAACTGCAAAGGCACTAATTAGAGGGAGGGCCATGCATGCAACATAGTCGAAGACAAGGCTCGCATCACACTGCACTCGCATGAGACACACAGGAGATATGAAGCCCAAAAGAGTCTCCATAGTCAACGCAAAAACTCAGTCATCGTCTTCGTCAACGGCGGCTATGGATGCCTAACTCAACATGTAGGTAAGCCTCTCTCTTCTTCCTCTCTCACGTCTCTCTCTCTCCGCCTAGGCTTCTCTCAGCATCTCTCTCTCTCTCTCTCTCTCTCTCTCTCTCTCTCTCTCTCTCTCTCTCTCTCCAGCTATGGCTATGACACCCAGCGCCGTTGACAACACTACCCTCCGCTGACTCGCACTTGCTCAGTTGTCACTCCAAGGCACAAGATCGCAGCAGCCCTTCCGCATTGAGTGGGAAGCATAAGGTGCAGATGTCCAAGCGCTACTGGACTTTTGTACTTGCGGATCCGTCTTCCAGACTTCTTCTGCCAGTTGTGAGTTCTTTCCCTTGCCTTTGTTTGCTGCTTTTGCAAGTTTGCGGATTTTTCCTGGGATCCGGCTGTTTGATTGGACTAACTGACAGTTGACCGAACGACCTCATAACGGGACTATCTTTGCTGAAGCTTGTGTATCGTAGTCTACTTAACTTACGTAGGCATGTGTGATCACTATACGAACGAAAGCTACTCTTCTTAAGCATTTGTGAATATTGTACATGTGGCTAGGGCCCCCAGTGGAACATGGACCGAGACTCGTGACCGGAACTCGAGACTAGGACTGAGGACTGGGACTGGGACTGGGACTGGGACTGAGACTGGGACTGGGACTGGGACTCGAGACTGGGACTCAGGACTGGGACTCGAGACTGGGAAACGGAATTGGGACTCGAGACTTGAACTCAGGACTGGGACATGAGACGGGGACTCACGACTGGGACTCGAGACTGGGACTTGAGACTGGGAAACGGAATTGGGACTCAGGACTGGGACACAAGACGGCGACTCACGACTGGGACTCGAAACTGGGACTTGGGACTGAACCGGGCCACTGAGATTCGTGAATCCTTTCCTTTTTCTTTCCATGAATCCTTTCCTGATTTTGAATTCGATTTTGATTTAGCTCAATTTTAGCGACATAAACGAGTCCACTTTTTTTTTTTTGCAACGCATAGATAGGTTCATGTTACCTGTTGCGACTTGTGAACGAGTTTGCTTTCGACGACTCGCGAGCAAGTCCGCGTTTTTTTTGCTACAAACGAGTTTTCTCTTCGGCATCTCGTGCACGCGTTTGCTTTTGGCAACTCGTGAACTCGTTTTGCAACTCGTGCGCACTGTTGTGGTCACCTTGTATCACTGTAAGTTTCGCTCGCCGTTTTGCAAACATAATGGGCATCGCTGCACTACTCTTGGAAAAAATGCACAAAAGACGAAAATCATGGCCGTGTATCTTTCCATGTTCTAGCGTTAGATTCACTCTCGTTTTGCACATTTCGAGAGTAGTGTAGCGAGGCCCAATTTGCGTAACAGAACGAACTTCAACGAAGTGTTCGATGCAAAAAGGCTTTTTAGGTTTTTCTATTTCTCTTTCGTAGAGTTGCTGACCTTGGAGAGCAGAAAGAAGAAACAAAAAAAAGAGTAAAAGAGAAACTGTGAAGAAAGGCAAAAGAACAAGTGGGCCTACCATCTTACCCCAAACATAAAGCACCCTGATAATGAATGTATCCAAGCTATATTTCCGGTCAGGTACAGCCAAAATGAGGGTGTGTTGTGTTCGGGGGAAGACGGTAGCTCAGTTGGTACACGGATGGACTGTTGAATTAGTTGTTCTTCACAAGGCTCGAAGAGTTGTTCAGGGCGCTCAAGGGTTCCTTCCTATCACAATGGCTGCAACCCATGGGCCTGCACTTTGTGCCTGATCAAGCGCGCATAGTCACTGCGGGAGAAGGATTCCATTTCTTAGCACATGACGTTCTCCACCACAGCAAAGGCTCGAAGAGCAGACGCTTCGCGTCTGAATCCCACGGGCTCGGACCTCAGTTCGATTTCCAGTTGTCTTAGCTACAAGCAAATAACTGTGAGCTAGGCTACCAGCCAGGCTGCCCAGGTCAGTTTGTTTTCCCGGGCGACCCGGTGCAAGGACCAGGGAAGCTCCCAGCAAAAAAAAAAAAAAAAAAAAATCCGAAAAAACAACTGCAAGGAATATGAGCGAGAGCGATATACAGAAAACCAAGTTGCTCAATCACGCGCAAGTCCAGATGGTCATGCTACAAGCAGAGAGCTCAAATGCACCAAGATTGCATCCAAATAAGAGCAATACGATGAACTCGTGAGCCAAGGTTCAAGCCCTCAGGCCACACCAACTCAGTATTCAATGTTGCTCCTCTCTGTCTGGCGCCCAGCGCCCAGCCTACACTACTTGACTATCCTACCTACATCAGCATTCTCGCAACAGGCTAACTTTGACTCTCGAAGACCAATGTACACGACGTCAACACCATAGCCGACCTCCCACATACACCAGGTACGGACTCTCGTCTCCCTCATCACCCCTTGTCCACCCACTTCTGCGCTGCCTCCTGAAGACCGCCGTCACCCTCCTCTGCCTTCGGGCCCTGTGATGAGTGCAGCACGGCAATGGCCGCTAGCGCCCGGCTGCCCAGCAGCGCTGCTCACCTCTCAGCGCCTGCGCACGCCCCAGCCAGCAGACACTTGCGTGCGAGTGCAGCAGCGTGTCCGCATTGCCTGCCTAGGCCAGAATGCCAGAGCCTGACTGCCCTCCTCCCTATATGGGAGATGTTTGCAGCTGCTGGCCTGTCTGAGGCTGGCTGTGGAAGCTTCCTGTAGCTTCTGGTCGGGCTCCAGTGTCTGCCCCCAGGCCCATCTCGACAGTCGAGGACCTGGGCCCTTTTCAGTTGGGCATACCCAGAAAAAAAAAAAAAAAAAAAAGTCCAGGCTTCGAACGTTTGCTGCATTTGCCCTGGCCTACGGGGTAGGTACGACGACAATGCTACTTTCTTGTTGGCCTGTGGCCACTTCGTGATATGTCGGCGTCACACTGCGTGTGCCCAGGGGGCAACCACCTGCGTCCCGGGCTCAACTGCCTGGCGCAGCTGCTTCTTCTGGAAGACACCAGGGTGAGGCCCAGGTTGTACTCCAACCAACTGCCGTGCAGCAACTGTCTGAGACCCGCATTGGAAAACGCTGAGATAAGGGCCTCTCGTGGATAATCAGGCCCGCCTTCACTTAGGACGTGCACAAGGCTTGCTGGGCCCACATTCCCGAACATATGCGTCTTGCCTAGGGGCCCCCTGTCTGAGACGCAGTCCTTAGGAAACATTATGTTATGCAGAAAAATAAAGTGAACAGCTTTTTTTTTTTTTTTTTTTGGGAATGAACAACTTTTGCCTCAGGGTCGCATCGAAATTCGTTACCTTTTTTTTTTTTTTTTTTTTTTTTTTTTTTTTTTTTTTTTTTTTTTTTTTTTTTTTTTTTTTTTTTTTTTTTTTTTTTTTTTTTTTTTTTTTTTTTGTGGGCCGGCCAGGCAAGTGGTCCTGGGCCACTCTGGTAGACTAGACTGTGAGTTCAGCTGGGGCGAGGTCCCACCAGCAACATGGATTGGATTGAAAGCGTGAATCTAGACGTGTTCCTGGAAGAGTGCGGAAATTCGAGATTGAACAGCGTTTGTGCATCTCTGCTTAAAACCCGTCCAGATTCAGGAGCTAAATCCAATCCTCTTTGCTAATGGGACCTAAGCCCTGGATCCTGTGAGTTCGAAGATGATATCTCAAGGCCGTTGCCCTTAATAGAAAGAAAAAGAAAAAGAAAAAGAAAAAGAAAAAGAAAAAGAATGGTCGTTGCCATTTTAGAACAAAAAAAGAAAACAAGGAAAAATAAAACTTGCTTTCCTTGTTTCACGATGGGGGTGCTGCTGTTTTATCGCGGTTGGGGTGGCGTGAACCTACAGTCTATAGAGTCCTCTGTCTGGTGTGGGTGAGCCAGAGGCGGCCTTGATTTTTGTCACAGATACCTTTGAGGGCAGTGGCTGGTGCCCAACTCTTTGGAGGGGTATCAGTCGTGGGGCAGTGGTTGGTGCCAAGTTGCCGACCATACTTTTTGGTTAGGGCGGATTTAATTTATCACTTGCATTAAATTCTTTTTAGCCCGGGGATCTTAAACTTTCGAAATTTCTTTCAAAATTCTATGTCAACTTTTATAAGTAGCCTCGTTTTTTCTGAGCCTCGTTTTTTCTGAGCCAAAGCCGGGTAATGGCCCCGGTATCTCAATCTTCAAAATCATATGTAAATTTTCATATGGGACGCTGGGCCCGGTTCCGAGCACGTGCTGCTCCCCACAAATAGATTGGAGCCTTGTTCCAAAAAAAACATGAAAAAAAAAATAAATTATCACTTACAGTAAGTATCATCCGTTAGGGGACTCTGCGGGGGACTGACAGTAGAGGGTGCAGGCCTCCTGGGGCGTGGTCCCACTAGCAAAGAGGATCGGATAGAAATCCTGAATCAGGCCATGTTGTATGCAGAGATACAGGAAAGCAGTTCAATCTCAATTTCCTGCTCCTGTCCTCCAACACGTCCAGATTCAGGCATTCAATCCGATGCTCTCTTGCTAATGGGACCACTGCCCTGATGAGTTGGTGAAACTCCAAGGAAACAGTCTAGTCTGTCGCAGCTCTGCCTTTGTAGTGAAATGTAGGCAGAAAGGGAGAAAAGCACAAGCAACGCAGGGGCGCATGTTGAGTTTGACCGAGTCGGCAGGAGGGTAAACCTCACATATGTAATGGCCCAGTTTTGCCGAAAATGCGGTGCGTAATAAGGAGACGCCATCGCCATTGGAACTTCCAAGTTTCCATGAAAGAGAAAAAAAAACTGACGAGGCCATGACAAGGAGGATGAGAGGCTGAGTAGAGATGCCGAGATTGGTGGCAAGAGATGGAAGAGGAGGGATGGAGGAAGAGGTCGAGGAGGGATGGAGGAAGAGGATGAGGAGGGATGGAGGAAGAGGATGAGGAGAGACGGAGGAGGAGGAGGAGGAGGAGGAGGAGGTGACAAGGAGGCGGAGATACAATCACAGCTCCATGTTTACATTAAAAAAAGGGGGCGAGACCTTGATGGCGAGGAGGAGGACATGGAGGAGGAGGGCAGGGTGATGAGAGATGGAAGAGGAGATGAGAGGAGGAGGAGGAGGAGGAGGAGGTTATATGAAACTCCAGCAAAACATTCTGCCATATAATGTGTCTATGTATATATCGTTAAACAGAACAGCCCCAGGTAATTGAGAGTGATTTTTTTCTGGTCATCTGGATTGTATCTGGATTTGAACGTGAGTCTGTGGATCCTTTTTTTTTCTTTTTTTTTTAATGCTAATCTTCTCGGTATCGTTCCAATTTCAACAGATGTCCCGAAGGACTTGAGTCAGTGGATCGATGGTATGTCAACGTTGATTTCTTAAAAATTATTGCGCATCTAAGGCCTGGACCCCACAGGAAAAGTCCCCGAAACGCGATGATTTTCGGCTTTCCCTGGAAAAGTGTTTGGAAATTGGAAGAGATTGCCTGCGGAAAGATGGGACCCCACCGGAGAGGCTGGAAGGGCGGGGATGGCATGGAAAAGGCAGTTTCCAGGGGCTTAGAAAATGCGGAAACTCGAGATGGACAGGCAGGATGGTGGTCACGGATGTCCGCTGGAAGTGCGGGAACCCGTTTTGGGTGACAAGACCATGTCCGTCTCCGTCACCATTGGACGGCGGGACGTCTAGGCTCGGACCATCGAAGGACCACCAGTTTCCAGACGGAGTTTCCATTGGCAACGAAGACATGCCCCCCCCCCCCCTACCCTCTGGAAATGGCACAAAATTCCAGCGGAAAGTCCTGACGTGTTGCTTTTCCACACGGAAACACGAGTGAAAACACGGAAGTCCAGTTTTCCGGACAGCCTTTCCAGACAGTAGGGCTCCGGAAAACCGCCCCGACCTCGGGAAAACCGGCCGGACCTCTGAAAATCGCTTTTGCGGATGGCCTCTTTCGTTTCATCCAGTGGAGTCTCGGAAAAGTTTTCCCAGGCCATCTTTTCCACGACGTTTCCACGATTTTGTCCTGTGGGGTCCAGGCCTATAAAGTCTCACAATGTGCACGCCACCCTTTTTTTTTTTTTTTTTTTTTTGGTGAGATCAGTCAGCCGCTGACAAGTACAACGGCCGTGAAGAGTGCTACGTGGCCCGGAAGTCTACCACGAAGCATCTAGCTGAATCGGATTCAACCACCCACTCCAGAAGAGAAATTTGATCGCTATGTCATCGAGTGGAAACGTTTTTCTGCTGACAAGAACAATGGTCGTGAAGAGCGCGCTGTGGCCAAGAAGTCTGCCGCGAAGCATCTACAGTCTTCCCCCGAATACGACATACGGTCATTGTAGCTGAATTTGGTGTATCTTTCAGTCTAAAATTCTCTAAATTGAGCTAAAATCACCATACGTTGTGTTCGGGGGAAGACACAGTAGCTGTATCGGACTCAACCAACCACACCAGAAGAGAAGTTTGATCCCTACTTCATTGAGTGGAAACGTTTTGGCCATATGCAGCGTACCTGGCCTGATTGCTGGCCCAGAAGTCTAGAAGTCTGCCACGAAGCATCTACAGTCTTCCCGCGAATACGGTCATTATATCTGAATTTGGTGTATCTTTCAGTCTAAATTCAGCTAAAATCACCACACGTTGTATTCGGGGGAAGACACAGTAGCTGTATCGGACTCAACCAACCACTCCAGAAGAGAAGTTTGATCCCTACGTCATTGAGTGGAAACGTTTTGGCCATATGCAGCGTACCTGGCCTGCTTGCTAGACTTCAGAGAGGTGATCGGTTGATTGCACATGCCCACTGTTCATGCCACCAGTACTTCCTAAAGTTGTGCCCGCTAACAAGCCACAAGTTTAGGAAACGTATGGGCCGCTACAGGAGAGCCCAAAAAATTCATCCTACTGGAAATTTCTACTCTATTTTTGTCGGCGGCCGATAGCTGGGCCAAGTATTGGTGATTAAAACCACCAGTACGTGTCCCAGCTATTTTTTCAGCGTTGCGGCTTGCATGCTATGGCAACTTTCGGGCCTCGACGGCACCGGCCAAGCGGAGGCCTGCACCAGTTCCTTTTTTTTTTGGCATGCAGTGCTTTTCCAGCCCTGGGGCCAGGACCCACTAGCGCCGTATTATACCGTGGGACAGTGGCGTGTGACACCCTTTTGGCATTTGAAAAATGGTTTCTGCATTGTTTCCGATTTGCAAAACTCACTTTCTGCTTAGGGGTGTGTGCTGCACTCAGCCAATGGAATCCATCGCCGCTTTCTCTGGGGTGTGTGCTGCACTCAGCCAATGGGATGGGTCCTCTGAAGGTCGTTGCTGTCAGGGCATTATGATATTTGGAAGTACATACAACTTTTTTTTTTTTTTTTTTTTGTCCGCCTTTTTGTGCACGCGAAGCACTGTAGCAAGGTCACAGTATTGCCTCGCCCCCCCAAAAAAAGTCTGGAAAATGCCACGCTGCTACAGTGATTTTGAAATAAATGAAAACAGAAAAAATGGAGAAAGTGCGTAGGGTACACAGCCAAAACTTTTTTGCTTTTTCTGAATCTGTTTAAAACTCAGAATGCTGCACAATTTCCCCTCCATCGATGGCATGTAGTAATCCAACTGTCACACGTGTAGGTACACAGTATAATACGCCGATAAAAAATGGGTCCTGGCCCCTGGCGAAAAGTCCCTCAGAAGTACTGTTTTTTTTTTTTTAACTGTTTTAATTTTTTTTTAACTTTTTTCAGATGATTGCTTGAGAAGTACCGCTGGTTTAACGTGGTCAGGAGAAGAGAAACCCCTAATCCTGGGCCCTGGTCCCATCAGCAAAGAGGATTGGATTTCAATCCTGAATCTATACATGCTCCTGGAGAGATGCAGAGAGTTGCTATTGATCTGCTTTTCTGCATCTCTGTGCACAACGCATCCAGATTCAGGAATCAAATCCAATGATTATCCTCTTTGCTTATGGGACCAGGTCCCAGGATTAGCAGCTTTAATTGGGGCCTCCCCACCCCATGTTGCTAATGGGACCAGGCCCCACACTTATTTAACGATTTTTCTGGCCCCTCGTTTGGGCTGCATGCCTATGAAGAGTGTATCTGTGTGGGTGCGTGATGCATGACGACGTGTGCAATCTTCCAGGCTTCGGCGTCGCTTTGCATTCGCTCTCCTATTCCATCCCACACATGCTGTCTTTACTTTCATCATCCCAGCTTGTCGAATCCGAATACAAGACTCGAACACACAACCAACGGCTTGGCAGGCAAACACCTAACCATAAGGCTACGTGGGCTGGGGTGAAAGTGAACCCCCAAGATGAGGACTTAACCCACCTCAGCACGGAGTGCCCAACCACACTCACCCCTACACAGCCCCACTGCCCATAGTAGTACA
>BFEA01000048.1:3464284-3475930 GCA_003427395.1 Chara braunii
AGAGAGAGAGAGAGAGAGAGAGAGAGAGAGAGAGAGAGAGAGAGAGAGAGAGAGAGAGAGAGAGAGAGAGAGAGAGAGAGAGAGAGAGCGTTGGCAGGGAGAAGGCAGCCATAGCTGCACCAGTGCAGCGTGAGCTCAGGGTGTTAGTGCTAGTAGTTAGTAGTCGTCTTCAGAGGGGTTAGTAGAGTTGACAGTGGATGTATTCAGAGGAGGTCCTTGAGTAGTAGATGTGTGAGTGCATGCAGGTAGGGAGAGGAGACACAGAGAGGTGGTAGACAGAGAGAAGATCAAGATAGAAAGAGAAGACAGAAGAGTTTTGGAAGAGAGACATACCTGAGTGAAGATACTGGATACTTGGGATGCGATGTTGAGCGCCTGTGACTGATAACTCTTAATTGCTCATATGATAATTTGTTGGAATTATAAGCTGCGCTACCCCGTCTTCATCTTTCTGGCCTCCGGTTTGAAAATTTGTGCGATCTCATACATGCATGTGGTGTGATTGTGTGTGCTCACTGGTGTTGAACTAAGAGGCTCGTTGCAAACTGGTATCGGAGCAGTTGCTCGTTACATCCACTGGACATCGCTGGCAATGATTAAGGCCGGCGAGAAGGGGAGATATGAAAGAGAGTTGAGTGGGGAGAAGAGTGACGAAAGGGGGAAGTAGGCTGAAGAAGAACTTGAAGTGGCTTGATTACGTACCTGTTGCTGCTGCGTTGGAGCGTTGGAGCGGTCGTGGAGCTTCATCAACGGAACGTTCATTGGAATGAAGTGCATCCCCCCATTAAACCTGTATTGCTTGCTGACTTGTCTTGGTGTTTGGTACCTCCCTCATCCTGGTGTCGCTGCTGCTGGGCTGGTCCAAGTTGTCACACACTCGATTGGCTTTGAGTCTAGCAACCAGTCTGCTCATTTAAAAAAAAGAAAAAAAAAAAGGTACATATATATATATATATAGTTTTGAGAAGCTATACGGAAGTCAGCAACAGTCAGACCCACTCAGGAGTTAGTAATTAGTAGTTAGGGCTAGGTCTAAGTGGTGAGGAGGTGGAGGCCGCTTACCTGTGCTTCTAGTCACCATAGACGACTACCCCATGTTCTCACTTTTGGCCCTGACTGTGCTCTAGGGCCCCCTTCGTCGCTTCATCTTCCCTCTTGGCTTCCAACGGACTTTTTGTTCACATGCGGTGTTAAGGTCTGGGAAGTCAACACAGGCGAGTACAGCTGAGGAGCAGGCATAGATAGATCACTGCCTGGCTGAGAAGAAAAAAGAAAAGGAGGAGAAGAAAAGAAAGAAGGAGGAGGAGGTGAAGAAGAAGTTGTTGGAAGAGAAAGAAAAGATGGAGAAGGAGATGGAGGAGAAGAAGAGAAAAATGTTGGAAGAATTGAAAGATAAAGAAGAAGAGGAATAATAATAAGAAGAAGATGATGATGATGATGAGGGAGACAGGCTGGAAAGGAGAAGATCCCAGCCGCAGGAAGAAAGGCCGAGAGCAGTCAGGTCGGGACAGTCCGTATACGACAGCAGGAGGCACTGAACTGGATTGAGGAGTTCGGGTACAGGACAAAGTTTTCAGAAGAGACGGAAGAGGAGGAAATTTTCTTTATAATTAAGTTGGTCTCTGCAGCAGACGAGGCGGAAAAGAATCTACTGTTGGAGGAGGAGAAGACAGAATTGAACAATAAGATGGTGGCGGCAAAAAAACAGGAGTATAATGAGAAGAAAAGGATGAAAGAGAAGGGGGAGAGGTTGCAGAAGTTGCTGCAAGAGCAAAAAGGAAAACAAGTTGTCATGGATGAGAGACTCTTCCTTCTAACTGACACTCTCCTCCACACTAACAACGAATTGGTTGCACTCAACCGGAATGTGAATCATATGAAATTGCACCAAGGGGAATTCGAAGGAGTATGGAATAATTTCTTGTGCAGTGCCTCTGAACAGATTGATCATCGTATCTTTGACTACTTTGACCAATGTGATAAAGCCCTCGTCAAGAGATTGATTGACCCCGCCGTAGTAAGAAAGTGGAAGACTGTAGGTGGGGGAGGAGATGAAGGCGATGATGGAGATGATGGAGACAGGAAAGGAAAGGGTCCCAAGAAAGAGAAGGAAGGAGAAACAGAGGAGTCCTGGCAAACGATGAAGGTAAAGTTGCCTTACACCTATACGGGGAAGAAAGAAAAGCATTTTCCACTTGGAGGCGGCTATGGACACATATCTGTACGCACAAAAGATTTTGTACAGGGAGCGTGTGTTCATGGCAAAAACATGCATGGCGGGGGACGCAATTAGTTTCGCTATCTCTTTGATGAAAGAGGGTGACTGCACAACCATGGTTCAATGTTCTCAACGGATACGGATCGAAGACTTCTTCAGAGCCCTTAGAGATAGGTTTGAAGATAAGAACCTGACCCGTAGGGCTGAGTCTTTGATCCTTAACATTGGTGATCGTAAATGGAAGAACAACAATTTCGTCAAAACGGACATATTTTATTTTTTGAACGAAATTGAAACCTCATAAATTAGAGAGATTTAGGTGGAAATTTCAAGCTCTTGAGGGTCCGGCGTCCTTAAAAYGCCGGACCCCTTGGATGTATCTGGACTTAGTTGGAGTCCAGGGGGTACGGCGTTTTGAAAACACCGTACCCCCCTGGATGTATCTGGACTTAGTTTGCATCCAGGGGGTAGGGCGTTTTCAGAACGCCGTACCCCCTGGAGCTGAAAATATCGACCTAAATCGGGCCAATTTTTTAATTTCAAAAAATATAATATGTCCGTTTTGACGAAATTGTTGTTGAAGAGTGCGTCAGCCCTCAAGGCCACGATAGATGAACTGTTGCAATGTCCAAATCGACACAGGTTCTAAATAATTTTGCTAGAGCGCTCCCAGATCCCCTAAAAACACAGCTATATCCCCACACTAAAGAAGAGGAGGTGACCTATGAGAAATTTAGCCAGATTGCAGTAAATCATGTTGCTTTCCTACAGGAGGCACAATACTGCCACTATTGGAAAGGGCTGCAAGCAGGAAAAGAAGTGGAAAAACCGGACAATTTCAGGTAATATAGTAAGCAAGGATCGCCTACTAATCACCTTCGAATGAGGGGTAGAGTCACTTACGTATAACCAGATAGACTATGGGTTAGAAGAAGGAAGCAATGGTCACTTAGCCCAGGGAGGGGACTATGCGGCTGTTGCAGCTCGTGGGGGAGAGCGACTAGGAGGAAGAGGTCGTGGTAGAGGAAGAGGAGGTTGCGGTCGAGGTGGAGGAAGAGGACCCGCCGTCCAGAGGGGTAGTGGCGAAGGTAGCCACTATGTGGGAGAAAGGGGTGATGGTCCCTCACAAGGTGGTAGAGGCCCCAACTCCACAGGGGGAAGACGTAGGGGTAATTACGGGCAACCGTGTCCAGCCCATCCTCGAATTCTCATAGGCAAACCGCGAGAACAAATGAGAATAGATGAAAAAGTTTGGGAAGAAAGGAAGGTTGTCGGGCAATGCTTTAAGTGTGGTGACCCCGACCACATAGTTCCTTTTTATCCAGAGTACAGATACCCAAAAGGGAACGGCCAGTAGAGGTTGCAGATGTCTTTACAGGGACTCTGAATGCAAGCAGACTTGGCAGACTGAGACGGTAGTTGGCCCCAACCTAGTTAGCTGCCCAGAAGTTGCTTGTGTCAGGACTTCTCTAGGTGGTTCCCTCGCAAGCATTGGTGATGAAATAATCACTCGTTGCTGCGCTTGGGCCAAATGAAGAAAAAGAAAGGGCAATTATTAATTGCAGACGTAGAAATGAGTAAAGTGAAGGTGGGCGCGTTAATAGATAGTGGGTCAATGCGCAGTTATATTAACAAAAAAGGGTTGCAAAAGATACGCCTAGGGCTGAAGGTCCAAAGTTAGACCAGCCTGTTGTAAGCAAGTTGGCGGATAATAAAGAAATGATAGTAGATAGTTATGTTAAAGGGGTTAGGGCATACTTTCGGTTGGAGGCAGGGGGTAAAACGGAACGTGTTCTGCACTCCCTGATACTCTTAGTGGAGGACAATCTCCCTTTCAACATGATTCTAGGGACTGATTGGGGTGAGGCCGCCAATGCAGATGTAAAACTGGGTGAATATGAGTGTTGTTTGCCTAGCCCAACAGGTGGGAAGAAGAAAATCCGACTTAACCATGCATCTAACGTAGAGATTTACATATACCTTTGCTGCATGAGTGTTCCCGCGTTCGCTCGGCATGTGGTTAAGAATGACCCCGCCGACCAAGTGTTTGTTGCATATGTGCGTCTGGTGAGTGAAAGTAAGAAAGAGGAAGAACCTATTCCCTTCAATGTGCAGAAGTTACTTGTTGAGTTCGCTGATGTTGGAGAGGCCCCAAAAGGAGTGGTTGAGAGAGAAACCAAGCACCGGATAAAGTTAAAACCCGGTAGCCGGATTCCCAACGACCCTATCTACAGGATGTCTCCAAAATAGCTTAATGAAATGCGAAAGCAATTAGATGAGTTGCTTGAGAAGGGGTGGATTAAACCAAGTTCCTAACCATTCAAAGCGTCAGTCTTGTTTGTGTCAAAAAAGGGTGGTGAACTGCGTATGTGCATAGACTATAGGGGACTTAATGCGATAACTGTTAAAAATGTTGAACCGTTACCACGAATAGACGATCTCCTGGATAGAGTTCGGGGTTGTAGTTATTTTTCCAAGATTGATCTGAAGTCAGGTTACCATCAAATTGAGGTATAGCCCGAGGATCGACACAAAACGGTTTTCCGAACTAGATATGGTCACTATGAGTTTGTACTAATGTCGTTTGGTTTGACTAATGCCCCTGCAACCTTCCAACGATGTATAAATGAACTTTTCCGTGATTGGCTTGCCAAGTTTGCTGTTGTTTATCTGGATGATATATTGATTTTTAATAAGAGTCTGAGTGAACATGATGAGCATCTTTGAGTTGTGCTTAATAAATTGCGAGAGGCGAAATTTAAGATTAACCCGAAGAAGTATGAGTAGGCAAAGCGTCATGTCCTTTACTTGGGACGTATGGTAGATGGTGATGGTATTAAACCAGAAGATATTAAGATTGCAGCCATTAGGGATTGGCCTAACCCGCGCACGTTAACGGAATTGTGCTCGTTTCTTCGTTTTGCTAACTATTGCCGCAAATTCATTCGGAACTTTACGATAATCGCTGCCCCATTGCGCAAATTGTTAAAGAAAGAAACTAGCTGGAAATAGGATCAGGATTGTACTGCGTCCTTCAAGTGTTTAAGGAAATGTTTTATTAATTACCCGGTGTTGAAAGTTGCGGATCCATCTCTACCCTTTATCGTAACCACTGACTCCAGTCAATACCAGATTGGTGTTGTATTCCAGCAAGACGATGAGAATAGGTACAGACCTGTGGAATTCATGTCTTGTAGACTGCCTAGCGGAAAGGTCGTCGCTTCTACATATGAGAGAGAGTTATTCGCTCTGAGGGAAGCGTTGAATCACTAACAACATTATCTGTTAGGACACCACTTTAAAGTTTACTCAGATCATGAGACACTTCGCTTGCTAAAAACCCAGGCCCGGATGACACCTAAACTGACTACGTGGGCTGGGGAGATTGATCAATTTGACTTTGAATTGAAGCCAGTAAAAGGAAAGTACAATATTGTCGCTGACGCATTGAGTAGAAGAGCTGACTTTTCGGTGTCATTGTCACATACTTAGATGCAAGCACCGAACTGCAGGAAAAGATTAAGTCTGTCTACACGAGTGATCCTATCTACAGTCAATTGTTGTGGGTTTGAAAATCGATTCAACACGGGTTCAACGTTGAAAGATTCAACACGCGTTGAATCCACATTGAATCCTGTTGAAAAGCCTGTTAGACGGGTTACAACGGGACCCACGATGATTTTTTCTGCGAGTTAAAAATAATTAAAAAAAATAAAAAAAATATCGGGTTGTAAATCTTTTTGAGCTACAACCTCATATTTTTATTTTATTTTTTTAGCTTTTAGCCTTTTACTATTTTAAAAAAATAAAAAACATAAAGACAACGAAAAAAAAAAAACCCAGATGAAATGAGGTTTTTTTTTTTTTTTGTTACACAGAGATATTTTTAGGGCTAAAAAAAAAAAAAAAAGAAAACAAGCAAAACAATTAGTAAAATATAGGGTTATAGACATTTCAAAGATGTACAACAACTGTTATACCGCGTTTGCGATGGGTAGTTAAAAATAATTAAAAAAAATAAAAAAAATATCGGGTTGTAAATCTTTTTGAGCTACAACCTCATATTTTTATTTTATTTTTTTAGCTTTTAGNATTTTTAGGGCTAAAAAAAAAAAAAACAGAAAACAAGCAAAACAATTAGTAAAATATAGGGTTATAGACATTTCAAAGATGTACAACAACTGTTATACCGCGTTTGGCATGGGGAGGCAGCCATTCGGGTAACATGATTTATGTTCTAGACAGTAAGTTTGACAAAGGTCGGTTTTTTTTTTTTTCATTTTAGAAAGTTCATGGTGTTGTAGAGGCGAGTCACTGAGTACACAATGATCATATGAAGTGGGGGATGGGAAGCCTTCTGGATGGTTGTATCTTAAGCCAACACTGTCCCTCACACCACACGCAACCCACTCACACGCTCACTCGCACCCGTGTTGGTTGAAGACCTTACTAATACAGACTGGGAGGATCCAACTGACTATCCAAGTTGGTTGGCATCAAGAGTGCCATATGCGGGGATTGAACCCCAACCTCGTGAATGCCACTTGCGTGCCTAACCAACTGAGCTAGGCCGCTGGACGGAACCCAGATTCTTGGATCGCAAGAGGGGGGGGGGGGGGGGGGGGACCTGAAAAACGAATACCAAGCTACTGAGGGTTGTACCGCCCCACACGTGGCCAGGAAAAATGACATTTCAAACTCTAAACTACTAGCAGTTTATCTACCTATGTTCTACCAGAAGATTCATGCTCATTTTGCACATTTGGTCAGGGTGGAGTCCGCAACTCTCGTGGCAAAGGTAAGTACGTTTTTTTTTTCTTTTCTTTTCTTAGTAAGCTCTGCCAACGAGGCAGGGCAGTCCATTCTAGATTTCGTTACTTTGTAACAAACAGTAAAATGCTTCGATACTGTATTTATGGGAATAAGAGGAAAAAAAAAAAAAAAAAACAGACCCAAATCGTCCACCCAAACCCATATCGCCCGCCCCCAGTTTGCAAAGGGAAAAAACTTTATTCGGCGCCCTATACTAAGTTGCTGCGACCTTGACGAGATAACCTACCCTACGACCTTAGGGACGATTGCGACCAGACCCTATTTTTTGCTGTCGGAGACCCCAAACGAACCCGTCCTAGCGAAGTTGTACTGCATGACCTTACTGAAAATAGAAAGAACATGAAACAACGAAAATGGAATCCACACAAGCGCAACCTCCTGGCTGCAAACTTTTTTTTTTTTTTTAACTTCATGTCTTTAAAAAAAAAAAAAAAAAAAAAACCATAAAAACAAATAAGAAAAGGAAAAATAGACACGCACGCACACACAGAGACACAACACACATAAACATGCATACACATGCACACATACATGCACACACACACACACACACACACACATACGCCAACAATCATGCACGCACATACACACACACACACGCTTACAAACACACACATACACAAACACACGCGCATACATACATATTCATGCACAGACACGCTCTCACACGCAGGCACACACATACACATATACGCACACACACAGCACACCTACGCACACATAACTCAGGCCTTGGGCGGATGGCTTAGAGGGTTTCCGGGTCGGTTTGGGGACTGGTGCCGGGGGGTTGGTGAGTAGCGGGTGGCAGGCCGGTCGGTGTTGGTCTAATTTGGTGCTATAAGAGGTGCTTCAGAGGTTGGGGGAATGCTTTTTTTTTTAGGTTTTTTTTTTTTTTTGCCTAGGGCCACGTGTTCCGGACCTCACGCATCAGTTCTGTTTTTCTAAAAAGCGCGGGAGCGGCCCATTTTCGCGTTTAACAGGAATTCAACGGGATTTTTTCATATTCAACGGGATTCAATGGGAGTTTAATTCCCCCGTTCTCCGTTAAAAAGACACAGGTCAATTGATTGGCAAGGTGCAGACAGCACCTCAGGAAGTCCCGGACTATAGGGTAACGCAAGGACTGTTGTTTGAAAAGACAGATATCCATGACCGATTATGTGTTCTGAACAACGACGAAATTCATAGCATAATACTTGGGGAAAATCACGATGCAGAGAGGCATTTCGGATGGAGGAAGACTTATGCTAACCTCCTACGCTCTTACACGTTGCCGGGAATGAAGCATGACTGCATTTTCTATGTGCAAGGTTGTAAGGTATGTCAGAGGAACAAGAGTTTCACACAACCTCCCCTTCGATTACTGAGACCACTACGTATTCTGTCGCGACCTCGGGACGCCGTGTCTATAGACTTTATGGACACTAAGATAAGGAGCAAAAATGAAAAAAGTCAAGTAATGGTAATAGTGGATCGATTTAGTAAGTTTGTTGTTTTTGTTCCACTTCCTCCAGAAGCGAGAACTAATGTGGTGATTAGGGAATTCTTTAATCATTGGGTGAAAGATTTTGGGCATCCCTTAAGTATCGTAAGTGATAGGAATACGCGGTTTACAGGTGAGCAGTGGCAGCAACTGATGAAGGTGTATGGGTCCAAATTGACTATGTCTTCAGGTAGACATCCCGAGACAAATGGACAGACCGAGCATATGAACAAGCTGTTGCAACAAGTGTTGCCCATGTGCATCCGACCAGATCAGATTGACTGGGATGAACATCTGTCAAAAGTTGCAAGTGCTTATAACAATTATGTGCATCTAACTACATCAAGAACACCGACTGAATTGCATCTTGGGTAGCGCCAATGAAGACCTATTGACTGTCTAAACCCTGATCAAGTGCAGAGACTTCTGCCAGGAACCAGGGAATTCATTGTTCGGTACCAGAAAGATCTGGTAAAAGTTAAAGAACATATTAGCAAAGCACAACATCAGATGATTCAACCACTCTCTGCACTCACACCCCTCCGCTCGTTATTTTCAACTCCAAACTCTCCCTACACTAACCTCTCCCTCAGTCTGTCTTCACCGGTTAGTTTGCCTGCGGTCAAAACCACAGAGTCCGGTTTCTCTTTTCCTAAATCGATTGTCAAGGGAGCGAGAGTCACCCTTCTCTCTTTTCGTCTCACTCCGTTTTCTGCCATCATGATCTCTCGATTGTATCTTGTGCGGAGATGCATCCAGATCCTTCCTCCTTTTCCAATCTTGAATCCCCGTTTCTCCTCTCCTTCCCTCACTCTGTCTCGATTGCCTACCCTCTCATCTCCCCGTCGCCTTCGTATTTGCTTCGGTTCTTCCTTCTCCTATTAGCGCCACGTGGCTTGCTCAGAGTCTGATCCTAGAGACTCGGCAAGGGGAATACGCAAAAAGCAACAACAAAAAAAAAAGACGGGCCCGATTGGTCCTCAATTTAGATGGATGTCTCGAAGAACTAAGCTGGCCAACGGTCCCCGCTACCCTTGAAGGAAAGTGTCGGAAGGAGTCAGTCGCCCAGTTGGTTCGACTGATCTTCCGCCCTTGCATCCGGGCAAACATGACCACGACGTAGTAACGAATAGGGGCACAGCGGACCTGTTGCGAGACTTACAGCATGGTCCATTGGTGAAGCGGGCCCGAGCGAAGGCCACCAATGGAAACAAAACGGAGTGGGTTCCTATGAGTTTGTGCTCCAGATTGCTCTGCCCAAGCGCAGTGTGCCAGCTCTGAGGTCCCATCGAACATGCTCACACTCCAACCTCTCACAACAAGTTGCAGCCGGCGGCCGTGCACCCGCAAGGGGCTTGCCGCTTAGGCATCCCCACCTCGAGGGCTAATCATCTACTATTTTACACAAGTGTTGACCACCATCGGCCCTAGGTGCCGCACCCAGCCAAAAAAAAACGGAAATAACAATAATAATAATAATAATAATAATAATAATAACATGAAATTATACTCACGGAAGATAAAAACAAAGTCATAAGGCGAGGAAAGAACTCCGGCCTCGCGGCATAAAAACCATGGGGGATAGCCTCACCAGGCCCTCGACCCCACGATTCCTTCGCGGCGCTCCGATGCTCCGGCGCCGCCGCTCGGTGGCTTCAATCCCCGAATCTCTCTTTGACAGTCCGACACCGTAACCAATAGTGTTAGGCCCAAGGCTAAGCCTAGTATTAATGGACACCTGTATAAGTCGGTATCTCGCCACACACGGGCCTACTGAAATGTTCCAAAGTCGCGCTTTGGTCGCCCACTAGGTCCATGCCATCAAGCCCGTGCTTCATGCGACAGCTCATCCCTCACGCGTACATACACGAATCACAATAAAAACTTGGCCGGCATCATGCCGACTCAGCAACTATCAACAAGCAAAAGATCATGCGCGCCTTAAGTCTGCGCGCCCACACACTCTCTACCCTAGTCAACCATTCAGTTAGCGTAAATAATAGACACAGCCGCGACTTGTGCGGTGCACTGAACTTATTTTTTGTCATTTGCAAAAAAACAGGGCGGATACCCTTGTAAGGGTATTGGCACCGACAACGCCTCCAACCAACCACGTAGATACTTCAAACCAACCAGCTGCTAAAGCTCGCATCAACTCTACAGCATGCCTGGCCATAACGATGATAACAAACGGGCAAGAAAAGAAGAAGGGAAAGTCGTAGGGAAAATAATAGGGGTAAGAAAATAACAGAAAGAGTGAGATTCTGAAGCGAAAGTGCTTAAAGAGGAGGAAACCAGATTCCAAAATCCACCCTAATTACCCTCACTCCCCAGTACTCTCCACCATTCTACTCCCCACTCTCCTTCACGAGCTATGCCCCCAATGTGCCATCGTTGTCCTCCAAAGATCCCCTCGCCTAGCATCTTATTCTCCTCCATTGCATGGCACCAGAAAGAAGGTGCTCCACATGTAGGTTTCCACACTCCAAACTCCAACGTCACACTCCACGTGTAAGCTCCCGCACATCAGACGCCCGCCTCGCCCGACTCCGAAACCCTTTGTGCTTGCGTCCGAGCGCGTCTCTGCCTGATGCGCCGGTTCGCCGGGGCGCAGCGCTCCCGGCAGTGCTGCGCCCTTGTCGCTGGATCTCACCCCGACATCCCATTTATTCTTTCTGCTACCTTCCCGGGTTGTTTGTTGAGGATTCCCGACCTCTCCTTTGGTGTGTGTAACAGAATGAGCTGAGTTTTCCTTGTAAAAAAAAAAAAAAAAAGTGCTTTGGAAGTACTTGTGGTCAAACCGCCAGTACCTTTCCCATATATGGGCGATGGGGTTGAATTCGCCCTGTGCGCCATGGAAATTCCAAACGATGCGGACATATCTTGCTGACCCCACCAGCCAATTTGCAGCAGAAACAAAAATGGATTTTCGTGTTAACCGCCGTGACATGTTTTTCAAGCGGGTAAAGGTATTGGTGGTTTAATCAAGAACTATGAAAGGTGCTGCACCCCACTAAGAGCCTCCCCGCCGGTGCTAGCGGTGTCTGCTTCTATCAGCACCCCTAGCAGCCACTCGGGTTGTTTTGCCAAAAAAAAAAAAAAAAAAAAAAAG
>BFEA01000048.1:3499639-3514552 GCA_003427395.1 Chara braunii
TGCAACGGTATTCGGATTAGTGGGCGCCCTTAATCGCGTGTGTAACTGTAATTTTGGGCGGGCGCCATCGTAACTGTATCTTTCTTCTTGTACTTCGTCTCTCACGCCCCGCCTCTCTTTCTTTTGCTGTGATTTTTGTAAGTCGCGGCTTGCATGCTCGGATTGATGCGTGGAGAAGGCCTACGTCCCCCACGCCGCGGCCTGATCATGCAGAACGCAGGCACTCCCTCTCTAATCCCCGTTCTAAGTCTTGGTAATTCCGTGGTCTTCGCGCATGCATGCACGCTATAAAATCCGGCTGTGCAATTAGTTAGCTCTCTTAACGCGTTTTGGAAGCTCGGGGTTGCGTGATCAGGAAGGGTCGACACACGAGCGAGGAAAGAGGTGAGTAGAGTAGGAGTTGGGCGACCCGACGGGCTGGTGCCGAACGCGCGGGATTGACGTGGGCCACGACGGACTGAGGGCACGGGCGAATATGACAGGTGCGGGACGACTAAGCGGGGTGACGACTTCGTGGGTTGGTGCGTGACGACGGACTGTCTGCATCGAAGAAGAGAGAGAAGAGGAGGAGAGAGAGTTGAGGTCGATGGACGCGGGTTTGCTGTTTCTTTGTCTCTTCCCCCTCTTCATCTTTGTACATACATTTTGATTGCGGCTCCGGGCGGTTGCCCATTCTTGTTTTTCGTCTCGGCTTTCTGGAATCTGGACTTGGGTCTTTCCTCACACTTGTCTTTGCGATTTCCGTCTCGATTGCATTATGTGTATGATTACTGAATGTATGGATGTATGGATGCTATGCCTGCTTGTCTATCTTTTGCTGAAAATCCTTGTCCTTGCTTTTGTTTGTGACGAATCATCGCCTACACCTGATACAGTTGTAGAGAGGATAAGAACTTGGCCCCGATAGCGATTTTGTTCTCGTTGTTGCTTGGGTTGTGGTGTGGTTGCATCTCGCATAACCGAACGTACGGAGCCATTAGACAATCCGATGTCGGGCCCTGCGAACGCCGCGCGAAGACACGTGTAAACACGATCCGAATCGCGCGTTTACATGCATCCCCGTGCGTCGATCCGCCCACCCAAAAAGATTCGCGGCGAAACCATCATCCCGCACGAGCACGCTGAGGCGCAACTAAGTTCGCCCGTCCTACACGTGCTTGTGCGCGGTGACGATAACCCGACCAGAGCTATCCCATACACGATGATACCATGACGCGATCTTGGAGCTCAGACTCATCCTACGACCTGGATTACTTCACCCCTTGGATAAACGAACTCCTAAGGCTGCGATACCCCTGCCACACAGAGAATCGACTCTGTCCGCGAGAATTCCACTGCGCCACCACTAGCGACCCCCGGTGTTCTCATTTCCCTTCCCCCGACCATACCTACTACTTCACCCGGGATTTGTCGTCATCACCACCAGTTTCCCTCCTTTTCGCCTCCTTCTCCCGTATCATCAACTCAGCGTCGTTCCATGGCCGGCCCGGCACGCCTTGCGGGAATTGCCGACATAGCGGCGAGCGGAGAACCCCGGAATTTCGAAGGCCCAACCCAAATACGCAGTGGCCTGCGCCACGTGGCGGCCCCCGACGGCCCAACTTTTCGGGACCGCCTCCTCCGCGGAGGGACTTCCCCGCAAACCGCCGCCCACAGTACCCCGGCCCCATTGGGCCTTGAGTCCCACGCGCCCCTTGCTTGTCTAATTGCATTCATATCCCTAAGACTCCCCCACTTTTCCCAAAAATCCTTGGCACACCCCTTTTCACACTTCCAAGCCCACATCCCACTCCGTTCATCCATGAGCGCCTGTGTGGACAGTTTCACACACTAAGAATGCATAAAAAAGGAAAGTTACACCGACAGGAGATTCAAATTATCAACTCAACTTACTGTGCCGGTATTATTCCCTTGGAGGAGTCCCTCATCATGAAGCATCGTTTACTGACAGGAAGAATTCTCCGGTAGGAGACATTGCACTGAGTAGGTGTGGTGGCAAAGATCAATCAGCGTTCCTCGTGCTTTCACACGAGCGCACGTACCCGAAAGCGGTAGTGGTGTAAGCACGCTTAGGGCACGGGGAACCTTCGTCGTGAGTACCGATGGTACGACGGACGCCTAGTCAGCATAGCGTCGGGGGAGGAAACTACAACGAGTTGCATCGTAGGTTACTACTCTGGCCCTGGAGGCTGAGCCTATCGGGCCCCTCGATTATATAGGAAGGTACCGTCCGGCTTCGCCGGTTTAGAGCTCACTAGGGATACTCAGTGGTTCGGGACCNCCTCCTCCGCAGAGGGACTTCCCCGCAAACCGCCGCCCACAGTACCCCGGCCCCATCGGGCCTTGAATCCCACGCGCCCCTTGCTTGTCTTATTGCATTCATACCCCTAAGACTACCCCACTTTTCCCAAAAATCCTTGGCACACCCCTTTTTGCACTTCCAGGCCCACATCCCATTCCGATCAGGAAGTCGCGTCGGGCGTGAGGTTGGTATTGGAGCCCGACACGTTGTCAGGCCGCCACAAGTAGTGCGCCGCCTGAAAATGGCAGTTTTGGGACTTAGGCTCAGGGATAAGTCCGTGTTTTGACAATACACTGGACTGACCAGGCGGCAGAGATTAAGGGAACTCACGGCACCCCTAATTTTGGGTGTGTCGACCATTGAGGCTAGGCCTCGAAGTTGTAGAGAAGGACTACCGCTTCTTAATGGGATTACCGTCAGTTATTGATTATTTCGATAATATATTTAAAAAAAAGAAAAAGGATCAAAGGCAATAAAAAGAGAAAAGGAAACAAAGAATTTTCGTTATTTAATTGAAATCCATCGGATTTTATTTTGACAGGATTGCTTTTATTTTCGTTATTTTCGATAATGGAATTAAGGAAAAGGAGAAATAAGTAAAATGATAAGAAGGAAGAAAGAAGCCATGATTATCGGATGATCGGCGGAATTTTGCTCAATTTATTCACGATCGGGTTTACCCCCGGATTATTTATTTATTCTATATCTNGAGGCTGAGCCTATCGGGCCCCTCGATTATATAGGAAGGTACCGTCCGGCTTCGCCGGTTTAGAGCTCACTAGGGATACTCAGTGGTTCGGGACCAACTTTGCTCACGACTCATGTTCTAGAAAGTAATAATAAGATAAAAAAGAAAAAACTATAAAAATAAAAAATAATAAATAATAAAATAATAAAATAATAAAATAATAAAATAATAAAATAATAGAATAATAATAAAATAAAAATAATAACCAGTAGCTAATAAACTAGAGGGGCAGGTAGGCTGACTGTGGTAGCCTTTTTCATTGTGTCGGTAGAACCGGGAACTAAAAATTGGGGGGATAAAAAAAAACGCAGTCCTCTTAGAACTGCGAATGAGTGTGTGCGTGTGTGTGTGTGTGTGTGTGTGTGTGTGTGTGTGTGTGTGTGAGAGAGAGAGAGAAAGAGAGAGAGGAGGAGGAGGAGCTGAAGATGGGGAACCTCACCGACGGGCCTGGGTCTTGTGCAAAGTTGCCCACCCGGTATGGAGGGCAAACCGGGTTAAAATAGGGTGCAGTCCCAGGCCCCAACGACGCCGTCCAAATTGCAAATTCGCACATGGGCCTGACAGGTGTGAAATGGAAAGAATTAGGCCCAAAAGGGCATTACGCTCTACCCAGATCTTTTAGGGGCATTTTGGCATATATCTCAACTTATAGGGGTATTTCACGAATTATCCCAAAAAAAAAAAACTCTGAAGGGCGATCCTCTTTTTTTTTTTTTTTTTTAGGGCGCAGTCCATGGTGTTGTAGAGGCCAGTCACTGAGTGCACATTACATTCCTCACATTCCTTACATTTGTTATAGATGAATGGAATGAGAGCCTCTTGTTTAAAAAAAAAAAAATGGGCGATGGCCTTGAGATATTATCATTGAGCTGACCGGCCCCAGGCAATTCATTAGTAAGTTGGTTTTACTCATCAAGTTTCATTATTGGATTCGAACGCAGGTCTGTACTTCAACAGCTCATGGGTGCACCCAGTGTTGGGTCGCCTCTTTGTTTTAGATGCATGCGATGACAGCCTCAACCTATGCAAGCAGTTGTCGAGGTCTAGTATCCCATTCATACATAAAGTCGTTAGAACAAAGCACATACTGACTGTGTAATCTCCCTTAACATTCGGTAAAACCCCAAGCGAGGGAGCTTACGGGTTGGCGGGCCCAGCGGTCAAGGTACCCAAAACCTCGGTGGTACTGAGGCGGACGGACGACGTTGACGTCATCGCCGCGGAGAGTGGTAGGTCAACAAGGCGAGGGAGAGAGGTGCGCACTATCGCCGGTAGAGGTTGAGAACGTGAGGAACTCGGCGATAGTGACGGCGAGATATGTCGTAAAGGGTGGGGATAGGGGGAAGGGAAGAGGGTGGCGATACGCCCGGTGCATCGTGTCGAGCAGTCAACGAACGGAGGGCGTCGTTACGCTACAAACGGGAGTGAAGATAACCAAGCTGAACAAGCCAGCGGTGACTGGGGATGGAGATGGGTTTATACGGAGATCTACAACATGCTGCGGACACTTGGCTTTTGGTTCTGCAGGATGGCCGGGGCCGTTTGCAGGGGATGGTGCTTCTTCTATCTTCAGCGGCCCAAGATTGGTCAAGGGTCGATCGAGGGGCACTCTGAATGACTACATGGAGAAAGGGCATGCTACAACGAATGATGAAGGTACTTTGGGAATTAGAGGAGGGACCTGATCCATATTGGGAACATCTCCTTGACTGGCAGAAGGCAGACATCAATGTTATGAGCTCTATGAAGAGGGGGATAAATTGTTTGTTGAGTTGGCAACGCGACAGGCTGGAGAGGCTAATGAACGAGCATTGACAGCAAGACCAACACGACTGCCGGTAGAGGGGGATGTAACAACATTCGATTCATCGACAGTTCACACAATAGATTCATCGGCGCTGACAGTGGATATGACGAAGGCATCGACAACAAATACAACAAATTCAACATCAACAACAACGATAATTTCTTCATCTATATCAACAGCGCTCATGACGAAGACATCTTCAACATCAACGATCAATCCAAATACAACAACAACAACGATAACTTCTTCATCTATATCAACAGCGCTCGTAACGAAGACATCTTCAACATCAACGATGAATCCAACAACAACAGTGCTATTACCGATGACATCCGAAATTCAACTTCCAACAACATTTATCTTTCTCACATCATTTGGTACAACCAACATGCCACCAATATCTCTCCATGCGACAACCACTATGGTGAGTGCTACTCAATCTCTTCCAATCCTCTCTTTGAGGGAGACTCTGCTGGGGCCGGAGGGTGGCCTGCTGGGGTCGAAGGGTAGCCGAGGGTTCTTTCTCGAAAGTTTTGCTGTTCATGGGAAGATGCGGACCTGGCGCGGCATTGTGGAATGGCGTGCTGATGAGTTGTTCCCGTGGGATTGAGGGGGGGGGTGAGAGGCTGTAGCAAGGGGTTGGGAGGCGGTGCCTGTGGTCTCCGTGTGTGTTCTCTCTCCCCCTCCCCTTCATGAGTGTTGATTTCCCTTGATTGTTGAATTCTTCCTTCCTTGATAATCTTTGAGTTCATGTACTGTGGGTCATATTCAATTAGGGTTTGTGACAGGGACCTGGGATGTGCTTGATTGCTTTGCCCTGCTATATCCCCCCCAAAATCTTGCTTTGTAGGGACTGATCATCGGTGGTTCAGTATAGTAGGGTAAAGGTCGATTGTCCATGGGGCTGAGTTAATCCTTCCCTCCTTGGGAAGCAATCAATGCTCAGCGCTCAAATCTTCATTATTGTCATACAGGGAAGTTGTCTCTATGGGAGCAGTGGCCGACGCTCTTCCAGCCCTAATGGGAAGAGGCGTGTGTCTGCGGTGTATTCAAATTTATAATATGACCCTTGGGCACTGGGCTCTTGTTTTCAAAAAAAAAAAAAAAAAAAAAAAAAAAAAAAAAAAAAAAAAACGAAGCACATACCATTACTCCTTAGCCTATACAGGGGACCCATACCTCTGTCGCCGACCCTTTCTCGGTTTGAAAATTGAATGAAAAAAAAAAAATGGGTGCAAGTCCTTCGCGCGTGAGCCGTTTCGTGTGTGGAGAATGCCTCGGGGGCCAAGTCCCACTAGCAGCGTTGAGCTACCTCAACGCTTGAATCTGGACGTGTTTTGTGGAGACGTGCAGTTCAGGAAACTCAGCACCGTTTCTGCACATCTACGCAAAAGCGTCCAGATTCAGGCGTTGTGGTAGCTCAACTCTGCTAGTGGGACTTGGGCCCAATGGAGATTGGGACAGAGACTCCCCACTGGAGCCACAGGACTTCAGACACTTCAAGTGGTCCGTAGTTTCTCACATCCGTCCGACTAGCCACATAGCCCTCCAATGGCAAATCGTATATAGATGTTTGCCCATGCCAGACTGGATCACATCACAGACTGACCTGGAGGAAAAAGGTTTGCTCTCCCTACTGTGTTCATACTGCTCCCACACACTTCCCAACAGGAGAGCTACCTTGGAGCACTGCTTGTTGGAATGCCCCATGGTGCTTCAATTGTGGAGGTGGTGGGACACAGCGTGGCACTACTTCACTGATCACCACCTTCCCTGGGAAATACCCACCCTACTATTAGGGACCCCCCCGACAGCGTCTGGGGCATGGACCCCGTTCATAACTAATCTCTTCACATACTCTAGACTAACTGTGCTCATGGCAGCCTGGAGGATGCGCTGCTCCTTTTTTTTTTTTTTTTAATGGGAACAAAGCTCCAATCTATTTGTGGGGAGCAACACGTGCTAGGAATCGGGCCCAGTGTCCCATATAGAAAATTACATAGGATTTTGAAAAAAAATGAGAATTTGCAGTACCGGGGCCACTACCCGGCTTTGGCTAAGAGCTAGATTAAGAGATACAAACAAGCTACCGAAAATAGGCAAAAATTAAGGAATAGACTCAGACCCCCCTTCATCCTCATTAACTCACTCCGACAAGTCTTACTGCAGCAGAGCCACCATCTCTGCTTCTGCTGTACCCTATTACCATCCTACCAGTTAGCCCCCTCACTAGTAGGACGCTTGATATCCAACCTTCTTCTCCCACTCACCTAGGCAAAGTTTCAGGAAACGTCTCAAAACCCCCCATCCATCCTCTTTACCTCACTTCGGCAAGACTTACTGCAGCAGAGCCACCATCTCTGCTGCTGCTATACCCTATTTCCATCCTACCAGCTAGCCCCTTCACTGGTAGGACGCTTGATATCCTGCCATCTACTTCCAACGCCAACCAGCGTCGTTCTGACCGCAAATTTATGAATATAACAGCATCCCGAGATCACCAGAAACAACTGAAAGACAATTTTGAAGGTTTGGGGTAACGGGGCCATTACCCGGCTTTGGCGAAGAAAAATTGGAGCCAGATTAAGAATTACTATGACAAAATTCAGAAAATAGGCAAGACTTCAAGAAACGCCTCAGAAAACCCCATCCATCCTCTTTACCTCACTCCGACAAGACTTACTGCAGCAGAGCCACCATCTTCGTTGCTGCTGTACCCTATTTCCATCCTACCAGCAAGCCCCCTCACTAGTACAACACTTGTTATCCCACCATCTACTTCTCTCACCCACGTAAGCAAAAGTTCAGAGAACGTCCCAAAAAACCCCATCCATCCTCTTACCTTACTCTGGCAAGACTTACCGCAACAGAGCTACCATCTCCGCTGCTGCTGTACCCTATTTTCATCCTACCAGTTAGCTGCCTCACCAGTAGGACGCTTGATATCCCACCCTCTACTGCCAACACCAACCAGCGACGTTCTGTCATCGAACCACTACATATCTATGAAGATAACTGCATCAGAGAAGCCTATAGTGATTGGCAATAAGCCCCCAAAATCCTGAAGCGATCTCACGACCACCAGAAAACAAATCAAACTTACTCATGAAAAATGAGAACCTATTGGAATTATCTGGAAGCCGATATAAACAAAAACTTGTTGTCCCAATGTTATCAACCGACTATCCTACGGCTGCCTCAACCCACATATCCAAGATACCAGACTCTTCCAGGTCTCACACCCCCAACCGCTGGGTTACAGGGCGGCGCGACCCACCCCAGCTCCGACCCGCGTCGTCCTAATACCAACTTGCGGTTAGCCACTGGACTGCCTTCCACCCGCGGCAGTTCCCCAAATCTCTCTACCAGGCCTCTAACCCCCGCATACTCAGGTTACAGGGCAGCGCAACCAAACCCCAACTCCGACCAGCGTCGTTCTGGAATCGGCCAACCCTAACCTTATGGACATGATGGTGATAACCCACCGTCGAATAATCTGCTGACCACACAGCGGCAACCAAGGCTTCGAAATGTCCGGCTTCCTCCATGCATCGGTCGAGCTCAACATCCTCAAACCACCTGAACACTCCCCCTGACCCCCCTCCGGCAAGACTTATCATAACGGAGCCACCGTCTTTGTGGCTGCTATGCCCTATTTCAGTCCTACCGACTGACCCCCTCGCCAGCAGGACGCGTCACCTTCCTCCCACTACTAACCCCTCTCGACCAATGCAAGAACAAAACACTAGAATACCGTTCTCAGGCTAGTCGAAACATCAGGAAAAACAAGATTCAACAAATTCACAAGACCATTGAAATTCTAAAAAGTTAGAGATCACTATTCAAGATCAGAGACGAGGCTCTGATTTACGATCGTCAATATGAAAAGAACAAATCGAGAGTTATTCAAAAATTTTGGAAATCATTCATGATCCCACTGTCTTGAATCAGGTTTGTGGATTATTCTTCACGAGTTCATTGAGAATCTAAAAAATTAGAAAACATTATTTGAGATCAGAGGCGAAACTCTCATTTACGATCATCAACATGATAGGACCAAATCGAGAATTATTCGGAAAATTTTGAATTCATTCATGAGTCCGCTGTCTTGAATCAAATTAGAATTGAAAAACCTAAAGCTTTTTTTTTTTTTTCATGAGAAAATCAAATCGAAAAATCCAAAAGATTAAATTCGAAAACCAGAGATTAGAATAAAAAAATCGGATTTACAATCATTTGAAAATCGAAATCAAGTTACTATCTTGAAGCTACTTTCCAAAAAACGAGATCAAAACGAAAAAAACGGAGGTCACTGAAGCCACGAAGAGCAAAACTATGGATCAGAGCATATAAACTGACCTCTCATCATGATGTGTTTGTCTCCCCCAAACCTTCACCCCCTCCCTTATCGGCTCAAAGGCAACTCAGCCATCACATGGCCACTCTCTCGGCCATCAAAAAAAGACCGAATAAGGTTTAACGGACCGTGGCTTCACTTTACCCCTCACTTGCCACGTAGCAAGACAAAACCACCGAACCTGCTGGTGACCCCTCACTGGTAGTCCGGGGGGGAACAGACCTTTCATGCCCTTTGTTGCCCTTCATCACCTAACTCTTTCGTTGGACACGTGACACCCCGCCATTCGTAGCTCTGATGATGATGCTGGCAGCCCATACCCTTCGCAGCCTTTCACAAGCAGCCTCTTCGTAGTAGCCTCATCCTCTACGCACGATGCATCACCCTTATCGCCATCCTTCCCATCATCATCCCTTCACCCAAAACCTCTCAACCACCACCTCACACCACCCCAAATTCACTCCCTCCGGCACCGCACCGCCACTTGTTGCCGTCCAGCACCGCTTGATTCGACTTCGCGCTGCTCCGCTGTCGAGCGCATAGGTCCGGCACTGCACGCGGCAGCGCGGGACCCTCAGTAGCCATCCCATGATACGGAAATCAAATGGACGTCGCGCACGAGACTTGATATAAAATCGCGCGGAAGCAGGGCTAACTCATGTCGACTCGCAATGCAAGCGTACGCAAGCGGTCGCAGTGATGGCGTACTGTATAGTACCCATACTCACGCGGTCCTCGTTAACCTCGAGGGTCGCATTCGACACCCAAGTGTCGGCTGACACGCGCCTTGAGGGTTAATCTCTCGACGCTGGATAACCGCCATGCGCGGTTGAGGACCACACACCCTCTTCTGCACCCTTATGCAGAGTGGGTGGTACACAGGCCCATGCCTGTGGTGGTAGTCGTCTCTCACGGCCCTAGGGGTGAGTCCTCCCCGGGGCCTGGGCGAAAGTCAAGGGTTTTGACTTTGACGGATGCCACGGACTACAACGTCCAACCATAAAAATCTCTAAGAAGCAACAAGACTCGCACGGACCCACGAAGGGGGGATAGGGCAAAGGTCCCCTGGCCCTTAAAACAAAAACTCATGGCCTTGGGACACACTTCCCTTCTGTGGGCGGTGCCGGCGGCCTATAACAATCCCAAGCGCTACGCTTATGCGCAAGCCCGGCGGTCCCATAACCTTTAGACGCCGCGGCGGCGAGGCGTCGTGCATAGGGCTCTGATATAAAGCTACGCGGCCGCAGGCCAACCCTATGCCAACCACTGATGCCAATCATATGTGGTGACCGCGGCTTAGGCCTCGCGATAGTGAATGGCTGAAGGAACTCATTGCGAGGGATTACCCCTCACGATATTGAACGGTTGAAGGACACGCCGTTCGGCCCTCGCGATGTTCCCACCTCTCGGGTGGAGTGTCCCGCCGGCCAAAGTGCATAGGCTCTATGCAAGGGGAGGCTCCTCCTCTTCAGGGCCTAGGGCTTGGGATGACCTGGACAAGGACCTCGAATCCCGGCCCAGGACCAACGTCCGACTAGGAAAGCCTCAAGACGCAAATAGGGAGAAGGGAGGGTTTTTCCTATCTCCCAATCCCAATTTCCACGCGGTTATTAACACGGCCCTTTGGGCCTCTCGAATATTCATCATACGTATACCCACGCATACATGCAAAAGGGGATAGAGTTATGACGATCACTTCTCGGAATCGCCATCTGTCAAAATATAATCTAGCTCCTCTAAATTAAGAAAATTTCAGCAGCGCTTAGCGTAGGAAAAATGTCTTTCCAAAGTTTATATCAGCCCAAATATGAAAACAAAAATAATCTCCAACTCTGGAAAGCCAAATTTTGTCTAACTCCCTGAATTAGTAGAAATTTGGACAGCACTCCCTTTAGAAAGGGATTCCCAGATTTATACTAGGTCAAATATGAACTCACAAGGCAACTTGAGTTCAACTTAGACAAGTTTTGACTAACTCCTTAGTTTTGCATAAATTTCGGCAGCACTCCGTTTTGAAAAGTGCTATTCCAGAATTTATACAAGGCTAAGTTCAGAATTTGAATATTACCCTGACTTCTCAAAGTCCACTTTTGTCTAACTCCCTTAATTAGCAAAAATTTGGGCAGCACTCCCTTTAGAAAATGAGACTTTCCAAATTTTTACTAAGTCAGATATAAGGAATAGATAAGTTGAACTTTGACAAGTCAAAAGTTGACTAACTCATTGGGTTCGTAGAAATTTCGGCAGCGCTTCTCGTAGAGAAAGTAGCTTGCCAAGATTTATACAAAGCCAAGTATAACAAAAGATCCCAGAAAATGCAAGAATTGATCTAAGTAAAATAAAGTCAGCTTAGAAAATGCAGGAGTTGACCTAACTCCTATCGCTCTAGCACGTGGCGAGCCTCTAAAGCAACTACCTGTCAACCTGAATCCCAGACCAAGTAGTAATCTCCCTCAGCCACATGCAGGTAAAACCACAAAGGTAAGTAGTCTCACCACTCCCAAGCTAATTTAAACAAACAATAGTTCATAATCTCTAAGTGAGTTATCCCCTCATACCCAACTTACATAAGGCATAGGTCAGGGCACCTAAACTTACAGAGCGCGCCCAACTTAGCCAGGTCTAAAGTCAGAATACCTAAACTTATAGAGCGTTCTGACTCGGCCAAATATACACAAACAGAGGGCACAACTACTTCTCTCTTCTTTGGGCATATGACTAGACCACTCTAGTCGCCCCGAACTGTTTAAATAGCCAACTTCTATATACCTCTCTGAACTTAGTCTTCAAAGGGGACATAAGGCTGAGCCGCTCAACTTAGAACACTGCTCAGCCTGCCCAAGTTTACTTCCAATTATATCTCTTTAGTTGTACTCTCTTCAGTTATGATAAGCTATAGTCAGGCTACCTAAACTTATAGAGCGGCCTGACTAGCTTGTTCATAATAGCATAGTAAATACAGTATAGCCAAGTTATATCCATTGGGTTCCAACATGTGCGAGGCATTGGGTCAGACTACCTAAACTTATAGAGCGATTTGATCCTCAACCAGGTTCGTTTCTCTCTGATCCAATCTGTGCGAGGCAGTGGGATAGGCTACCTAAACTTATAGAGCGGCCTGTCCCTTGCCAGAATTACTCCCTCAGAACAAAACAAGAGAAGGGTTGAACCACCTAAACTTATAGAGCGGTTCAGACCTCCTTGTTCAGAACCAAAGAAACTGAGAGAGCCCCAAATAAAACAAGGCAACCCAAGGTACCTGAACTTATAGAGCGCCTTGGGTTTCTGAAAGCCACCCACAATCAAACCCTCACAAGTCAGAGCAGCCAGGACATCAAACTTATAGAGCGTCCTGACCCTCCAAGCAATTCACAGCACCAGGTCTCCCTTAACTTATAGGGACATCCCAGCCTCCAGAGCTTCAGGCTACCTAAACTTATAGAGCAGCCTGAGGCTCCATGCAATCCAAAAATAAACAAAGCACTGGGCTTCCCCAAACTTAAGGGGACCTCCCAGCCTTAGTGACCCAGCCAATTTGCACACAATGCCGCCTTCCTCCCAGCCTTCCCCCAGATGCAACCCATCTCATTCATAGTCTGCTTTTAGGCAGTCAACAAACCGAAACTGAGATTAACTCATATACATTCTTTTACCTCAGTCTGACTTATGTCCTGAAAATCAAACTCAAAACTCAAGTACAGGATCCACACAATACACTCAGTCAAACGTAGAAGGATGTACAGGTAGGGGTTATAGTTGGGTTTATAGAGGGAGTCAAAGGATTACCACTCAGTTCCCTGCCTCCAGGACTCCGCCTGAGTCCCGGCAGAGCTCCCGCAATCGGTGGGGCAACCTCCCACAAAGGCCTTGGCGTGGGTTACGGGTCACACGCCCGCTTGCCGCCTTCCTCTTAGAACAAAAGATAAGACTTAGAGTGAGAAGGACAGAGAGAGAAGGTTGAGACTCTCAGATCCAAGAGGGGTACTCTCAGACTCGCGTGAGAGGGCCTTCCAGTCTCCAGTGCCTGAGGGCCCCACGATGGTGGCCAAACAGCCGCAACTTGCTTGGTCTGACCAGAAGTCAAACGCCGAGGTCAATTCTCTGACGCCCTCCCGAACTGCAACAATGACCTCTTTCCCGCCGTGACACCGCAGGTTGCAATAGCCGACGATCGCCGCGGCGGTATGCAATAATACGCCGCGGTCAACGGGAGTAGTCGCTTGCGTACAATTCCCAGTCGTCGCCGTGACACACAGCTGCAGCCCGCAACAGACCCGGGGGGGGGTGCAGCAAGTAAGCACACCACGGCTGTGTAGTAGTCCGCACAGTCTCCCCTGCAACTGCACAATCACCTGTAGCAGCAGCTGCAGCAGCCTGTACTTGCAACGCACACAGTAATCCACGACAGGTACCGCAACAACCCTGCAACCGCACGATAGCTCAACTACTACTGCTGTCACCGACGGGGCAGCCACCGCGTGTGCAGCAGGTAAGGCTTCAGGCTCAGGTACGTACTTCCTCCCCCTGTTTTCCCTCTTTGCCAACACCCACCGGACATCCGCTGAGCCTCCAGGCTCGCAGCCGGCCTCACCCCACTGTTGTTGACCAGGTAGGCGCCGCACGGGGTAGCAGGTAGGCCTCAGCCCCGCAGTTATCGGTTCCTCCTACGCATAGACATTCGTCATCACCTATAGGCAACTCAGGTATTCCGAGCCGAGCACCGCCTCACTCCCCGCTACTCCGTCCTCATCACGAGCCTTACCCCGGTCAAACAGGTAGGCCCTCAATCCCTGCGGCTGGCTTTACACCAGTACCGCGAATGAATCTGCCGCATGAATACGGCTAGGTCCACGCCTTCCCCCCACACGTGCAGCAAGGTAAGGAGAGCTACGTTGACCGATCGTACGAGGACACACTCGCCACAGGTAAGTTTTCGACCCCACGCCCGACCGCACGCTACTTCCACCTTTAGGATGGACCAAATTGAATGTATCTTCCACCAGAACGTGGGGAGATACCTTACCATATTTCCTGCAGCATAGTCACGCAGCCGCTGCCACTCGAATCGGTCAAACACTGCCCCGATCGAATTTCTGAGGCGGCCAAACACCTCGGAGTCATCAAACACCCTTATTTTGATCCTTCCCCCGTCCAATTTCGACGAGGAACGGGCAAGTTACCTCCCTTCCGCCCCGCTATACCCACCATCGTCACCGACTTCGCGCTTCCCGCTTCTGTTCTAGCCCCCAACTCGCTACTCTCCCGCCAAAACCGACTTCGCCAAAGTACTCGCCCACCCTCAAAACGTCGGAGTAGCACCTTCCCCTACCCCCTTTTACTCCATAGTTAGGTAAGCTAAGCTATCCCCTCCTTTCTTCCTCCACCCCCGACCATCTCCATCGCGGCCTCTTCTTCTTCTCCCTGTCCATACACTAACTCCCTTCCCATTCTAACTGTATTCTCGGGATCGCCCATCCCGAAACCCTCACCGCGCACCTTTCCCCGCCTAAAACGAACGCGGAACGGGTGAGTTACGAACTCAGCCCTTCGCCATGGTCACTCCTCCCTTACCCCGCATGCACCCTGCGCCGCGCGTCGTCTAGGTTCGTTCGCCCATTCCTCTTCCACTTCGTCCCCAGCTCCGACCGCGCCTTGCCCCAATGCGTGCCCAGCCTCACCTGCGCTTTCCCGCTGGCTCA
>BFEA01000048.1:3593788-3604811 GCA_003427395.1 Chara braunii
GAGAGAGAGAGAGAGAGAGAGAGAGAGAGAGAGAGAGAGAGAGAGAGAGAGAGAGAGAGAGAGAGAGAGAGAGAGAGAGAGAGAAAGAAGGAGAGGGAGAGAGAGAGAGAGGCCAGTGATCTAGGAGAGAAACAGTTGTTTCTCTGTCCTTTGTTGGAGGAAATGAAAATGAACAGAGCTTATTGATGAAGGTTGTCGGTTTCGTAGATAGGCAAACAGGTGTGGTCATGGTGTGTACTTCACCCCAGGAGAGAAGACATCCAATGTGCAATGATCTTAGTTAGTCATTGACTGATGCACTGTTCGAGTCTGTTTGGTTGTTTCTTTCTTTTTTTACTCGTTTTATTGACATCTATTGATTCTATTCATTTATTTTATGACGTGCTTCATATCATGTACCCTCAAGCAAGCAAGCAGCTCAAGCTTGTTTGAGTCTGTGTCTTTTCATTTTTTTTCCTGTTTTTGTTTCTCTAAAACAAAATGCCCTGTCTATTCTGGGGGCTCAGTCCGATTGCTCATCACCAGCAAACATGTTTCTTTAACCTTTTTTTTTACATCTGAAACGAGGAGGGGGGGAGAGCAGACATGACAGAGGACCAGCCCGTCCCTTGTGGCCCTATGTTTCTAGTGTTTTTTTTTTGTTTGTTTGTTTTTTTGTAATAATCATCTTTGTCTGTCAACTGTTGATTCTCAGGCATGACAGGTCCGCAATTGCCGCTCACTTATCCGATAATGCAGCTACATTACCCTGCAAGGCTGTTCTTCGAGGCGCTGCTGCCTACCTGCCGGTATGTGTTCCAATTGCGGCTTTCTGCCAGTTGGCTTATTACCCCACAATGTAGCAGGGGTCACAATTTGTCTGTCTGACCGCAGGGCAGTGCAGGTCAGTCCTTGCAGGGCAGTGCGGGACTCGTTACTAAAAAAAATGTATAGAGAGAAGTCAAATCAGTCAATTGCTGTTCTTTGAGTCCATGTTGTAGAGGTCTATCCGTCGTTGAGATCAGCACTTAGAGTTTACCTCTGAAACCTTTTTTAAGGTTGCTCTTTTGTTTGGGGGGGGAACAGGGGGAGGGGACAGGAGAAGGGGAATACTGAATACCTCTTAACGAGCTTGATTGTTATTAACTTATTATTATCCTTGCAGGATCTGTGGAGAAGCCGGATGAGTCTCTCCAGCGTAGAAGGCTTTGATCTATCGGCAGCGAACCATTTACTGGGAGCTTGCAGCTTGTCGCCAGAGCCACCAGAAGGCGCAGAGAGCACCTGTATGATTCCAGATAGCCCTTTGCTATCGTATTCGGTCTGGCAATGTGGATCGGGACTCCAGGTAAGCCAACCATGTCCACTCCCCAATTCACCTCACGATAGTGGGCGCATTGGGTGGAGTATATCAACTGCAACCCTGTGCGGGTGCATTGTATAGTTATTTTTCTGTTTGTTTTTTATAGTGGTGACGGCCTTTAGATTTTTCATTGGACTGAGTGGCCCCCACGTAATTCAGAAATTTTCTATTCTATTCATCCTGATGGCATGTGGATTCGAACTTCAGTGTGTATTTCAACAGTTCATTGGTGTAACTACTGAGCTTGGCCCGCTGGTAGGTGCATTGTATAGTAATCTGTACTTATCGCAAAACATCAGGCGGATTCAGACCCAGATCCACCAAAATTGCAGAGACCTTCTGAATTATAGGAGATTCATGTGAGTGCGATAACCTTTAAGCCACAGTACATGGCCCCAGGTAATTTGAGAAAAAGGGTCTGCTTGGGGCAACTGGGCCAAAATGGCTTGGGGCAACTGGGCCAAAATGGCTGGCAACGCCGGCCAAACCGAAAGTACAAACTCTGTGCCGGCATGTCAGCAAAGCTTGGCGTCCAGGGGGAATCTGCCGCGTGCAAAAGAGGCTCGGATGTACTGGTGGTTTAAGCATCCTGCACGGCCATGTGCACGGTATGTGCATAGTATGCACATAGTACGTATGCACATAGTACGTATGCACATAGTACGTATGCACATAGTATGTGCATAGTATGTATACAGTAAGCACATAGTATGTGTATAGTATGTGCACAGTATGCGCACATGCCAGCGGAACTGTATCTGCTTTCCGTCAGCTATCATCAGGACTGGCAGGGACAGCACATTTGACGGGAACTCCTACTAGGTTCTACTAGGGGTGAGAAGGACTCGTGAGCTTGCTAAGCTGAGCGTACATGGTCCGAGGGAGGAAAAGGGAAAGGGGTTGTGTGTGTGTGTGTGTGTGTGTGCATGTATGTGTTCACAGGAGGGCAGACGACACACAAGCGCACCAAACAATCAAACCAAAAAGTATGCAAGTCTGGAAAAAAAAAAATTGCAAAGACCAGGCAGGCAAAAGGCATCAAGGCAAAGGCAGTGAGGTAAGCAATAAGCCGGAGGGCACGGGGGAGGCAGGGGAAGGAGGGGGGGGGAGGCGGGGGGGGCACATCATACATAAGCGCACAACACAAGGAAGGACAAAGGAAAGGACAAGTCAGGCGTGGGACAACAAGCGGCCGCAAAGGACAAAGGCTGGAGGGCATGGGGGATGCGGGAGGGCAGACGTCACTCAAGCATACAAGGCAAGCAAAGCACAAAAAGTACGAGTCCCCAAAAAATGAAAAGACTGAAAAATCTAAAAACGGATGATGATAGATTGTTTCGTCGGAGGTGCACCGTCTCATCAGGAGGCTGAACCCTTGACAATCTGCAGAATGCCTATATTGATGTTTTTGGTCATGCACCCTTTGACCCTTGTTGAAGGCAGACTGTCCCCAAACGGAACACAGCAGTGGGCAGCAACCCAGCGAAGCACCAGGCAACGATGCAAATGCAACACGGCTGCTCAACGCCACTGCAAGGAACGACGTGGCAAGCGGACCCGCAGCGCGGCAACCACACAGTGAAGCACAAGGCAACGCCAACAAGGCAGCCACACTGCAAGGAACAACAGGGCAAGCAGACAAGCGACATGGCAACCGTGCAGTGAAGCACACGGGCCACACCAACAAGGCCACCAAACTACAAGGCACACAAGCAACGGACACGGAAGGCACGGCCTGCGGATGGGCAGCAAGGCAGCAGAGCAGTGAAGCGCAAGGCAGCACCAACAACACGGCCACAGCACACAGCAAACACAGCAGCTTGCCAAGAACAACCTGCGAAGCAAGCGGGACGGGCACCAAGGCCGTGGCGGAGTGCAGGCAAGGCAGCCTACACAGCCAACATGGAGCAAAGCGGCACATCACCTACTCACAACACAGGAGACCACGCAGAGTGCTGGTCCCCACCACCCACTGAGCCAGGGAGTCAACTCAACGAACACCTGTCATCACTTGCAAGGCAGACAGACATCCCAAACGAGTGCCCCCCCTAAGAGTGCTGCAGGCACTCCAAACTAGGAATGACTGACTATTTGACACTGCTTAAGGGTGGTCAGTTGGGCGGACAAGAAGTACTTCGAAAAAATCGGAGAAAAAGAACAAACAACAAAAGAAAAAACAGACACACATAAAACTGATTGTGTGTGTGTGTGTGTGTGTGTGTGTGTGTGTGTGTGTGTGTGTGTGTGTGCGTGTGTGTGTGTGTGTATTTCCCCATTGTCACAGCACCACATGTCCAAGCGGCCCACCCGTCATTGGTGCACTAGACGTGGTGCATGACACTGCATGTGAACAAAAACTCTAAAGGAAACAAAAGATTGGAAAAAAAGAACTGTGAGGGGAAATCATTTGAAGCAACATCTGGCTAGGACAATCGCCTGAAGCACCCAATTTTTTATTTTTTTATTTTTTTCCCCGATATAAACTGTTTAACAGCTCCAGCTATCCTTAGAGGGAAACTTCGGAGGGAACCAGCTACTTCTTTTTTTTTTTTTTTTTTTTTTTTTTTTTTTTAAAAGGGAACCAGCTACTTGACAGACGGTTCAACGAGTCTTTTGCGAAGTTTTGCCCCTATTGCCCAATTTCGACAAACGATTTACAAGTCAATATCACTGCTATTCTATTTGTCTAATGTAAAATCGGAAATAGGGTTGGAAGCGTTAAAAAACTTTAAGAAAAGGGAATAAAAAGAGCTGGCAGCATTGCTTGCCTTCTGTTCAGATTCTTCAGAAAAATAAAAAGAAAGGATTTACTGCAAAAAAAGAAAAAAGATGATTCACTATAGAATCTGTGACGTTTTTTCTGTGTAGATCATTCTGGAACCCACCACTACAGTGCTCCTGACTCAAACACTGGCTTTAAAGTTTAAAGTTTAAAGTTTAAAACTTAAAGACAATAATAATTGGCTTTGAGCCCTTGAGCTTCAGGTGCCTACCACATCTGGGAACTATGCAGTTCGAGAAAAGAAAGGGAAAAAAAAAAAAAAGATCTGATGTCCACTCACTGCGCTGTGTCCTGAAGAGTCATCTGTTCCACTTACTGTAGCTGTCGATCATGCCCTCATTTCTTCCTTGAAAGCAGCCAATCCTTGATGAACACCTCTTTCTCCTCTCTGAAAGTCTCTGGACTGTTCTTTGCAACCTCCCTGACGTTTCTTTTCTCTTCTGATTTTTCATTTATGTTTTCTTCTGATTTTTCATTTCATTCCATTAATTGAATTGTAAGTGCATTGTAGTTCATGTTTGCGGTGCACTGTACATCTTTTTGGCACACCCAACAGCACACAGCGCACTGTAAGTGTGCTGTGCTGTGCTGTGGGGTTGTGGGGGGTTCGCCAAAAGTTTGTTCTTGAGGTCGGAGTCTTGCAAAATATATCGCGGTGTTCCATCACAGCTCTGCTCCTCCTCTTCAGATTTGCTTGCTTTATGTTGGCGTCTGATTTCATATAGCCCATTGCCAGGCAGAAGAACTAAGTCTGATCTGACACTGACAACCTTGCACTGTTAAAACTTAGAAATTTGAACCTCAGCCGACATCCGGGTGGCAGAGAGCATGCACACTCCTCAGGGGCCCAAAATAGCTCAGAGGAGGAGAGGAGGAGAGAGGAGGAGAGGAGGAGAGAGGTGGAGGGGGGAAGGAGGAGAGGGGAGGAGAGGAGGAGAGGGGAGGGGAGGAGGGGAGGAGGGGAGGAGAGGAGGAGACAGGAGGGGAGGAGGAGAGGAGGAGACAGGATGAGAGGATGAGAGGATGAGAGGATGAGAGGAGGAGAGGAGGAGAGGAGGTAAAGTTTGGGTATGCGCACTTGTCAGGGGCCCAAAATAGCTCAGAGGAGGAGAGAGGAGGAGAGAGGAGGAGAGAGAAGGAGATAGGAGGAGAGGGGGAGGAGGAGACAGGAGGAGAGGAGGAGAGGAGGAGAGGAGTAGAGGAGGAGGTAAACCTGGTAAAGTTGTAATAAAGTTAAATAAACAACATTCAACTGTTATATTCCCTGTTCATGCAGTGATAAAGGTCACAAAAAAAGAAGGGTCACATGCTGACAGATAGCTGTGAAGTGCAGGCCACTGAGACAAGACAGAGACTTGTCATTTGCCAGCAAACTTTGACACCAAACCTGTCAGGCAGGAAGCAGGTTTAGCCGGTTGGTTGTTTCTTTCCACCACGATTGGGTTCGAAGTTCGAACCCACCTCTTTTTGGACATGCACACTGCAACGAAAATTTTATATTTCTCTCTTTAACAAGCTGCTGTGCCCTTTGTTTGTCTCTCTGCAAATCAACCAGAAATAGCAGCAAGACACTTGAAGCTCAAATCCACCCCTACTCTTGTGGCGAAATGGTATAGAGTCCTACACATGTGCCTGTTAAGTTAGTGAACAGGTCATGAGTTTGAATATTGATCAGCTTTGAATGAATACAGTAATACTGCCTTCTTCTTCTGAACACATTGTCCGGGTCATTATATATCTATTTGGCCTGACTGGGTGTTGTGTTTCAGGGTAAGAGGGTACGTGCCAAACTCTTTTCTTTTTTTTTTTTGGTACGCACCCAAAAGAAAAATTGGGTACGTACCAAACTCTTTCGAAGAAATTAGTGAAGCTCAAAGGCAAGCACACACCTGTAAGACAGAGAAGGCAGACGGGTAGCCTGAGTGCGCTTCAGGGCTGCGCCAGGAGACAAAAGGAGCTTAGAGAAGGACCAAGGGGGGCATCATGAGCCCAGGAGACACCAAAAAAAAAGAAAAAAAGGGTAAATTGTCAAATTGAGACAATAATGAATTCGCTTCTTAATAGGTCCTCGAAATGAGAAAAGTAACTCCACCCTTGTGGCTGAATGGCACAGTTCCCTTTTCTTAATGTGATGTGCTGGGAGCGCATGGGACCCTGCCAGGACCCTGCCCAGCTGGGTATGCGCAGGTGGGTACCAGGGCGACCTTCCCCCAACCGGGCCGCCCAGGGACCAGCACTGGACAGGTAGCCTGAGTGCGCTTCAGGGCTATAGATAGGAGGGCAGGGGGTGCACCAGGAGACAAAAGGAGCTTAGAGAAGGACCAAGGGGGGCATCATGAGCCCAGGAGACCAAAAAAAAAAAAAAAAAAAAAAGGGTAAATTGTCAAATTGAGAAAATAATGAATTCGCTTCTTAATAGGTCCTCGAAAGGAGAAAAGTAACTCCACCCTTGTGGTTGAATGGCACAGTTCCCTTTTCTTAATGTTATGTGCTGGGAGCGCATGGGACCCTGCCAGGACCCCGCTCAGCTGGGTATGCGCAGGTGGGTACGAGGGCGACCTTCCCCCAACCGGGCCACCCAGGGACCAGCACTGGTGCAAAAAGTAATGAACCTGCAATTAGCAGACGCACGACTGCCGACAAAGCTCAAAAACGTGAGCGCACATTTGTATTCGACAGAAACAGTTCGAAGCGAGGGGGACCATGGAGTTGTAGAAATGTATCTGTCACAGGGGCTTGACCCACCGGGCGAAAATGGCTTTCGGTGCCAGGCAAAAACAATTTTTTTCGTGGTTGCGTCGGTCCGATTTTGTTTGGCCTGCAGCAGCAAACCTGGGTAGGGGAAAAGAGTCTCGGAGGGACTCCTGTCACCCCACCCAAATTGAGTAAATCGGTAGCAACTTCGATGAGGACCCGGGGGGATACAAAAAGAAAAGACAACAAAGACAGAAAGAAAGAAAGGAAAGAAAAGAAAAGAAGAAGAAAAGTTGTGCGAGGATTGAGCCCCTTGGCAAGGCTTCAGCAAGGCCGTGCACGCCCTCACTGAAGGCGCGCCTCCAGAATTCAGGCCTGGCCAACGTAAAGGCCTGTTTGAGCTGAAAATTGGGGCCCGTTAGGAGTTGCTGAACTTGCTGCACACAGCATCTTTAACCAACTGGTAGGGCCCAACCCTCGGGTGGTTGAAGATTCTGAGGCGCAGGGCTCAGGCAGTTAGGCCCAGGCACATTCCGGGAGGGGCTCAGGGCGGAGGTACTGGGACAGGGGGCATCCAGTCCAGCCAGGTCGAATGCCTCGCAGCCAGCACAAAAGAGGTCAAGGCTGCCTCACTCATACATTCTGGCTGGCTGGACCCTCAGCACTGCTGGAGCACTAGCTTCGAGCGGATGAGCGCTAGCTAGAGGGAAGCAGGCGCTGGCGGGGCACACGAGGAAAGAGCTGCGAGGGCGAGCAGGCAGATCGCAGCAGCCATAGCCGGGCTGCTGACACCATAGCCAGAGGAGGAGAGCGGTGGTCCTGGGCAAAGGGGCTGTGGTACGGGAAGACAGGGGATGAGTGATGTGATGAGGCACTCACCTTGCGGACGAGAAGCGGAACGCAACGTATGCATTCTTCATGCATTCGTCAGGCAGATGGTCTTCGTTGGCGATCTGTTGTTAGGTGTCCAGGTCGTCGGAGCTGTATGGTTGTAGTCTGCGCACCGAGCACCAATATAGGAGAGTGACATTGTTGATTGGAGGCGAGGGCAGGGCTTTCATTATCATGTGACTTCAATGCTTTGTCCGTACTTATTTCATGTTTATCTCGCGTTGCAATCCACATTCATTTCAGACTCAAGTTATCTATGGATATCTATGGAATGCTACAATCTGGTTTATTGTCACTCGCATTGCTCATTTCCTTGTTGTTGTGTAGAATTGCAATTCGAACAACTTTTGGTTGAGGGTCACTTCAGAATTCCTTACTAATTCGAAGGTCGAAAACCAAATAGAAAAGGCAAACTGATGCACACCCGGCCACCCTTTTGACATTCAAGCACCAGCACACCACACATCGGCCCGCGGGTGTCAGCACGAAACCCACACCACTTCGGAGGCCGCCGATTTCTTTTTTCAACGGCACCCCACGCCGCGTGGCCCCTCCGAGTTTTGCTTGTGGCGACAAAAACTTTCTGCAAGGCTGGGGCCATGTGCTTGCAGTTTAAAACTTAAAAAAACTTAAAACCCCTTTCCACCCCCTTCAAAGCTCATGTATAACCAACCCACTTCCTCCTCTACAACCCATTCTTCGCCCATACCACGTTCAAATACAATGCCTGTGCAAGGAAAAAGGAGCAATGCCGAAATGACAGAATTCCAGATTGCGAAATCACATTGAAAGCCAGATTGTTGAAAGCTGTCCAGAAAGCAGAAATGCAGTGATGTCACACCGAAGGAGAACCAAAGCAGCGAACTCAGTTGTCAATGAAAGCATCCTCTCGCCACCACCAACAATGTACTCGTAGCTCTTACTCCTAATGGGGCGCTCAGCGCCCAGACTACGATCCGTCAGTCCTACAGCGACTACCTAAAGCCTATCATAATGACAAAACAACCAGTTGACGTCAGCAGCAACCGAAGTACATGCAGATGTCACTGATGCAGACCTCCACAACGACCACGTGCGTGCTCTAACATCACCTCCCCACTCGCCCACTCTATGCTCACCCTCGTCTCTCCCCCACGCTCCTTCTATTCCCCAAGGACCACCGCCAATACTCCGCCAGCTATGTTTGCCCAGGCCTGGCTATGGCTGCCTGGGCTATGGCGCTGTTCACTAGCAGCGCCCTCACTTCACCCCGCACTCGTGTGCGCATGAGCACAGCTCGCTATCCAGCAGCGCTGCCGTGACATGCGAGTGCCCGAATGAATCCCTCGTAGCCTGGCTCTTTCATAAATGGAAAGTGGCCAGGCATGATGGCCGACTGGACTGGAACGCGCACGTGCCCAGTAGCTTCACGTTGGGCCAAAGTGTCTGCGCCCAGGCCCTTTCAGACAGTGGACCGGGCCCGCAGCAGTTCGGCGTGCCCAACCGCCTCAGGCACAGTGAGGTGTTCCCTGCTTTCTCATTGGCCGAGAGGCGAGCTTCCAAGTCATGAGTAAAAGAGCGTAGAAGGCTCAAGGAAGATTCTGATGCTCGCAAGGAGGGCACATGTAACCAACTAGCGCGTGGCAACTGTCTGGCGCCCACTAAGGCTGGCAAATTTTGCAATATTCAGGCCCCTTTGCAATACAGGGCCCGCCTTCACTTACGACAGGCACATAGCTTGCAGCGGGGGCCCCATACGGGCATGCCGAGGGCTCAGATCCTCACACCTGGCATTCTATTCGAATATAACATTCGGCGTCATATTCCAAGGGGCGCGATGTTTCAAATAAAGTGAGTAAAAGAAAAATCTGACTTTTTCAAGGGTAAGTTGAATATAATGCCCGGGTGTTATTTTTGGGTGAGGATGGTAGCGTTTTAAGAACGAGGCGGTCATCCTTGTGCCTCAGGCTGGCTCTGAGTGCCTCGGTACCGACTTGAGCGGAATATTGTGTAAGATTACGATACAGAGATACAAAGGGCCTCATGCCACTACTCAGCATTGGACAGGTATCTGGACTCTCGCCTGGACCAGATACATTTGGACTGATAGAACTTTTGCGAGTTACTGGGACCATTACCAACTCCAGATGCATTTTGAATGGCATGCAGGAGGTGAACGGACTGAGACAGAGAGAAAAGAGTAGTGAGAGCTGGGGAGAGGGATAGTAAACAAAGAAAAAGGAAAAAAAGCCAGGAGTTAAAGACTGCCTAATCCCTTGGGAAAAGTCAGGTGACCCTTGGAAAACCTCCAAATGGCATGCAGGACACTTATCTCCTTCTAAAAGGCATTTTCTAACCCCTTCCCTGGCATATGCACTTAAACCACCAGTACTTTGCCCAGCTTTTGAAGTCGAGCCTGAAAATGGCCTGCGCGCCAAAGAGAAAACACAAACCGGCACGACCTCCTTTTGGCTGGCGGTGCCAGCCATTTTGCTTCGGAGGCCGAGCCACGAAAGTTGTGGCGCATTAACATGAGGTGCCTGCAGCCGGTATATGGGCCAAGTACTTGTGGTTCAAACCACCAGTACACCCGAGCTTGGCATTTTAAACCTCCAGTACACGGCCCCGGCCTTGCAGAAAATGTTTCGTCACCTACTCCGAAAATTTTCCGCCTTGGGCCTAGGGGAGCACAACGGCTGGCAGCACCAGCCAAACAAGAAAAATAGTGTGCGGTGGTGGTTCAGCAAAGTTTGGCACACAGTGGAGAGCGCCTCCAGGCCCAGGTGTACACACTGGAGCGCCTCCAGCAAAGCTTGGCACACAGTGGAGCCCCTCCAAGCCCAGGGTTTAAACCTCCTCTGTCCTTGGTGCTTGTCTTAGGGCTCCCTCCTGAAATGCATTCAGCATTGGAATGATTTTAGGAGCAGTTTATTCCATTTGGCTCTATAATCGTGTTGTGTTGGAAATTTCAAGCCGTATTTCATTCACAAGTTCTCCGATTTAAACAGAAGAGAATTTTCATGTTTTGGAAAGGAGTCAATCCAGCCGCAGGTTCCCCAAGAGGCTCTGCTGTCAGAGTTCTTGAAACAACATGAATTACATAGTATTAGTTTGCGTTCAAGTACGCAAAGAAAGTTTATAAAACAATGGTAATCAGTGTTGCACCCCCCGACAGTTGGCGGCCCTTGACTGGTCGGCTGCCGACCCGCCGACCGATCGGCTGGTCGGCACCTCCCGGTCGGGGGTCGTCGGCACCCCGCAAGATCCCTTAATAACACCACCAACACCCCCATAGCGGCCCCCAATATCCCCATGCACCCCCCCCAACACCCCCA
>BFEA01000048.1:3608146-3619790 GCA_003427395.1 Chara braunii
GGGGGGGGCGAGGGTGGTCCAGCGAGCTGTGTCCGTGCCGACGTCGTTGGTCCAGTTCGGGTGGGCGTCGCAAAATCAAAAGTCGGCAGCCTTCAAAAAAATGAGGGCATTGGAAAAGGCGCGCAGTCCGTGATTCGAATTTGAAATTCGAATTTGGGCATGCGAGTGGCAGAGCGTCGTGGGCGTCCCTCGCAGCTGACGGCAGCAATGTTCCTCGGCAGTGTGGCGGCTGCGTGTTGGCGGGCACGGCGAACGTACATGTAGACATCCGAAGCAGCAGACACGCCGTCACACGATCGCCATCGTTGTCGTCTTCGCAGGCGCACCTTCGTCATCGACGTCTACACCGTGTACTCCAGTTGTCACTCGCGCCATCACTGTGCTGTGCCCCACGCTGGTGGAGTGTTGTGTAGTTTGCGACGTCCATGTCGACAAAAGCAGTAACGGCGATGGACATGAACGGGGAGTCGCGTCGTCACATACTGAGCACGGCGGAGAGGACGGCGGTGGCAGCGGCCGTGAACGTCATCCTTTTCCAGTGTCAGATGGAGAGGAGCGAGGGGAGGATGAGAGCGGCGGTTCGCGCACAGCGGAAGAAGACGCTGCAGTCCATGAATGTGGAGGGCTTCGACAGTGCTGCCATTTGCGACGCAATGCTGCAGGTGTGCTACGCCATGGGGCGTGGAGCTTTTCCCAGAGCAACGCCCAGGTGGTGAATGAAGCGACGAACAAGAAGGACGTGGGAGGATCTGCAGCAATGCGATGACGCAACGACCGACTACTTCAGGGAGAAGCTGCGCATATTGCCACGTGTGTTCCGAGAGATCGCGGAAGCTTTGTCTCCATTCCTACAGCGACGTGTCACTTTCTATACGGAGCTGTTACAGCCTGACCACATTGTCGCGTACGCTTTGTACAAGTGGGCGTCAGGGGAGACGTACGAGAGCGGGACATGCAGCTTCGACATTGGCAGATCGTCTGGGTTGGTGGTTGTGCGGGACGTGACTGCGGCGTTGCTGAGTGCATACCCCGACAAGATATCGTGGCCAACGGGGTTGTAGAAGACGGTCATCTTGCGCGCTTTCGCTGACAAGGGTTTCCCGAACTGCCATGGGTGCATCGACTGCACCCACATCTACATCGACAAGCCCGCGAACGCCCCCGGGGAGGACTACTACGATAGAAAACGTTGTTTCTCCGTACAGGCGCAGGTGGTCGTCGATCTGAACTTGCGCGTGCTCGACGTGTTCGTCGGTTATCCAGGAAGTTGCCACGACGTAAGGATTATCCACCTGTCCAGTTTATGGGCGCGCGCGGAGGCAAGGGAGCTTTTCACTGGGTCACCTGTCATGCTGCCTTTCCAGGTGCAGACGAACGGGTATTTGCTGGGCGACAACAGTTCTCCCTCCTCCGAATGGGTAGTTGTCCCGTATGGCGGTCTCGCAGCGCACCCGTCGGAGTTGCGTTTTGACAACAAGTAGAAGACGACGATGGGGGCAGTCGAGAGGGCTTTCGACAGACTGAAGGGGATGTGGAGGTTGTTCCTTCGCTCCCATAAGACGAACATGGACACGTTGCCGCAGCAGTTAGTCGCCGTGTGCATTTCGTGCAACATACTGATCGACGCGGGCATCCCATTCGATGACAATCTACTGTGGGAGGTCGGCCCTCACGGTGTGCGTCGTTGGGTGGATCTTGGGATACACCGGCCCTTGAGGCCGATGTGTAGGGAGTCATCGACGGGGGATGCGTTGATTCTGCAGGACGCACTGGCGGAGTGAAATGAGTGCGCAGTGAAGGCGGCCAGGCGTGCGGAGTGAGCGACTGCGATGACGTGCCTGCAGCGAGAAAGTGGCGCAGACGACGTGGGAAGTCGGCGAAGAGGTCGTATACCGTACATGAAGGGGTGTTCCCGGTTCCCCCTTCCACCGACGGCAACGTGTCGTCATGAAATGGCTTCCCTCTGATCTGGCGCCGTTAGGTTGTGGCCCGTCCGCGGCGAAAGGCCACATGGCCTTGAAGGGGTCAACATCCGCATTGGCGTCGTTTTGTCTGTCGGCTTGTTTTGTGGATCGGGGGAGTTAATGCCGCGGGGGTTGTTTCGCTGTGGGGTGCCGTGCACGAGGCGGCAGGTGTGGCCAGTTACCTTTGGTGTTGTTTTGTTATGCGCGGCCATGAGGAGAGTGTTGTCGGCGCGGGTGGATGGCGATAGTGCAGTCCGATGTGTCCTCGGCTGGGGCCACGCCATGAGCATGTGCGTGGCGATCGTAGTTTAGTTGTAGTACGCTGTCACCGCGGGTGAGGTGTCAGGGTCATGGAGTCCATTTCGGAGGTGTGTGTTCTTTTTTCCGGAACTTGGGATTTAACAAGCCATGACGACCCCTTTTTTTTCAAACTCTGTTGTCTTCTTCTTTTCCAGCGAGTGACAACAAATTCGCAACATCTTGTGTCATTCATTTCTATTGTGGGTCTTCTATTCTTCTTTTACGCCAATTGAAAAAAAAACGATTTGCACGACGTCGTGTGCCTCGTTTGTATTGCCATGTGTCCATCTCATATTTGCAATGTGTTCATTGTTTGTTTCGTGTTCTCGAACCCTGCTATAAACATCCCTGACATTGTTATCATGCCATCACTTCAAGAAAGCAGCCCTTACCTCATTCACAAACCTGCTATAACATTTCGCATGTACAACGAAACGAAAAAGAACAAGCAGCGCAAAGTTGTATACATCATTAACATCATTGAACAATTACATGTTCGCTTTAACACCTGCGAACATCGATCATCCATGTCTCTGTAAAAAAAAAGGTTAGGAAACATGACACACCCCTACGACAAGCGGACCGCTCCAACCAGACCCGCATCACGAGATCGTGCCCTCCCATGGCCCCTCCCCCCAAACCCGCTTCCCCACTGTCCCGTTCCCCCCCCTACACGTCCCCCCGCCCTTCTCTTCACCTCAACGACCCCGTGGCGAGAACCTCCCTTGCGGCCACTTCCACAATCGTCCCGCCTTTGGCGATTCCACAACGTCGACTACAAACACGGAGTGCTGGCTCCGAACACTACAGCGCCACGAAACACACACGATATCATAGCCGAAGAAAATCGAAAGCCCCCATGTCGGACAAAACCCATTCACCCCGAAATAGTTGGGCGTCACACAAGGCGAGCAATCGTCGTTGTCTGCCGTCTTCAAATGACCGGCGGCAGAGCAGCAATGCGCGGGGGGAAAAAAACAAGTACCCAGCGAAGACACACATGGACGACGCACCCGCACACTTCGGCCTTGCTTGGGGACACACGACGACCACCCTATCCCACCCTGCGATGGCCGCCTCCACTACGCGCCCGTCGTATAAGAATTCACAAATTCTGCGACGGCTACGTCAAAGATGGGTGCCATGGACGCTTCATCAAACCCCCTGCGTCGGCTTCTTCATCGGCTTTGTGCTCTTCTTCCTCATCCGAGGGGCCTGTGCCCAGCCAACCCAGCTTCTTGGCGTCCATGGGGGAAGGCAAGGTGGTGTCATTTGAGAACGTGATGCCGCAAGACGCCCAGTCAGGGATGTAGAAAGGGGGGTCGACCAAAGTCATCGGGAGTTTGGCCAACTTGTCCGTCACCACGGTTGCAGCTTGGAGGATATGGCGACGCGCGTCGAATGACCGATGCATGGATGCGACTAGCATTGGCTTCGCTGTCAGTTGGATGAAAAACCATGCGTCGTAATGCGCGAGCAGATCGTCCCCGCTCATCCGCATGAGCCACATGGTCGCCGCGAGCATAATCCTCATCGCGTCGGCAATGTTCTTCAACCAGTCGTACGATACCCGCCCGCCGTCGATCCCCTCTGCCATGTTGACGGCGCTCGTGAAAGTCGCCACCAGTCGTTGGAGGATCGCCTCTTGATACGACGCCAACTCGTCGTTCTCGTGTTTGTCCTCGATGTCGGCGCCGACGAACCACACTGGCAACTTCATGTCCATGTCCAATGTTGTGTGGAAGACCATGGGGCTGACACAAATACGCCAGTCCTCTCCCATCCACATGGCTCGAGCGATATCATTTGCCGCGTTGTTCAACACGTACCCGTATGCAGCGTTGTACCCCCGTTGCCTGCTCGTGGACTTGAAGACCCACCCGTGGATAACGTGCACACCAATGGTTGCACCTTGAGCGCCCTCTCCTTGGTAGCGTTCATGTTCCCTTGAGCGACGGCTTGCGAAGTCCCTCCAACGTCTACACCCGTCCGCGGGCGTGGGGTTGCTGGTGTTAGTGTGCGATGTGCAGGCTCGTGCACGTTTGGGCCGTCATTGACACGCGGAACGGGCGCGCGATGTGGATGTACGACGCGACCTGGCACGCCCTCCCTGGATGTTGCCGCGGCTTCCACGTCGATGACATCGTCGACTCCTGCGCGGCCTGCTCTGCCTTGTCTTTCTGTAGGACCTTCATACCCCCCCTCTTCGATTCGGAGGCCTCCCCCCGTCCGCCTCTCCGTCTTCCTCTTCAACGGCGCTTCCTCCTCTTCCTGGAAGTCACTCTCCTCCTGCGGCGCAACCCCCTCCTCCACCCATTCGTCGTCTGCGTTGCTTCTTGCGCCCGAGGGCCCGCCTTGGACGGCCTTCCTCTTCTGGATCGCGCTGTGTCGGCCCTTTCTCTCCCGCACCGACACTTCCATTGCCTGGTTGGTGGCGGTCTTGCCGCATCCAACACCGCGGGATGACATGGCGTAGAACACAACCGCTCGCCGACTGACCAGTCGTGAAGCCGAAAGCTCCACGGCGATGGCAACGACTGAACTGGCGCTTCGAAAGATCGGTGATGACTACGATGGCGGCGATTGCGATGATGGCGAGGATGGCGACAATGGCTCGGAAGGCGACGATGGTGAACACGACGACGACGGCGACGACGGTGACGATGGCGATGCAGAAGAAAAGCACGCGGCGCAGTCCACGACGATCGTGCTGACGATGGTGATGATGGCGGCGATCGCTCTGACAATGGCGATGATGGCGATGAAGATGACAATGGAGGTGATGAAGACCGAAAGCTACGATGACGAGGATGGCAGCGATGGCGACGTCGTGTTGTCGACTCAACGACAATCACTTGCACATTTCGCGGCGGGATGAGGGCGGTCGACTTCGCGCGCAAGGCGGCGACCCCGCTGGAAGGCGAGGATCGTCGAGGGCGCGCGACTAGCTATGTTCACGAACAAGGCGATGTGCGGGCAGAAGGCAGGAGCAGGTGAACGTGAAGGCGAGACGGCAAGAAGGCTGGCGTGTGGAGTCTGAAGCGGGCGTGTGGAGTCTCATCGTGCATTTGGCGAGGGCGCCCTCATCCTCTCAAATACGTGCGCGGCGGTGTGCATCTGTCGGCCCGCTACCTTTCTTGTCGCCGCCCTTGGTGAATGCTGGAGAGGGAAGGACCCCGCCCGACAACAGGATAGGACGACAACCGCCAAGCCACGCCATGCGAATGGACACCCCAGCCCACACTCCCTCGATCCCGCTATCCCCAAACCACCCACCCCCTCCCGCCCCCAAAAACTTTCCCCTGCCCCCACTCACCCCCCCCCCCCCCCCCCCCCCCCCCCCCCCACTTGCCGAAGCGCCATAGCATGCACATGGAAGGGGGGGGTTCAGGAACCCCCACCATGGACCTCCGACAACCACCACCCCACCCGGGGAGCAAGACCGATATGAAATAATAAAAAAATGAAAGAACAGATTTCCAAATCTCCATTTGTAATGAAACGACATCCACCCCGCAACGACGATTAAACAATGAACGCAACCAGCACATCTGCATCGACGACTGTGTGAGGGTATTCACCATTTTGTAGTTCTGCAAATTTCGTTTTCGAAAACAACAAAAGCATTCCATACAAGGACTGCATTAAAGACGACACCTTTAATTCACGTGTGCATTCCATTTCGGGAGATGACACCAAAACATATGTTGTTGTTGTGTGTGTGTGTGTGTGTGTGAGAGAGAGAGAGAGAGACGAAGCAAATTCATGTCGTCATTAAAGAAAGGGAAGTGCATTGTGCACTTAAACGGCGCCAATTTAAATCCTACAATGATGGAATTCTCTGTCCCACCAACCGAGAACAGTCTACAACAAACAAAAAAGAAAACGTCAATGTACACACGAGGACTGTGTGTCCGAAATTGGATTTAACGCGGGTTTCGCGTTGAAAAATTCAACGCGCGTTGAATTCGCGTTAAACTCCCGTTCAAACGCGAGTTGGACAGGAATTACGGGATGATTTTTTTCCTGGGCGAAAAATTATCCAAAAAAAAAAAAAAACTGGGGTTGTAGGTTTTGTTGAGGACTACAACCCTGTATTTTTATTTTTATTTTTTGATGCTTAAATCTATTTTAAAAAAATCAAAAACATAAACACACAATGAAAAAACAAAAACTAAAATGAAATGAGTGTTTTTGTTTTGGGTTTCACACAAATTTTTTAAGGGCTAAAACGAAAACAAAAAAAACAAATAGAAAATATAGGGTTGTAGATCTTTCAAAGATGTACAACAATTTATTTTTTATTTTATTTTTTTGGAATTTTGTGTATTTAAAAAAAAAGCAAAACCATAAAAAGCAAATTAAAAAAAGGAAAAAAAGACACACACACACAAAATTGGGCCTGTAGCAGGTTGCATGAGTCTGGCGTCAGTTGGTTGAGGGAACCCAGGTCCTGGGCCGCCTGTGTGAATATATGGAAAGCAGGCCCTGGGCTGGATACGGGTATTGGGCCAAACACAGGCCAAAGGCAGTTGGGGGCATGCAACCACCTCAGGCCCAAGGCCTGTTCTCGTTCGTGCTGTGCCTCAGGTTACCGGGGCCTACTGGAAGCTTCCTGGGACTGAACACAGGAAGGCCACTTCGATATAGCAAAGGGCCTGCCTCCACATTGGGCATTCGGGTGCTGACTGCATGGTGCGTAAGCGCTGCCGCGCTGTAGCTCGTGCCACTCACGCGCTCACGGGCGAGCAGGAAGGAGAATGCAGCCATAGCCGAGCTGCACTGCTGTAAGCTGGGTGTGGCGCAGGGTGGTCCTTGGGTGCAAGTGGAATCTGTGCGTTGGGGAACGAGGTTGTGAGTAAGGCGAGACACTCTCACGCGCAGGCACAGACACACTTACACTTACACACACACACACACTTACAAACACACACATACACGCACACACTTACAAACACACACACACACTTACAAACACTCACATACACAAACACACACATATACATACACACACACATACACTTACAAGCACAGGCACACACACACGCACACTTACAAACACACACATACACAAACACACGTGCATACATTCATATTCATGCACAGACACACTCACGGCAGGCACACACATACACAGATACGCGCACACACAGCACACCTACACACACATAACTGGGGCATTGGGGGTTGGGGGATGTGGGGGCGGCATTTTTTCGAAAAGCGTGGGAGCGGCCCATTTTCGCGTTTAATGCGAATTCAACGGGATTTTTTGGAGTTTAACGGGATTCAACGAGAGTTTAATTCCCCCGTTCTGCGTTAAAAAGATACACTGCACGAGGAGTCATCGACCCAATCGGATCACCACCCACTTTCGTTGCCACGACGGCCAATCGAGACCCGGCGCGTCGACGACGGCCCACACACGACTACAACGACGACGGAAAGGCTCGCGCTTTCGCGCCATCCACATCCATGCAAGCCACAATGCGCACAACGAAGGCGGCACCAAACGCTCACAAATGGCCTTCGCTATCTCCAACAAAGCATAGCACATCAGTTTGCTGACTTCATCCAACGCTGCGTAGTGCTTTTTTTGCACTTCGACCTCCGCTTCCAACGCCTCGCACTGTTGGATTTGGATGGAGCACTGCACTTGCTGGCGCTCTCCATCGTCGACGCCATTAGCGCCCCATGCTTCTCCATGCATTCTGTCATCGCTTCAAAAGTTTGCTGCCTCGTGCTCGTCCTCTTGCCGAAACCGTCGGGGTTACCCGTCGTTTGAGAAGAACCTTTCGTTGACCCGTTATCGTCGTCGTCGTGCGGTGCACTAGCGTCCCCATCGCCCACAGATTTAGGATCCGCAGAAGAGGCGTACGGCAGACGCACACCACCCGAAGCACACGTGTCGGCGACGTTCTTCGGGTGTATGTTGTGGTTCTTGGCGGTCGACCCCAGTATCTCGTCGTAAACCGCACGATCCATGTTGAAATTGAAGCCCTTGGACATCCTCTCCTTCGCCAACAATTGGAAGAAGTCTTGTTTCCCGGGCAAGCCATTGAATTGATGCACCTTCTTGAACTGTTGCATCAAATTGTCCCACTTCTTCCCGCACTTATTTGCGTCTCCGTCGACGCCCACCTTCTTCAACCTCTGCGCCACATCTAACCACTTCCATTCTCGCGGCTTGATCCGAGCGTAGGCGTAACCCATCCCCTGCATATGCGCATCCTGGTCACGTTTAGCCCTGATGAGGGCTAAAATGTGGTCGACGGACCAGAAGTGTCGACCTCCTTCCGCGTCACCGTCCCCGTCGGCATCGCTCCCCTTCCCCGCCACTTTTTTCCCCCGACGACCATTGCGAGCAGACGTCTTCGTCTTCCAGCCCCTGCCTCCCATGTTGTTTTGCTTGAACAGCGAAACGTAGCCTTCGTCCTCCTCCCCATCTTCTACGTCGTTGTCGTCGTCGTCGTGATCGTCCCTGTCTTGAACGGGTGACTCCTTTTCCTTTTCGTGCTCCCCCACACGCAGTCGGTGCACCCCCCGAGTTCAGGATTCCTCGCGCCCTGACCGGAGCTCCCGCCGGTGTTCTGCCCACACCTCCCTCCCGTCCCGTTCGTCACCAATATCGTCGAAGCCAGAATCCGTCTCCCCGCATTCGCCACGACGTGGGCCGCACTTGAACCGGGGGACAAGGGAGCCGGAGACTTCGATGATCGCACAACAACCATCACTTGCCCGCCGTCGTCGTTGGGGTGGGGACACACGACGACCGTTCACGAGGTGGCCGACGACCTCCGGCTACAGAGCCTGAATGACAGATTCACGTTGCCATCGCCTTCATCTCAGCTGAGCCCCTGCTGGAGGAGCTTGGTGTAGTACTGTCGATACGCGCCGTCGTGGCTCTCGCATAGCTCTGTAGCCGCCCACTCTTGGGTGGACCCACTTCCCAGCTGCACGGTCCGTGACCGTGTCTCATCCGCCTTCTCGCCGGACATACCAGGCAGAGGTTGCAAGTGCGGTGGTACGTGCGTGTACCTAGACCGCTCCGACGACCTTGAACTCCTCGACGGGGTTTGCCCAGCCCGGTGGCCACCGCCCTGCTCCCCTGCAGACATCCAGATCGCCTGGCGCCCCTCCATCCTAACGTCCTTCTTCAAAGGCCATGCGCGTACCCAGACCGATCCAATGGCCTTGAACTCCTCGACGGGGTTTGCCCAGCCCGGTGGCCACCGCCCTGCTCCCCTGCAGACCTTCAGATCGCCTGGTGCCCCTCCATCCCGACGTCCTACTTCAAAGGCCGTCTTTTGCGTGCACGTCGCGGAATGCTATCGAGGAGGCACACGTGGAAGACAACTAAAACGACTAGCAAGAGGACAACCAGCACCAGCAGCGGCAGCCTCCGAAAGACGTCGGCCATGAAAGGCACGTGGACGACCACAACAGCTAGAAGACAGCGGTGGACGTCCAGGAAACGGCGAGGAACAGTGGTGCAAACGGCCGATCGCAGACAACGACAAACGAAGGGTAACGTATTCCGTCACGGAAGAAACTGCGCAATCGGGAGAGCGGGGGCCGGTGGAAATATTCGAATCTGCCGACTGTTGGGCGCCTTCCCGCTCGGGGCCAAGGGCACCGATGCAAGACAGCCCCTTCTGGACGTCGTGGAGGCCGGCAGGCCGGCAACGGTGACCATTGGCGGACAATTCCATGACGCCGAACGTTGCCGACCGAAGATGTCCGTCGACAGGCCGCCAGGAACAGCAATGGACCAGCTGAGTTCGAAAATTGTCGTCGAGTGAGCTGCCGTCGACGCCCCGATTCTTCCGGATGCGCGTCGAAATGGTTGTAGCCCGAGGAATCCCCAAGGAATCCCCGAGGAAATGTTTTCACTTTTTTTTCAATTTCTTCCCCGATGAATTCCTCGGGGGATTTACGTGCCCGAGGAGTGTCTAACGAGCCCCACAATGCATTTGATCTAATAGACTATTTTACTATTTTTTTAGCCAAAAGGCAGAGAAAGGTGTATTGCTCGATTTACTCTATTTCACTTTGAAGTCCAAAGTTCAGACCATTCTTCATCATCATCATCATCATCATCGTCATCGTCATCGTCATCGTCATCATTGTCAATCACGCTGGATAGCGACGCGTGGTAGAACTTCACTCAAAATGAAAAATGATTTCATTAAGCTTGACTACTTCATCATCAAATCAAATAAATAATATTCGATGGTTATCGGGGTCCTTTACTGCCCCGAGTATCATGCAACAGACAGGAATGACAAAGAGTTGGTGAGCAGCCAGGTCATGGTGGCTACAACTGCACCCAATCTTCGCACAAATTACCTCTAAATTTAGTGCAGCGGCACTGCAGCCAGATCGGGGTGGCTATGACTGCGCGCCCAATCTTCTCGCAAATTAGCGCTAAATTTAGTGCAGCTCCATTCCTCTATCCAAGCAAACTTCATGCATGTCAAACTGAATGAACATTGTTTGCTGCTTGTCACTTTCGACGAGCTTCTGCTTGCCTTGGCATTACCGGGCTTACAAACGAAAGAATCCTACACTAACTTAACGGAGACTCCGCCTGCAGGTCATGGGTTCAAAGCTTGGCAAGAGGAGAACCGTAACGGGTTCCTCCTCCCCCTCCCCTCTACGCATCTCCTCCATGCTCCTCCTCCTCCTCCTCTTTCTACTTCCTTTTTAGTTTTATTTTAACCTCATGATGGGAAATTGCCGGCAACATGAAACCTCCTCTTCTTAAGGTCATGGCCCTCCTCCCTGTTCCCCTGCACATATCCTCCTCCTCCTGCTCTCCTCCTCTCTTTCTCGTCTCCTGCTTCTCCTTGTCTCCTGCTCCCCTCCCCGTGCTCCTCTCCTCACCTCCTCCTCCTCCTCCTCCTCCCCCTCCTGCTCTCCTCCTCGTCTGCCGTGTCCTCCGTGTCTCCTCTTCCCCCATCCTGTGTCTTCCTTGTCTCCTCCTTTCTCGCTCCTTCCACTCTTCTTCTTTTGTTTTCTGCTTTTGTTTTCGGTTGTGGTGGCGAATCGCCGGCAACATGAAAACCCTCTTTCCTCTCTGCTCCTGTCTCCTCCCCCTCCTACATCATAGTCCTCCCCTTCTCTCCTCGTTTACTACTACTACTCCCACCTTTTTCTAAATTTCTATGGTTTTGAACTTTTTTCTTTCTCTGAAAAAAAAATGCTGCACACACTGCACACAACATGTGTGCAAGAGCACAGTTCCACTCATGGAAGCCGCACAATGTGTGGCAGCGGTGCCGAGCACTGCGGGGGCCCTTGCCACAATGCAATCCGTAAACTATACTTTTTATCTTGGCCTACCTTTAACCACCTAGCTATTCACCTCTGCACTTATTGCC
>BFEA01000048.1:3659501-3673253 GCA_003427395.1 Chara braunii
CCCCCCTGAACCGCCCTGACCCATACCTTGATCCACGTCACCCCCCGCCCCCTACCATCCCTTCAATCAGTGACCCCCCTCGCTCTCCCCACCCCACTACCCCGCTGTCCCTGACCCACGTCACCAGGTCTCTATGGGTCAACACTCGTCTGACTGGCGGCCCCAGTGCGGGAAGGAGAGGATGGAGGTGGGGACCGCGGAAGAGGCCGCCTCCTCCCAACCTCCCCTCACAGATCACACAAAAGGTCCACGGTTGAAATCTCCCCCCTCCCCGACAGAGCTGCTAAAGGAGATGGACCTGCAGAAGGGGGAAGAAGTCAAAAACAGTCCCCCTCAGGGGGCCGATAAGCTCAAGAAAATGTATAAAGGCCAAACTTTGTCAGTCAAAAGAGACCTGGAAATCCCGCTGGATAATCTGACCTTAGCGTCAGCCTTTTTTTTTTTTCTTCTTGCAAAACTCCTGGCCAACCCAAAAGACAAGATAATTAGCCAAGGGGGGAAAAAGCACAGGGTAAAAGCCCTCCCAAGTGACATGATCAGGGAAAGGGATGCAATGCATACCTGTCATGCAAGCACATGGGTTTTCTACGATGACGCTGCCTATAAATCTGCCAACCACAAGGTAGGGTGGATCAGGAAGAGACTTGCAACCCTCAAAGGATCAGAAGAGGACGAACGAGACTTCTTCCTACTCCAACCTATCTCATCGATGGTATTCACGGTAATTTGTATGTTTGATTCCGATAAGCGAATCATTGACACATGGCGGAGTGTACCGTGCGGGCGTTCGGAGGTTCGGATTTTCCCTTGGTCTCCCAAAACAACAAAGATCAGAGGAAAAGCGGGACCAACTAATGATGGACCGTTCTTGGGTGGAGTTCCGTCATGTGCCCATCAAAATTCAAGGGGCTTTTGTGTAGGAATTAGCTCAAAAATATGAGATTGTTGATTTCATTGACCCCCTTCCCCCCATGTGGCTCCAAGGGACGACTATCTCATGGTGGCCCTAGACCAATTGAAAGGTCACATCTTTATCATTGATGATGTGATCCTCTTTCGAGTGGGAGGGATAAACTTCAAAATCCATACTGCACATAAAATAAAGCCTTGGTGTTTTAAATGCCAGGCATACGACCACCTCCCGATGGAATCTGACTGTCCCCATCACCCGGCCAAAAGAATCAGATCCACAAGACGCTTGCTGCGCGATCTCTTCAAGGACACTTGGTGGAGAACTGTCGACACAGGGCACAAAGGATGGGTATATGCGGATGAACCCCGAGAAGGAGGTGGGGTGACAGGATGAGAATGGGAGAAAGGGGAAGTAGTGGATTGGAATACCAAACCACCAGACCAATGGATTCCTCCTAAATCGGTGGAGGCACATATGGACAAGACGGTCAACCTCTCACATCCTCCTCGCAAGGATAAAGGTGCACTGGCCCACAGACAACAAAGCAGGTCAGAAGCAGTGGGGACTGAGCCCCGGACAGAGCCCAGGCCTCAGGACTTCATCACCCCGTTAGAATTGGGAGAGTTATGGCAACCCCTGGCCCCGAAGACAAAAGTACACTCCGACAAGCCCGGAAAAATACAAAACCAAAACAAACGAATTAGCCCCGAAAAGCTAGACAATAGATTCCTGGCTATAGCAAGCACAACAAAAACAGGGGACAAACAGACAGTCGAGCAGCAGTCAGGGGAAGTGGGGCAAAATGAGCAAAGGGAAAGGCAAAACACAAGAGTAGATCCCCATTGGGGGCAATAGTGAAAAGACGGACAAAGGGGGAGAGGGACGGGGAGGGGGAGGGGGAGGGGGAAAGGGAAGGGGTGTAACGGTACATGGGGGAGAGAAACAACTGGACCAGGGGAAAGGGGTTGTGAACCTAAGCACACACCAGGAGACCAGGCAGCACGCCTCAGGGGAGGTAGCAGATTTGGACCCTTCTCAAGGGCCTCCCCCAAAACGGACCTTTCTGGAAGGCCTCTGGCCACGGAAGAGACCTCTCCCAAAATGGACCCATTCTTTCAGGCTTTTGGACCCCATGGATTGGGAACCACCGGTGGGCCCCCCAGACGAGGAGATGATGGATAGCACACCTGAGGCTTGGGAGTCACAAGGGGAAGAGGATGTCGAGACCAAGTTAAGGGGTCTGGCGGATGGTTAATTGGCCAACTCTAGGCTCTATATACAGACCAAATAAAGTCATACTCGGATGAGGCTTACGTACAACTGTTTTCCCTACTGAATAAGAGCTCCAGCCTGAAACAAGCTTTGGGGCAAGGCCTATCCCCGGATACAGATTGGCAACAGGTGTTGCACAAAGTCTAGAACATCGTGCGCAAAAAATTACAGGCCCCCACAACGATAAAGACACCAGACCTGTTCGAGAGGACAGTAAATCCAAGCCGCACAGACAAGCCCCCTCCTCACCCCCCTGATCATACACAACCGACCATGCACACTAAACAAACTAAACAGGGAGAGGACGAGGCCACAAAGGCAGCAAAGGAAGCAAGACTTTCAAAGCGGTTAAAAATGCATCACCTCATTGAGAAGGGGACGTACCACAAAAGTTTGTCGGAGGGGGACAAAGTGTTGATGCTTCCGATTAGGAGGAAGACAGGAATATTGGGAATTGGGATTATCACCTGTTGAGTCAGAGGACCCATATGCCCTTGCCTATGGAGGAATGGCGTTGCACGGTTGGCATATGCAGAGGGAAGGGGCATTACGGATCCACGAGGTCACAAATTTTATTACAAACCATTACGAACCGAGGGCAATGACCACCATCAGCGTGTCATCAGAGAACCTGAAGTTGGCCTATAAGGATCTCTACGTGAGATTCGAAGACAACGAGGAAGCAGGTCTACAATGGCACACACATAGCACGCTTCTGGAAACAACTAAAAATAAAACATAGTAACGTCTGGTCGACGGATGATCTACTCACATGTATATGCACGATAGTGAGGAAAAATATCCTTAATAAGGGGGTGGACTGGAAGACACAAGAATGGTCACCATTACAAAAAGGATAATGGAAGGGGGCAAAGGAGTGCACAAACTACGATGGACTGGATAAAAGTGGTGTATGGTAAGAACAAAAAATGGAAACACCCCCCCCAGCAGGCGGACCTGGATATTAGATCGATTAATGTAAATGGTCTAGCATCCCGCAACCTGGAAAAAGAACAATGCTTTGTGGGACTTAATGCGGGGGGCCGGGGGAAAAATGTGGTCCAACGTAGTTTGCGTTCAGGAAACCCACCTAATGGAGACACCAGACCACCACAGGGCTCACAAGCAAGTTTGACCCTTTCAAGGTTACCAAGCCCTCGCCCCCAGCCCGGGGACTGTCGTGGTGGCAATATGGATCTCGCCTGAATCACGTTTAGAAGTACTTAGCTGGGAAAAGGATAAGGAGGATGGACGATGGGTTAAGGTGCTGGGCATGTTGGAACTAGAAGTGTTGTGCATTATATCCTTTTATGCCCCTAACACAACCCGTAAGAAAACCTTTTTCGAAAAAACCGAAATGGTGCCCACCCCAGATATCCCGATAATCCTAGCAGGAAATTTTAATGCCGCACCGGATAGAGGTTTGGACAGATGGAAAGTCCACCCCACTACCGCACACATCGCAGAGGAGGATGAGCGGATGTAGAGGGACTAGGGTGCTCCCCTCTCGCTATTCGACACCTTCAAACACAACTTCCCGACTGAAAGGGTTTTTACCTGTATTCAAAACAATGACTCCGCCAAACTGTCTAAATCCCGGATCAATTTAATACTGTCGACCAGCCCGTACCGAGGTCTGGACCACAGGATGTGTATGGTAGTTTGGACCTTTTGCAAACGGCCAGACCAGGGGGCTAGCTACTATAAACTCAATACCTCCCTACTTCGGTCCAAATCCTTCCAGAAATACCTACAGCAGGCTTGAGACTTCTAGAGAGACTGCCGCCCTCAACAAGCCTCTTAAATCGAATGGTTCAACAACGGACTGTTATGGCCAAAAAATGCAACGAATACGCCAAATATCTAGCTACACAGCGACATCAACAATAAATCACGATAATGAGAAATGCAGAGCAGAAGCAAAACTCGCAAGGGCAAGAACCAAGGACCTATGAACTACAAACTCATATACTAGACTTGAAGACCCAACTTTTGAATCACGCACAATATCGACGGCAGGGAACCCAGACAAGGGCAAGACTATCTAGATTCTTTATTGAAGGAGCGATGAACTCTCACTTCTTCAGCCTAGCTAGAGCACGTTTCACAAGGACCACGATCGAGGCACTCTACGAGCCGAAAGCCAGAGAATCGGCCTCTGTCGTGACCACGACTCGATGCACTAAGATAACATGCGATTTTTATAAAGACCTCTTTTGCTCGCATGTGGATAAGTCGGATGCGCTATACCACAATCGTGAATTAAAAAAAAAAAATGGAACCGGTAAAATAACAAAACACTGACATCTGAGCAGCGCGAATCCCTAGAGGCCGCACTCTCTAAACAGGAGATATGGACTGCCCTCCTTCACATGAAGGAGGAGAAGGCACCTGGGATTGATGGTTTCCTTAAGGAATTTTGAAAAATCACATGAGATTTTTTGAGTCAGGACATCATGGTCTTCTACGAAGAAGTATGGCTCACAAGTGAGATGGGAGAAAGGGTAGAGCAAGGGATACTGACCCTCCTATATAAAAAAAAAAAGGAACAAAATGAATATTAGAAATTATCGTTCAATCACACTTCTCACAGTAGTATACAAAATGTTTTCTAAAGCCTTAGCTAACAGAATGATCCCGGCAATGGAAAACATCATCCATCCCTCACAAACGGGCTTCATGGAGAATAGGAATATACAAGAGAACATTTTGTTAATCGATGAGGAACTCCAACTTACGAGACACTCCCGTCAAAACGCAGCTTTGGTTTTCATCGATTTTGAAAAGGCCAACGACCATGTGGACTGGCTGTTCATGGCAGAGGCCACACACCGCAACATGAAGGAAATTCAACAAATGATGGAAAAATTTGCCAAGGTTTTCAGCATGACAGTCAACTGGAGGAGCAAAACACAAGGATGGTAGGGGACGCCCCCCAGAGTCACCATGTATTACATGGATGTCATTAGAGACCCTAGTAAGAATCCTAGGGGTATCCATGACCACAGAGGGACGCCCACCAACCAATGACGAATGGATCAATGCCCCGACTCAGCAAAAACTAAAGAATTGAAGAAACAAGCACACATCCCTGTTTGGTCGCGCTCTAGTAATTAACAATGTAATTTTTGCAACAGTATGGTACAAGTCGTTACTGTGGCCATTGAGCAAAGCGACCCTGAGGAGCCTAAGGAAAAAGGCAGCGATCTTCCTATGGAGGGGGAACGGTGGGCAGAGCAACGTAATAAGTCGAGTGGCGTGGGATTCAATTATCCAGTCTAAGGCGGGGGAGACCTAAGAATAATTGACCCAACGACGCAGATGGAAGCATTACGGTTAAAATGGATTAAAAGGCTCATCTTCGTCCCCCAGTGTTCGTGGTGCGTACTAACTCAGGAACATCTGGCCCGGCTGACCCCGGAAACCCCCCAACCGATCCACCCGCTGACATGCCTAGAGGACCGTTTCTGGACGATTCCACGTAAGTTCCTCTAAGGAAGGGAGAGGCTGGATGGCGGTGGCCAGGTGATGGACAACTTCTGGCTATCTCTGTTGGAAACCTGGCGTAGAGTTCCGCTCTTAGCCAGGACTCACCCCAACCGTTAGGAGGAAGTCTACCGACAACCTCTCTTTGGAAATCGATGGGTGACAGACTTGAGTGGCTGCGTCATGTCAAGCTCATCCCTGCTCTGAAAAAGTTGGGTTAAACGAGGGGTGCTCAGGGTTGGGGATCTTTGGGACAATGACAGACAGGACTGGATAACGGGAGACCAGTTGCAAGGAATCCTACGGTATTGCCACCACGTAGAGGAGCTTTTGGATAACCTAATTGAAGCCATCCCACTGGCGTGGTACCGAATTTTTAAACGAGGCCCCACTTTGAGAGCAGGCGATTGGGTAGCAAGTACGGAGACCCCGCTGAGGATGGGCCAGGTACATATGGTCTCACCCCAAACAGTCCTGGTCGAACACTACACTATCACCAGAGCAGACACCCTCCATGGAAATAGAGGCCCCTTCGAATGGAAAGAGAAAGCGTATGTGTATCGAGTGAGAGTTATAGAAGAGAAGGGACAGAGGGTGGTGTTCCAACCATTAAAACCAATCCAGGATCTGGCTCTGGACCCAACAGAATGAACATGGAAGGCCCCCCAGAAGAGGGGAGGCCCCAAAACTGGTCACATCAGCCTGCACCAGCTGTCGGTCAAATCAGCCTACAAAATGTTCAGATCTAAAAGGCGTCCGAGAGACATAGTTAACGACCGATGGGCCAGACACCAAAATGTGGACAGCTCCCTCCTGTCACCGATTCAATGGTTTAAGGAACAAAAATCTAAACCCATGAAAATCACCTCCCTACAGTGGCAAATTGCCTAGCGTTGTTTGCCAACCAACGACTGGCTGGCTGACTGCACTAATTTAGAACAAAGAGGTCTGCTACTTTTGTGGTGCCAGCGGTGCCAGAGTCTTTTCCCTTTCCATAAGAAGGCGAAGACCATCGAACATATTTTCATTCAATGTTCGATCGCCCAATTCATATGGAGATGGTGGGACCACATATGGAGGAAAATGAAATCTGCAATCCCCTGGCCCTGGTCCTGGCAAACCATATTGGCAGGCCACTGGCCGCTGGCAGGAGCAGCCACGACCTTCGTAGACAATATGTACAGACTTGGAAGGAGGACGGTGATATGGGCACTTTGGTGGCAGAGATGCACCCTGGCCATAGAGAAGGTGAAAGTAGAAGGGCCAAAGATCACAGAACAGATTCAGCAGCAGGTGCATTTTGAACTCACACAAAGATGGTTGGACACAAAAGCACATTTAGACCTCTTTAGACAAATCGGAGATGTTAGGGGACGGATTACAGCATTTTGCACAGATTGGGTAGGAGGGGAGGGAGAAGGATGGGTTGCAAAACTGGAATGGAGTGGAGGCAGGGGAGAGGGACAGCGGGATTTGGAAGATATGAGAGACTACCGTCTAATTTTCAAAGACTGGACAAACATAGAACCCTCGTTCCCGCTACGCCCTCCCTTGGACTTTCTAGAGCAGTTCCCACCTCATGCCCTTTCCCTGGCAGAGATTCTGTCCTGGATAATAAAATACTTAGCCCAGTCTCCTTTACACTCACATGCATCTGAATACACATACATATACATAATTTATATGCTCACATATGGAACTCCTCCCTGGAGCCCCCTGGGGAGAATTCCGCTAACATACATATCTTTTTACATATGTGTTTCCTTTTTGCTGCTCAGTTAACCCCCCTTTCTTTTGATTGGGGTGGTCAATGCTGGCAGTCTGAGTACTCTAAGCAATCTGTGCCTTTCGTGTATAATGGGACGCTGGACCCGGTTTCCAGCAGGTGCAGCTCCCCACCATTAGATGGAGCAGCCGGAGGCTACTACTAGCGGGGGATGCTCGTATCACCCCCTCTAGTAGACAGCTAAAAAGGCAGACCCCTGCCTGTCTTCCAAGGTATCGCGGGCAGACCCCCCAGTCCCCCAGGCGTGTTCTTAGCCAGACAGATTTATCCTAATATTATTGCAGATGTCATTTTTTTTTTAGGATTGGAGCCCATGATTTGTTATATTTAAAAAGAAAACTGATCTATATTCTTCTCTCAATCTCTACATATATTTTCCTCATCTATCTCATCCTCTCACTACTGAATGTATATTACAGGGAAACTCCAACCAACCTGGATCCCTCCCCAGCCCAGGGGGGGTAGGTTTGCACCACAGGGGTGGTGCAAGAGCAAGGCTGTACCAGTGCCTCATCACTGGTGATGTGGTGTGGGCAGGTGTTGCCGATGGGGGACGCCGGCGCGGTGCTAGTGGCGAGCACTACGCAGCCCGCTCCCCCCGCCCTTGTCCCGCCCGGCCCCCCAACCCCACATTAGAGGTGTCTAATAGCCAACAATTGTTGCATGGCACGCAACAATATTGGCCAAGGCCAAGGTCCTGCCAACGCTGGCCTCGGGGGCCAACGGGCTATCTCTGGAGGGTGGGACGCCAAGCATGCCCAGGCACGTATCTTTTTTTTTTTCAGGCACGTATCTGAGGTCAAAGGGGATTGAACCCACGTGCAACTTGTGTGTCTCACCAGCTGAGCTACGCGTGGCAGATTTCGGCTGCGCTCCTCGCGCCGCGCCCCAATTCGAAAATGAACTGGCGCGCGTTTTTTCTGCTCGTTTTGGCGCCGCCGGCGAAAGAGGTCCGCGCCAACGGGGTCCGTCCGCGGAAGGGCCAAGGGAAGCGAGGTAGCGGAACACGTTGAGAACAAGTGCGCTCGCGGGGCAAGCGGATGCAGTCGGAAGAGTTTGTGCGCTCGGCTCTGCACAAGGGAGCAGAGATATGGGGGTGGCGGGGTGGAGAAAGGAGAGATCGGGGAGCACAATTTTAAAATGTATCTGACCGTAAGTATGCCCCTAATTGGATGCATCTGACGGTAATTACGTCCAGGAATAAGTAAAGAACTCCTACCTAGTGTGAGTATGCCCTAAGATGGATATGGCGGTAAAATCGGGAAGTGAATGTGTTGCAGCGACATGCATAGGGCATGGCTGGATCGTTCGAAATCTGGGGGATTTCTGGGGCGTCGATCACGGTGGATCTTACGATCGAAAAATAAGCGGGAAGAGAAAGGAATGTACGGTCGAATTGCATGTACGGTCGAATTGGAGTCATTTAGCGTGTTAAGGGGAGGGACCCTCGAGGCACACAGAAAGGGGTAGCATACCTTTCTCGGCCTTTTCTGCTCTGATCAGTCTAATATCTGATCCTTGGGGGGGCCTGGGGGGGGGGGGGGTGTTGAAAGTGTGTGTGTGTGTGGGGGGGGTGGGGTAGCGTATCTTTGGCGTCGCGTTTGATAGGATGCAGGTACACGTGGAGAATAGACATTAGATTGAAACTGGATAAGTCTGGGTATTGTGGAGATGTTCTCCTTTTTTTTTTCTTTTTTTTTTTTGGGGTATTTTAGATTCGAATTGAATAGGGTAGGCTAGGGGTTCTTGCTGTTAATTAGTTATGGCATCTTCCCACGGGACCACGGTAAACCGCTTGGGATCTGTCGTGGGGGATGAATCCGATGTGCAAGCAGGACTCGTTTGCTGTCCTTTCATGAGCGGTTCGGGTCCTGGAAAGCTCAACGCGGACTCGAGTGCACGGAAGGAGGAGGTCCGCGGAGTGATCATGCTGCAGCAGCAGCAGCAGCGGGTTCCTGCTGCCGCCCACGATCCCAGCGTCCATGGCGCTCTCTATGATCCCCGCGGGTGGGAGTGGAGTGATGAGGAAGGTCCGCAGGAGGTAGATCTGTCGCGCAAGCAGCAGCGGGTTCCCGGTGTCTTCGCTAAGGATCCCGGCGCTCTTCGTGACACTGTCTATGGTCCCGATCCCGATGGGTACACGCGGAGCGATGAGGAAGGTCCGCAGGAGGGAGGAGATCCGTCGCGCAAGCAGCAGCAGCAGGTTCCGGGTGTCTTCGGCAAGGATCCCGGCGCTCTTCGTGACACTGTCGATGGTCCCGATCCCGATGGGTGCACGTGGAGCGATGAGGAAGGCCCGCAGGAGGGAGGTCCGTCGCGCAAGCAGCAGCAGCAGCAGGTTCCGGGTGTCTTCGCCAAGGATCCCGGCGCTCTTCGTGACACTGTCTATGGTCCCGATCCCGATGGGTGCACGTGGAGCGATGAGGAAGGTCCGCAGGAGGGAGGTCCGTCGCGCAAGCAGCAGCAGCAGGTTCCGGGTGTCTTCGCCAAGGATCCCGGCGCTCTTCGTGACACTGTCTATGGTCCCGATCCTGATGGGTGCACGTGGAGTGATGAGGAAGGACCGCAGGGGGGGCAGACAGATCTGTCCCACAAGCGCCGTACTTGGAAATTTTTGATGGAGGGGCAGACAGAACCTCCTCCTCCCAAACCAAGGGGGGAAGAAAGTCTGCGGCCGATCTCTGACCACCAGGCCTGGCGCGAGTACGAGACCGTCTTCACCAATGCCAAAGCAGGAATGGATGGGGTAGATAAGCAAAAGCTGCAGCAAGTGGTCTATGAGATGAGCAAAGGATCTCGATTCTTCGTCAATGAGCAGCGAAAGGAGGCAACGATTCTGCAGCGAATTGAAGGGATGAAAGAACGAGCGGCTGAGATCTCGCCGGAGGCCAGGGGCAAGTTTCAGGCGATGGCGGATCGACGGTTGCTGGAGCTGGAGGCGTCACGTGACCTGTCACGTGTCTGGATGCACGTGGACATGGACGCTTTCTACGCTGCAGTGGAAGCCCTTGATGACCCGTCCCTGCGGACTAAACCCATGGCAGTTGGCGGCACGTCAATGATCTGCACTGCAAATTACGAGGCCCGCAAGTATGGCGTCCGTGCAGCCATGCCTGGCTTCATTGCGCGCAAATTGTGCCCCCATTTGGTGTTTGTAAAGCCGGATTTTGACAAGTACACTCGCATGAGTGAGCTTACACGTCAAGTGTTCAGGGGGTACGACCAACACTTCCTGCCTCGAAGCCTCGATGAGGCGTACTTGGATATCACAGCTTGCTGCAAGCAGCGGGGCATGTCTGCAAGTCAGATCGCAGAAGAGATCCGTGCGCGTGTCTACGAGGTCACCCAGCTCACCTGCAGTGCTGGCATTGGTCCAAATCGACTAATTGCCAAGATTTGTTCTGACATCAACAAACCGAATGGGCAGTACCTTGTTCCCAACGATCGCAGCGCCGTCCTGTCCTTCATCTCGTCGTTGTCGATCCGCAAGGTCTCCGGGATAGGCAAGGTTTCAGAGAAGACATTGAAGGGGGTTCTTTCCGTCACCACTTGCCAGGAACTGCTGGACCATCGGGCCATGCTTTTTGCTCTGTACTCGAGGATCTCTGCAGACTTTTTTTTGGCAGTTGGCTTGGGAATTGGTGGATCCGAGCACCCGAAGGAGGAGCTCAGGAAGGGCATCAGCAATGAACGGACTTTTGCTCCGATAAGCGCAGAATGCCAGCTCATCATGAAGCTGGAGGAGTTGGCGGGCATGTTGGAATCGGATATGGCGACCGAGGAACTCCACGGCCGCACTTTGACTCTGAAGCTGAAGACAGTGGACTTCGAGGTCAGAACCAGGTCGGTGACGCTGACCACGTACATCTGCACAAAAGAGGAGATGATGCCCCATGCAGTGAAACTGCTTAAGGCAGAGCTGCCTATCTCAGTCCGTCTCATGGGGCTGCGTCTGTCCAACTTCAAGGAGGCCAGGGTCCAAGTATCTGACAGATCGCAGAGAACCATGTCTGAGTTTCTGTCAAGGCAGCAAGAGAACTCGGAGAAGCAGCAGCAGCAGCAGCAGTTTTTATCGCATGCCCACGGCATACCTCAGGCTACTGTGCAAATTTACCGAAGGCCGCTTGACGGCCGCCCTTTAGATGTTGTTGGTGTTGGCGATGGGAGAGCACCACCGGAAGAACAAGTGGCCCGGCAAAGTGGATGTCGTGACTTGGCTGCAGTAGCAGCGGACCGTCAGATGGGCGGCGTAGAAGGCAAAAGTGGCATGCAGTTGTTGCCAGTCACGGAGGAGTTTCCCTGGGATGTAATCTCAGCAGCAGATGTACAGTCGACGTCAGGCGTCAGCAAGGAACAAATGCATGTACGACAAGTTGGTGGGCAATTGACACGACCATGCACCGATGACCGAGTCTGTAGTAGTACCTCGTCGGGAGTTATTTGTGACGCTTCTAGTGTCCGATCGGGTTCGTATTGTGTTCCATCTTGTCCAGTTGATGTACAAACAGGTGATAAAAAAAACACAACTTTGGCGGCCAAGAAGAAGCTGGGTGCAGCAAATGTTGCAGGTGGTCAGAATAAGAAGGAGGAGGGAAAATGCGACAGTCACACCGGTCAAAGGAGCCCGATGCAAGCTGACGCTTCCCCTATCGAAGAAGAGTTCCCTCCGGGAGGTACAGATGAACAGTCTTGGGCTTGCAAAAGGTGTACTCTTGTCAATGGAAGCGAGCAGGGTAGTTGCGAAGTTTGCAGGACACCTAAGCCAGACGTCGTAGTGAAAAGCGGTGGAAAGAGGCCATCATCATCGTCATTATCCTCGTTGCATACTGGCAACAGAGGACATTCTTTGCGAGCACAGAAGACTCTGAGTTCATTTCTTATGCCGTTGTCGGGTCAGTCTGCGGAGACTGCATCCCCACCTGCGCCTTCGCCAAGGATGCGGCGAAATGGGCCCTCCTGTTTTCCTGTTGGCATGCATCCACTGCAACACAGTGATGCTTCCCCCGATGCGTCTGTGAACGATCGGGGACTAGGAGGCATTACGGCCCATGCTGTGGCAGTGGAAAGGAGGAGGCTCCAGGATGGGCACTTGATGACAACAACAGACATGGAACAGAATAGCTGCGACCGCACACCCGGAGTTGTTGGTGGGATGAGAACATTGAGTAGACAATATTTGCCACAAGTGGAAGCAGAAGAGACCGTAAAGCCGGTTGTTCGGAGTGGAGGGAAAGCAGCAGTTGAAGCATGCTCTGAAACGAAGGCGGCGTCAAGGGACGCAGGTCCAAACAGAGTTCATAACGAAGCTGCTGGTGAGTCCTATGATGTTAGAGATCCCGAACGGGGGGAGGAGAGGAGATGGAGCGGTGATTTGGCTACAGGATTCGAGAGGCTTGATATGGATGCTGGAGTAGCGATAGGAGGGGAGGAGTCTTTCGGGGGTGAGGCAGTGCAGAGCGATGAGTTCTTGTTGTGCAACAAAGACAGAGCGTCTCGTTCATTTACCACCGTGGACTTAGCGTCTAAAGAACCAAATCCCAGTAGAAGTAGGGTTCCGGCAAAGGGTGGAGGGGTGGAGCGGGGAGGGAGGGAGGGAAGTGAGGAGCCAGGTGTGGAGGGGGTAACTGGTTCTCAGGAGATGGAATGCAGGAAGGCTTGCATTGCAGTAGCAGCAGAGGCTAGCGGTGAGGGTGCATCAGCCGTCGTCCAGCATGAAGAGGACAATAGCTGGGTCTGTGAAATCTGTGGGGCAACAGTTTTCGGGGGGCAGCGGGCAAGGGAGGAGCATGAAGATTACCATCTTGCTCTGGAGTTGGATAAGCAAGAGAAAGAGAGCACAAGAGGGCTTCATGAAAGGCCACAATGGCCAGTTCGAGACAGTGCTACGAAGCGAAGGGCGGCGGGTTCTGGTGCGCAAGGACAGCAGAAGGGAGCAGACATGGTGCTTAAAAAAAGGCAGAGGAAGCAAGGAACACATGGAGCACAGCCCACAAAAAAAGAGGAGAAGCAGGTGAAACCCTCTGGAGGCCCAATTGATGCATTTCTTTGTATAGTGAAGAAATGATCGTCCTTTCACATGCTGACGAAGAAGGCCTTGGCAGAAAAATGCAGGAAGGCATCCAGGCAGGAAGCAGTGGTTCAAGTAGGGAGGCTGGCAAGGGACAGAAGGGCGGATGCAATTGATGACCTTGAATGTGGGCAATGCACACTCATTTGTACAGATGCACCCCCAAATTGGGGAAGGGTGGGGGAACACACACACACACACACACACACACACACACACACACACACA
>BFEA01000048.1:3689562-3703867 GCA_003427395.1 Chara braunii
AGCCGAAACCGGGTAAATGGCCCCGGTACCTCAATTGGTTCATAAATTGTTTTGTACATGTCTTCATATGGGACGCTGGGCCCGATTCCCAGCACGTGCTGCTCCCCACGAATAGATTGGAGCATATCCTTCAAAAAAAAAAAAAAAAAAAAAAAAAAAAAAAAGTTTGACAGCTTTGCTTTTAATATGATGGATTACAATAGGGCATCTTCCTTCAAGCAATCTTTATGAATCATCCATTTCTTTATGTCGGATCACTACCTTGTTCCTTTTATATATATATAGTCACTCAGGACCATTACCCTACCATCGAGGGGAGCTTGGACTGAACAGTAGTGACAGGCACCAGGGCTAGTGACCCAGCCCTGGTGGAAGCGTAGTCGAACGAGCCTCGAAACTTCGGACGCCAGGTTGTCCAGTTGATGTAGCTCAGTGGTTAGAGCACCGGTTGGAAATGCGCATTGTGGTATAAGGTTGCGGGTTCAAAACCCCGCAGCCTTGCGCATGGACACCGACAGGGCGTTAGATTGACGCACAGCTGGACGCACATCCCCTTGGGCTGACACATGGTACTGTTACAGACACTGCCTGCGCACCACCCAAGGGTAGTCCACGGTGTTGTATGTTGGTTGTGGGTTTCACAGGGTTTGCTTGGGGTGTTGGTCTCGGGTGTTCTGATGTTCTCCCCAGTCTGACATATCACACGATCATTCCATTTCCGGTAGTTGCTCATACGGTAGAGTCCGGATTACATGTTACAAGGTCACGGGTTCAAGCTTGGTTCGGTCCTTGGGAGGGGTCCTTGTCCAGCTGGCCCGTTCTCTCCTCGATACATGATTCACAGAGTACACATAGCTTTCGGGCATACAGACATAGCTTGCGAATTATATATCGCTTACAGGTTGCATACATAAGTTTCCACACATGATACTGTCTACACAGATTCGCAGAATACATACACAAAAAAACAGGCTGGGGAGCTAGTCACTGGTGGGGTCTAGTGCCTGCAGTAGGTTCAGGTAGGTTGGATAAGGTGCCATTGGGTGCTGTTCCTACTGACATTCGGATAGACCTGTCTGGTGGCTATATATATATGGGGCCTGTAGTTCATTGTCTGGGCCTGGTGTCCAAAGTTCCTGTTCGACAAGGTTCGTCCGATTCCGCTTCCACCAGGGCTGGGCAATCTATCAGCCCTGGTGCCTATCACTGCTGTTCGGTCCAAGTTGCCTGTCCGTTGGTAGGGCAATGGTCCTGAGTGCTGGTCACACTGAGGTAGAATAGTGGGATAGGGGGTGCGCTAGGAGTATTGACGTGAGGATGGGTTGGGAGGTGGTCTCATATTCCAGGACACCCACGGCTCACAGTTCCAGGTGATCACTGTGCACACACTGACTGGCCTCTACAACACCCTGGACTAGTAACTCACACCCTCTCTTATCATCGAGACGCCTATTATTAGTTGGTTGTGACCTCCTCCCAGCCCTTATGGTTATGTATGTGTGTGTGTGTTCGGTATTGTAGGTATGTGCCTATAGGCTATGTGTATGCTTTTTTGTAATGTGCGTGGACCCGTAGCAGACGCTGCTCCCCGCCATGGAGCATCTTTGGAGTGAATACCAGTGAGAGGTGATCTTACCACCTCTACCAGTGCCTGTGTGAGCCTCCACCAGTACCTGTGTGAACTGTGTAGGTAGTATGTATATATGGCCCCTTAGAAGTACCTTGCCTCAACGCAGCGGAGGGGAGACCCTATGCGTCCTTAATCTGTTGCCAACGAATAGACAACCCTCCTCCAAGTCATCAGCTGGGGCTCCTCCCCCCCTAAAGGATCCATACCTACTTGATCTAACCTCAGTAGTAGACTGTCTCCCACCTATCCGCAGATACCGGTCATCGGCTTGGTACTTCCTATCGGGATCAGAAGGGACAGACTGCAGACTCAGTAGGTGGTGGGCCATCATCCGTCTTTCCACTAGCCCCCAGCTTTGTCCCTCTGATGTGCCTTAATCTATGGGTGTATGGTATGTGATAGACTGGGTATCATGGTTATGCCTGTAGTCAGTATCTGGGGTAGTGTCTTATGTGTGTGTGTGTGTGTAGTATGTGGTAGAGACAGGAACCGGACCCGAACCTGTGACCTACAGTATGAGACTGGAGGGTTCTACCATATGCACTACCGTAGGAAGTGGATATAATGTGTGAAATATCTAGGCTGGGGGAGATCAGCAGAGCGACCAAAGCCAACAACAGCAATCAACCAACCTGAAGTCTAGACCAGCATACAACACCCATGGACTGATCCCCCTGGGTGGTGCGCAGTGAAGCCCCACACTGTACTAACATAGAATCTAACGTCAAAAAAAAGGAGGAGCAGATGGAGTTTGGTTAGGAGCGCCATGGAGCAATGGACGTGGAGGACACAGGTGGGGGAGAGAACAGGATCAAAGGCGCAAGCGGCAGTGGAAAAGGAGACGACATCATGGAATCAAGGCAGATTGGGTGTGGCAGGGAAAGGGGGAGGAAGAAGGGGAGGAGAGGATATGGCGGTGAGAGGCCCCGTTCCGCTCCTCACGACATGCACAAAGACAAAAAGAATGGTAGTGTATCTTCCCACTGTTCCCACATTCTAGCGGAAAATTCATTCTCATTTTGCCCGGTTGGTGAGTAGTGGAGTGAGGCCCTATTTGTCAGTAGACCGTGATCTGGGGACAGGCTGTCAGTGACAACGGGATGCCAGACACCAAAAACAAAAATCACGGTGGCAGACGTTGCTTCTCCTGCTTCAAAATCGAGTCCAGCCTGAAGCTGTGCCGGCCCTGTGGGGACACCTCCAAGCATGCCGGAGCTGAAAAAAAAAGCTGCGCGAGGTACTGGCTGAGAGTGGCTGTGTAATTTCCGACTGGTATAGGATGATTCTCCAGCTACTCACAGTTCTCCTTTCTTTTCTTTTTGAAGTAAACCATTTTACTACATGCTTCTGTCTGTTAATCAGCTTATGCTGTGCCATATGTATTCCTTTATCGTTTGAAGCAAGGGAGACGCCATGTTCCCCTCAAAGATTGGTTGGCCCCAAAATTTCTGCCCCCTGATTGTAGGGGAAAGCCTCCTTGGCCCTTTGCAGCTAACGACTAAGAAGGGATACCCATATGAACTTATAAAGGGTTATGCAAGAGGTCCAATTTGGCTCATTTTGATGGGTTACCATCCCTCCTATGCCTCAGAGGACATTGTGGGGCCCGGCATAGACCATTCTGGATTGGCCAGCCATTGGAGTCACAAGTCGTTAAACCACCAGTACTTGGCCCAGCTATCCAGTCCGAGCCTCGGCCGACCGGTATGCCGAGCCTTGCCGAGGCTCGAACTATATAGGCAAAAAAAAGAAAAACAAAGAAAAAAAAAGGGTCCCTCTGCCACTCTCGAAATGTGCAAAACGAGAGTGAATCTTCCGCTAGAACATGGAAAGATACACCGCCATGATTTTTGTCTTCACGATAGCTGTGGCACGACAGCCGGCGGGCTGCTTGGAGCACCCCTCACAGCCTGGCGACTCTCTCTCTCTCTCTCTCTCTCTCTCTCTCTCTCTCTCTCTCTCTCTCTCTCTCTCTCGTGCGCGCGCACGCGCGCGCCCTCCCCCCTTAGGCGTGCCTATGACACCTGTTTCTCTTCTTTTTTTTCGTTTTTTTCTTTTCTTTTTCTTACACTTCGTCGGTGACATCCTGTAGTTGGCGGGCCCCAGCCAAGAAGCAACGACCGGCCTTCCCTTGGCTGACCTCCGCAGGCCCCGGTGCGTTAACGGGGAAGGCCCGCGGCATAGCTGGGCCAAGTACTGGTGGTTTAACAGGGACGCCCATAAGTAATGGATTGGGGACAAGCGTGGTTTAAAAGGTTTTGGGGTTTTGTACATAAAGATGTCCCAAAGGATCTGCTCATAATATTCCTGTTCTTTGTTTTTTGACAAAACATCTGTGGCAGCCTCATATTGGAGGTGATACGAGCATCCTCCAATAGCAAGCCCCAGCTTATAGATGGCTTTAATCTATTGGTGGGGAGCATCACCTGCTGGAAACTGGGTCCAACGTCCCACTGAAAAGATCAGAGAAAGTATACCTGGCAGAACAGCATTGATTGCCCTCTCACGAGGGGATTGACTGTCCGCCTAATTAGCAGCCAGGTCGTAGCATGATTAAGATCTAGCCATGTAGAGGGTAAGCTGTTCACCCGACGAAGAACATTCATATATGATTGTTATTGTCAGAGGTTAGCTACATTCGCCACATATATCATTATTATTGTCAATCATCTGCCATACATTATTAGATCAACTAGCATGCTCTTCCCCTTGCCATTTTGCCAACCAGAGATCTGAGCATCCCCTCTTGACGATCCTATCTCCTACCCTCCCCCTACCCACCACCCAATCAAATAGCCTTCCTCTCGCCCATCTCCATCTTGCCGCCCACCCACTGCCAGACCACGAAATATGACAGGTGAGGCAGGCAACAGAGAGTGAAAACAGGGGGAAACTACCGATGAAGGAGAGGCCCAGACCGGTAATGTTTATGCAAGACTGAAGCAATCAAAACACATCCCAAACCCACCGAACCCATTCTTCCATCCGGTCAACTGCCTGAGCCCCTGTTACGGAGTGATGCATACCATTCATTTGAAAAGTCTTAGAATCGAGCTCCAGCGCTCGCCGCTCGCATAATATTCCTGTTCTAGTAGATGCCCAAAAATGGAAAAGATAGTGGAAACTTCGAGCAACAAAAACAATCCCTACTGACAAAGACTGTTTCGAGGCGCACAAGCCAACTCACTAGCAGAGTAAAATGCACTACGGCGTACTCACCTTGCATATTTCTATACTGAATTTGGCAATACTTGAGGTCACAGCCATTCGGAAAAGTACAAGTGCGAATATGCCCGTACTCTACTTGGTAAAAGGCCTCCATTGCGACAGGACTCTCGTAAGGAGAATGGGACTTAGCAATTTGGAAACCGTACTTCAATTTTGGTATCTTAGCCTGCCTTTACGAACCTTTATTTACCAACCCACTTACTCTGTGTGTGTGTGTGTGTGTGTGTGTGTGTGTGTGTGTGTGTGTGTGTGTGTGTGTGTGTGTGTGTGTGTGTCCCTCACACACACACACACACACACACACACACACACACACACACACACACACACATTCCTTCCCCCTGGTCAAGCTACCAAATGTATATGAATAAGAATCTTGCACACACTCGCACACGCTCAAACACACATCCGTTCCCCTTTGTCGAACTACTAGGTGCATAAATGAGTATGACTACAAGAACAAACGAAATATAATGTGCTCGGACGGATTCTGAACAATGCAGTCGCTCCCAATACATACGAGCCAGGAACAGTGAGGTCAGTGCACCTTCAGGAGGTGGCTGAAAGGAAAAGTTTAGGTCTGTACACATCACATGCTTAAGTACGCAGATGTGGTGGGCATTCCACCATTCAGAGTACGACAATGAAACGGCAGTTTCATTGAAACTTTACATTTGTCAAAACATTGCAACGAGAATATCAGGTATAAGATTGTAAGGTTAGTGGCATAGTGCCAATCTGTTTCAATCTTGGATCTGGGCAGCTGGGGGCAAAAAGGGGTGATTCTCGCGACAGTCTACAGCAGACATGTGCAGATTCCTTCCTTCCTTTCTTTCTTTCTTTTTGCTCCAATCTGTTCATTGGGAGCAACAAGTGTTGGGAACCGGGCCCAGCGTCCCTGATGAAGACATTTGAAAGAACATTTTTGATACTGGGGCCATTACCCGGCTTCAGCTAAATCCTGGAGACGTGTTCCGATTCCTACACTTGCTGTTTTGTGATTCGTGGTCGATCATGGACGTGTAAATCTACTTGACATGAAAATGAAGAGGATATAGAAAAGAGATGTAGTTGTATGCTGCTTGTAAATCTGTCTGCTGTGAGACGTTCGACATCAAAAGCAACTGTCTGTCTTGCATTCATTTGTAACAGTTGTATGCTGCAGCTGCTGAGTGATCCTGCTGATCTGCTCTCCATGGGCCTGGAGCAGCCAATTAACTGTGACCTTTATCATTCATCGAAGGCAGGAAAAAGGTGCGACTGAAAGAAAAAAAAAAAGAAAAAAAAAAAGAAAAAAAAAAAAGAGGTGCGACTCTAGCAGCCCCGACTCTCTGTAGCAAACATCATTGCCATGGCTCTTAGAGGCATATCTGAAATATTGTGGAGGGCTCTAAAATACCGAAGGACAGTGGTTGGGCGTCAGGATTGAGTTTACAACCGGTCAGTACCTCCTTTCTCTTTTTTCCGCAACCTGTCGAAGGGGCTCGCCACACAGGCTTTAAAAACGCGCAAAATCTACCCCGTGTCTTCGCCACAAAGCCGTCCGAAACAAGTGTTTTCGAAAAAGTTTCGAAAGGTGTCAGATTGGCCGGCTTCGAAAGTCGTTTCAAAGAGAGGAGATCCTCCCGCCTGTCACGAGCGTTGAGTTTCCTCGAAAGACCTCGAGTGGTCTTGGGAAAAGGCCAACTCGAAATGGTGGATTGGCAAAAAGGAAAAAAAAAAAGAAAAAAAAGGCGATTCCAAGGGCCTGGGTCCGCTACTCTCGACATGCACAAAAGACGAAAATTATGGTGGTGTATCTTTCCATGTTCTAGGCAAAGATTCACACTCTCGCTTCACAGGAGTTGAGAGCAGTGGAGTCAGGCCCAAATCTGCATATAGAAAGGCCTCGGTGTTTTGAAAGTCTGTGTGGCGAGGGGGGGGGGGATTCCTTTCGACGAGCAGCCTTTCAAAAAAAGTCTGACACCTTTCGGAAAACACCTTCATTCGAAAGGCTGTGTGGCGAGCCCCGAAACCTACATCTTTTTCTGCTTTTTTCCTGTTGTTTTTTGTTTTGAAAAGGCTGTGCTCGGGCTACTAGTGGGTCCGCACCTACATCATGATATAACGAACACGTTATTTTCTCTCTCCGTCTTTTTTTTTTTTTTTTTTTTTTTTTAAGAAACAGCCCGAGTGGATGCTAGGGATGCTGGTAAGAGCAGGCACCACTAGCACTATCGGGGAGGCTCCATCTATTGGTGGGGAGCAGCACCTGCTGGAAAGCGGGTCCAGCTTCCCTGAACATTGTGGTTGTTTGTATGAATGGACATGTGATTGTAGTAGTATCTGATAAGATAAACCCTTAAACCCTAGTGGCCGTCCTTCTTCATATTGCCCGGGGTGCAGTCTTGTGCAGTGCCGTGACAGTGTGAAGTGTATTGTGTAAGTGTGGAGCTGATGTGGGGTGGCTTCCGCCATCCCCTGTTCCCTCCCTCCCGCAACCCATGAACAATGATAATGTACAGAATGGAGTTGAAATTGAGAAATGTGGTTGCTATTTCTGCCTGAGCATTTATCTCCACTATGTCTACTAGGACCTTTTTTATTTTTTTTATTTTTTTTATTTAGAAAAAGGATTCTTGAATTGAAAAAGACTGTCACTCCCTACCTGCCAACAGAAATTGACACAACATCACTACCTCTTCATCCATTCCAGGACGTCAGATATACCTGTTGAAACTAGTAGTGATAATTCTATAATCCATACCATGAGCTGGGAACAAGGGCTGTTGCTGGGGGCGGAAAAGGGTCTGGGAAATCTGATAGCGGACGCATGGGAATTGATGCGTCTATAGTAGTCCAGTCATCGAAAATCAATTTATAGTCTCTTTTCAATCCAGTATCATCCTCATTTCCAGCCCCATTCCAAACGACACAACCAATTCTCCCACCCTGGTTTCCGCCCAGCCAATTATGACTGAATTTACGAAAATGACTTTGAATTTCTGTTTTGTCTGAGAGGAATTGAACTTTTTCCTTTGTTCGATCCCATTTACTTAATATATCTGTTTGAATTTGTTGTTTAATATTGTCTGTAAATTCAGGTCCATCTAGTCTAGCCCTTTCCCATTCATACGTGCATCTCTTCTTCCATATAGCCCACAAYACCGCTCTTCTCCCCATGYTAARTAGATTTTYCACAAATTCTCCATCATTTCCCACTAATTCTGGGTCCAGGCTCCAGGTCTCAAGAAGAATAGCTTTCCATTCCCATGGCCAAGGAACCTGTGGGACTAAACATGACCAGATTCGATCCCACCACCTCCAAAGCCATACTGAGCCCGGGCATTGCATAAAGATATGTTCTATAGTTTGAGGATAAGTTCGACTTGGGAAAGTTGATTTGCATAACTTACACCATCTTTCTGCTAGTCCTTTTTGTTCCAATGATGTTATGTTAATCAGCCAGTCATTGACTGGTAGACACCTATGTTCAATTTGCCATTGGAGTGAAGCAATTTTAGCTGGTTTCTCCTTGACTATTTTAAACCACCTGACAGACCTCAATTCCTCTTGTCTAACATTGAGATGTTCTCTCCATCTGCTGGAAACCTTGTCTTTTAAGTTAATTCTAGGGCGAAGCATTCGGTAGGCTGATCTGACTTTGAGTGAGTGAATAGTTCTTTTGAATGATCTGTTATGCCTTCCTATTCTTGTGACGGAGCTCCAAACCCAATTAGCCGGGTCGAGAGGGAGTTCCGATATGGGACAGTCTGGTTTAAAGGTCACCCAAGAATCTTTAGTTCTGATTACCCTTATTCTGAAGATCTGTTGTGTCTGAACCCAAACGGTTCCCCCCTGCCCCTTAGGAACAACTATATTGGTGGATGACAAGGAAAAATTTTGTAGCAGAAATCTCCCATTTTGGTCTTGGTCCAGAGTTAAACCAATTGATTCAGACTGATTCTTGAAAGCAACCCAATCATTTATCATTAATTTGGGGCCTTTCCTAAGAATACGAAACCATTCAAGAGGGATGCGTTCGATTATTCTTTCGAGTGCTTCCTTTGAATGATGACAATATCTTAGCCTTACCCTCAGTTTAGTTGGGTCGATTCATTCATTGGTATCAATATCCCATATATCTTTTATCCTCATAATCCCATTACTAATCCATCCCTTCTAAGGAGAATGCATACAATGTAGAACAAATCCTTGGGAATCGCGAATCCACCTATTATCAAAAATAGGTTGTTGACACACTTCTTCCCATCTTTCTGGCGATAGTTTGTCCGTGAGGGGAAGTTGTCTCCATGTTTTCAACATAGACACCCCAAAAGGATCATTTTTCAAATCACGTCTGACTGCTTGTCTACTCGAGGTCACAGGTGTCATAATAGGTTTAGAGATTCCCCTAGGAATAGTCCAAGAACAATTTTCTAACGATGTCAAGGGGTCAATTCCTTCAGGTGTTGGTGGAGCTAGTCTCCTAATTTGCTCCAAGGCTGATGGTGTCCATGGAGTGTGGGGGATGAATAATAATCTTTGAAGCCATTGAATTGAAAGAGCTTTGACTTGGGTTAAAGGATCCAAAATCCCCAGGCCTCCCCAACTTTTGGCTGCATAATGGACTGCCATGCTACTCAGTTGATTTTTTTTTATTTTTTTTTTTCTCTTGTTGATGACTTTGCTATGTTCATCATTTCCCCTCCATAGAAAAGCAGTTAGTTGCCGTCGTAGAGTTTTAAGAGAGTGTTTATCCAGAGACCAAATTCCTGATTTGTACCATATAGATGCTAGGATTACATTGTTGATTATCATTGATCGTCCAAAAATGGAAGTATGTTTATTTTTTCACATTTCCATTTTAGATTGAGTAGGTTCGGAGATCCATTCATTATGATTTTTTGGCCTTCCTTTAGCAGAAATAGAAATCCCTAATAATCTAATAGGGGTATTATGTCTACTAGGACCAAGATCCTGACCTCGTAAATTTGTATACAGACTGTGCCTGTTTCCCCTTCCGCCCTGCTTAACTGGCCTGTTCTCGGATATCCCTGGCCGGCAATCGAGATGGAAGGTCAAGGTTGCAGAGACAGAAGGGGCAATGCCAGGAGGGTGGGGAGGCGGAGAAGGAGGAGGGAGGAGAGATATTGGCGGGCGATCAGGGCAAGTCGTGGGAGTGAGCGAAGGGGGGAGGGGAGAGAGCAGGGAGAAGGCAGGGCTGGCAGGGAGGGGGCGGGCTGCTGCTGAGGGGGTCGCGAACGGAAATGAGGTGGACGGGGTGTTGGGCACAGTCCTCTGATGAGATGATAACAGAGTTTGTGGGTTGGTATACCACCTGAAAGTAGTGCCTTGTCAGCCATTCCCACCGCCTCTCCGCAGACAGCCAAGGCTGCCACTTAAGAGAGAGGGCGTTGTCAAGGTTGCACAGTTTCCCATTGCTGTCCGTCCAGGTGGCTTTGAAGGCGTCCACTATGTGTCGTTTTCTAGCCGCATCTAGTTCTTTCCATAGCTCAGATTGCAGTTGTCTCCAGGCCTCCTGGGTACTGGTTGTGATAGTATCTATGATTGCTGGCCGTGCTTGCATAAAACCAAAGTCATGTTGTTTCCTTTCGTATGCGCAGCGCATCCTCCAGGCAGCCATTAGTATCGTTAGTCTGGAGTATGTGAACAGGTTTATCATAGAATGTGTCCAGTCTGCTCAGCGTCCTGTGGCAGGTGTTCCCCAGTGAGATAGTGCCAGACGGCGTCTCACCAACTCCAGATCCATGTCACCATTGGGCAGTCTAATAGACAGTGTTCTAGTGTAGCTCTTTTCCCTGGTGTGGAGTTGGTGCAGTACATGCACAGCGGGGCAGCGGGGAGAGTTGTCCTTTTGCCTCTAAGTCGGTTCTTGTTGTTAGCCAATCCGGAGTAGGTAGGTATCTATGTATGATCTGTCATTGCAGAGCTCTGTGATTAGGCGGCTTTATGTGTGAAAAGGAGGTCCATCTGAAGTGTTGGAAGTCCGGCGTTTCCAATGGGGAGTCTCTTTCCCAACGATGGATGATTTGTTGTGTCACTTATACTCGTTTTCGGGCTATCCGATAGTCGTTCTTAAAAGTGTATTGCCACAAGGCCATTGTCTGAGACTGTCCCCATGACCATTTCCATCCTGCAGGTTCGAATGGTAGGTCGCTGAGGGGGATGGATGACTCCATTGACTTGTAGAGATAGAGTCCATCCTTTGAGTTCGCTACTACTCTGATTCTGGTTAGCTCGGATGCCGGACTTTGTATGTCCAGGTCTTCATGTCTGTGTATTGTAGACCAGCGTTCCCCGGGCAAAGTCGGGCAGTGGGTGTGTAATACTGTGTTCTCATTGTTATTGCTCTGCACCTCATACACTATTATGGGGATGGGCATAGAATGTGTGAGTACCATCCAGTCTTTTTTTTTTTTTTTTGGAAATACCCGAGCGGTTGTTAGGTGTGCTGGTAAGAGCAGTCACACCTAACACCGTCGATGAGGCTCCATCTATTGGTGGGGAGCAGCACCTGCTGGAAATCGGGTCCAGCGTCCCATCAAATACATCTTTTAACACCGGTTATCGGGCATATGGCCATCACAGTTCGCGCTCCTGAGCTTTCTCTCTCCCTCGGGGTTGCCTGTATTTACCCTTCCTATTTATAAAGCTCCTACTTCCCTCTGGCCTAGCCTTACCAAGGATGGTATTCCCAGAGCTATGATATCTACGTTCCTCCTGCTGGTAGTGATTGTACTCCCATCCTTGGTATCTGCACCCCCCCCGTGTCTGCGAGTACCATCCAGTCTTTTGGTTGTATTGTCGGTCTCATTTTTTAGGGCTTGAATTCAGGCCAAAGGGATGGCTTCTTGTAGCTCTGTCATCCCGGAGGCCATTATTTTTAAGGGGCCTGAGAGGTTCTTCAACGAGTGCTCAGATTTCTAGTTCCTTGCCTAACCATCCCAGAGGTGGCCCACTATGTAAACCCCTTTTTTAACCCACTGCCTCCATTTGGAGGTCCCTTGAAGGGAGAAGGGGTTGCCTGTTTCGTCCGTGATGTTCGGGTGTCCGAAAAGTGGTTGGCGACCTACTTCTTCCCATCTAGGCGGCATGGGGGTGCGGTGCGGCCCTCTTTCTCTCCATAGTTTAACCATTGCTGGCTATATTAAGGGGTCAACTTGAAGGTCCTGTTTTGCCCTTCTTTCCGGTGAGTGGTCATCCCCCCTTCTTGAACCCCCTGGCAAGGACCAGCTCCTATTGGTTAACCATTGCAATGGTTGAACTAGTCGGTGGGGATGAGAGGGAGGTGTAATGCAGTGCAGCTGGATGCAGGCTTACGGGGCCCACGGGATGTTGTTCCCCAAAAGAAGGCGGATTAAAAATTTGAAAAGCAGGGCCCACGGGATGTTGTTCCCCAAAAGAAGGCGGATTAAAAATTTGAAAAGCAGTGCCTTGATCTCTTCGTCTGGATCAATTATTCCTAGACCGCCCTATGTTATGGGTTGCACAATGATGTCCCACGCCCCCCTTTTTACGGATTGGGTGTGATTGTGGTTATTCTTCCAGAGGTACGCCATTGCGACATGTTTCAGCTTGGTTAATTGTTTCCTGTTGAGCTGCCAAAACGCTACCTTATACCATATTGATGCCGTCCCAGACACACGGCCTTCTGATTGCCAGGTCCAGAAGTGAGTCACCGTGGTTTGGTAGCGGGCCCATCACTGTGATATTTACACCTAACACCCTTATTGCTGATTCTTCATTTCTCCAAGCCACTTGAGGATCAGCCGGGGGGGACCCTCCGTGAGGGTCCAACCACCAACCTTCTGTTTTTGTTCCCCAGTTAACTTTCATATCCGTTGCGATCTAAAAAAGGTGGATTGTATGAGTCATAAGCAGAAAAAGAAAGAAAGAAAGAGTATCCATATTTGTACTGCGGCTAGGCTTATTTGCGATGATGTAAGTCATTCACAGCCTTAGCGGCGTCGTTAGCGAACAATGCGAGCCCATCATTTGTCACGCCTGATGACAAGTGTACGGTTGTGGCCCCTGGTTCGTAATGTCTTGCAATAAAGTCCTTGACTTCCGTGAGGTGGGGACCCCCTGTGTCCTCCTGCTGCCATCCGTGAAGAGCACCCCCCAAAAATTAGGGGTGTAGTCGTTGTGCTCGGCAGGCGAGAGTCCAAGTTCCCATTTGGCAGACTGGGACGTGTATGTTCTGTTCGAAGAACATAAGGAATCCGAAATCACCTTTCTTGGCCACAGTGCACTGCTGGAGTTGCAGAGCCACCACCAGTACCTCTGCCACTACACGGCCGTGGGGCCCTCACTGCGACTTTCGAAGGCCCACGATGCGACTTAGGCCGTTGATGAAAAATCTCAACGGCCCCCGGGCCCTGAAAGTCGCAGCGCGTTAACATTAATGCCTCGCGGCCGTGTAGTAGCGGAGGTACTTGTGGTTTGACGTGAAGCCTGGGTTACCTGCATATGTAAGGTAGCATCCAAGAACATCTTTAATAATGGGGTGGTATGGGACCAATAGCCCTAGCAATGGCTGTAGACAAAAAAAAAAAAATCAAAAAAATCAGTCAGTGAAACGAAACGATTAAAATCACAACCAATGAATTATCAAACAAAGCAGCGCGAAACGGACAAGGACGGCATCTGTTTGGATGAATTGGGTAGAAGCATCATATGGAGAAACCAGATGTGGAAGCAGACGCTGCGGACACCGGACCTCAGATCCATCAATGTGACCGGATTAGTGCCTCTCTGCCACGACAAGACACAAGCGTTGTGGGACTTGTTGAGAGACGTGGGAAGGAGAACATGGTCGGAAGCGGTCAGTGTCCAAGAGGCACAACTAATGGACACCCCGAACCACCATAGGGCCCTTAGACTCGCTTGGCCATTCCAGTCCTACCCAACTTACTCCCTCGGGCCTGGGCGGCAGGAGTAGCGATATGGATTTCATTGGACTCGGAACTTGAAGTGCTCAAGTGGGAGAAGGACGAGGAGGACGACAGGTGGGTATCAATATTAAGGTTTTTTTTTTTTTTTTTTTTTTTCAAACCAACACCTACGGCTACGTGTCCCCCTCAGCCGTGGCCGAAGCCGCGCGGCCGAGTTTGTGCACGGCCTCACCAGGGCCAGGCGGGGGCGCGCGCTGAAAAACGGCGCGTGCGCGTCGCCTGCCCACGTCAGCCACTACCACCCTATACCAAAAAAAAAAAATAGAAAACTTGGGGGGGTGGTTTTCGGTGAGTGACAAAAAAAATAAAATAAAAATAAAAATAAATAAATATTTATTGATTGATTGTTTTTTAATTGATTGATTGATTATTTGATTGATTGATTGATTGATTGATTGATTGATTGGTTGATTGATTGATTGAGTGATTGATTGATTGATTGATTGATCGATTGATTAATTGATTGATTGATTGGTGGGGGAGGGGTCCT
>BFEA01000048.1:3714279-3726067 GCA_003427395.1 Chara braunii
GGGGGTAAATAGCTAGCACAACACTTCTTCAACAGCCCCGTGCCACACTACTAAGCTATATAGATACTTTGGCCAGTGTGTTATGGCAGCTGCTACGCATGCGCATGGCCAGCAGCTGGCCAGGTTCAAACCCTGGCAGCAGCATGCATCCCGGATCTTGATATAATTAGTCTGGGAGCGGGGCGGGGCAGTGGGGCACCGTGGGCACGTGGTGCGTGCGTGTGCGGCGACCTTGGCCTTGGCACGCACACATTATGAACGGCCTCTCTCCTTTCTCGCCACGTGTCACTCCTTTGCTGCTGCACCGTTCGTCACATTTTCTCGCTGTTTTTCCTTTGAAAACAGCCAAAAACGCCGAAAAAACCCTATGTCGGGTTTTATACCGTTTCCCCACTGTGCGGTGTGGTGGGTGGGAGCGAGGAACGTTCCCGCTCTGATACTAGTGTGGCGTACCCACCGGGTGAGGTGCTCCGCTTGGGATAGAGATGAAGATGGAGGATGAGAGTGGAGCAAGATGATACAGCGCAACTCCCACACAGACTCCAACGCACGTACTCCAAACTGTGCGAATGTAGAATGATCCAAGTACAGACTCTGGCTGGGGTATACCTCAGCGGACTGACTGGACTGGACTTGACTGGCTAGTACCGACAAAGGTACCAACCTGGAATGGACTACCCGAATACAATACAGGCCTGTGGGGATAGGCCAAGGAGCTGGTCTCAAAGGCCACCCAGAGGTCCGCTACACCTGGCGGCACAGAGACACCACAACAATTTGAGACCATGAACCATTTAGTGGAACTGGAGCAAGATTAGTCTTTGCATGGGCAGGATTCTCTCGTAACACGGTAACTGGACAGTCGCATGCAAGCCTTAAAGGACCAGCTCCTAAGGCAAGCCCAATACCGCTCGCAAGGCACACAAATCCGGACAAAACTATCCAAACACACATTGTCAATGAAGGGCGCGATGGATGTATACTTTTTCGATATTGCACAGGACCACCGATAAGAGAGACGCGTACCACCATAGAAGGCACACAAATCCGGGCAAAACTATCCAAACACGCAATGGAAGGCGCGATGGATATACGCTTTTTCGATATTGCACAGGACCACCAGTATGAGATAGACACGTACCACCATTGAAGCCTCGTATGATCCAGAAGCTGATGTGGAGATTTGATTGTAAGGTTGTGTAAGGTTCTGGTACAGGTTCTGCCTCGCCAAATGGGGGTTATCCATGTCCATTCTATCAGGTCGATGGCCAGGTGGGAGATAGGGGTGTCTGGGAGGAAGGTCGCCCTGTTTTCTTTATCCTGGATCACCCTGATTCTAAACAGGTCCGCCTTTTGAAGGGTTTGGGTTTCGTCTGTTGTGGTTCTATGGAGGGTGTTGTCATTTTTCAGACCAAAGAGACTTATTATTACTGCTCCATTAGGATGGTAGTCCACCCTGTTACCCATTTCCTTCGGATTAGCGCGAATAGCCACCTGGTCCGATTCCTATAGCGTGGGGCCTTTCCAGAAGGTTTGGATCAAACTCAAGGGAACGAGGTCCGTTATGGTTTCAAATGTTGCATCTAGATTATGACAATACCGCATCTTGCCTCTCAGTTGCTCTGATATGATCCATTCCTTTCTTTATGGGTCTCATATATCTCGTATCCTAAGGACACCCTGCTTGACCTAGCCTTTCCAGTGGGCACGCTCGCGGTGTATTATCCTCCTCCACAAACCTTTCCAAAAGGCATCCTCGCGGTGTATTATCCGCCTCCACAAATCTGCGATGTGTCAGTTCCCAAGGGTTGTCGGGCAACTTCTTCCCATCTAAGTGAAGGGGCTATGTCCAGTAGGGGGAGGCTGCACCAGGTCTTGATGAGGGACGACCAAAAGGGGTCGTTGCATGGATCTGCCCTTGCTGCCAGGCGAGAGATGGTTAACGGAGGGTCAAAACTTCGTCGTTTTTGTGAACGATTTCGGTGCAAAATTCAGCGAAAAATTCATAAACAAATGATATGGGCCCATACTGCAAACATAAAAAAATCAAACAGGCAAAAAATCAGCACAAAATGATTTTTTTTGTGCAAAATTCGTCAAAAATAGCACCCCTGGTTAACCATCTGTGGAATGTGGAACACACTGGGATCGCCTCCTCCAGAATTGAGGTGACCTTCTGATGTCCTTTTGTGTCCTTAGGTGGGGTGTCAGTGCTTCCATTACTAGGACAAACAGGAAAGAGGCTATGAGGTCTCCCTATCTGACCGATTTTTGAAGGGAGATGGGTGGTGTCAAGTTGCCGTTGGCCATGACATGTGTTGTGGCGGTAGCGTGGAGGATTTGTATTCAGCGTCTGAAACGCAGGTCAAAGTTTAACTTCTTTAGGCATTTGTCCAGGAATATCTAGTCTACATGGCGTTGTGTTTGGAGTGTGGCGCAAGCTTAACCATCTCATCGAGTAGGAGTATATTGTCCTAGATCTTCCTGCCTTGGATGAATCTGGTTTAAGGTGTATGTATAATGTCTGTCAGCACGTCCACCATACAGCTTGTCAGTGATTTTGCCACCATTTTATAAAGATTGTGAGTAGTAATTGATGTGTAATTTCTTATGTTTGTTTTTCACCCTTTTGTATAGAAGTGTTAGTACCCCTTCCCTTACCAATTCCCCCATTTGTCCTATTAGCCATACTGCATAACAACAGTCCATCAAATCATGTAAGAGGCTTTTCCACACAGTCTCCCAGAATTCCTTAGGAAGGTCGTCAATACCCGGGGTCCTTTCCTCTTCCATTAGCATTAAGGTGGTCCAAACTTCCTCTTCAGAGAGGGGCATATCAAAAGCCTCTCTGTGTTGGTCCAGAGGGAATTGTTCATTGGGTGTAGGAACTCTTCGATTTTCTACATATGTTGTGTAATAGGGTTGCGTCCACATTCTGATATAAAGAGATTCTGATAGAAGTCCCTCGCAATTTTCGTGCATACGGTTGTGGATGTAGATAGTGGATCTTGGTGTTGTTGGGGGTTCTTCAGGGCCTCAATTGCGGACTCCCCACCTTTGCTTTGGCTATTGTGAAAAACCTTGCATTCATTGGTCCTTCCATCTTGTGTCTATAGAGTTTGCCCCGGATCCTTGTGTCATGCCGTCTGTGCTCTAGGGTCTGGATGATGTTGGCAATTTTTGCCAATTGGGTTGCATCGTCCATGTTGTCCTCCTGCTCTTGTAGTCGTTGTAGGCAGTGGTGTACGTATACCTCCTCTGCTTGATGTTGTGCAATGAGAAGCTTGGAGAATTCATTGCATTTGCGGCCAAGAAATGCTAGGTCGTTGTTGAACCACAATATGTCGTACTGAAGTTGGTCCCTCTGTTCTCCCAGAAGGACCAAACATCTTTGAGTTAGGTCTTGAATTGTCTGTGGGTTGGATGTATAGAGTTTGCAGAACGCCCTGCCTTGGTCCGGTTTCCTTATGAAGGAGAAGATGGCGAGGCACATTGCGTTATCCAGGTCAAGGTAAGGGTTGCAGAGGAAATTTTATGTTTCCTGCAGTGGCCCCTAGAACTCCTCAACGGTAAGGATTAGGTATATATGTGACTTTGAACCTCGTTCTGTTTGTGTTTTTTGCGAAAGTATGTAAATCTGCGTTGAGTCGAAAACTCTCTCCTAAAGGTGGCATATAGGTCTGTGATACTTTGTTTGTCGCTTTTCATATACGATGGGCATGGTGTAGGAATCCTCCATGCGATCATCCGGTGCTATGTTGAAGTCCCCCGCTATTATCGTGGGGATACGTATACGCAGTTTGGTCTTTAAGGATTCAAGAAACCTATGTTGCTCTGCTGGTTCATTTGGGCCATATACATTTAGTATGCTAAAAGGGGAAAGACATGTACCTTGCACAACACGACGTTCTGCAGGAGAAACGCGCGCTCGCGCGCTCGCACGAAAGAGAGAGAGAGAGAGAGAGAGAGAGAGAGAGAGAGAGAGAGAGAGAGAGAGAGAGAGAGAGAGAGAGCACTTGCGTTGGAGAACGGACGATATGAGATGAGCCGGAAGTCAAAATTACCACGCCAAACTGCACGCATTTGACTGACGGGGAGTTTGGCGGTGAATGCTCCTATGTTCTAAGGAGAGATTCATTCTCATTTTGCACATTGGCGAACAGTTGGGGTCGAGAGCGTGCTAGCTAATCCTGCACTTATCGCAACTCACTCGTAAGTACGGCCTGCCTGCCACAATTTGTTGAAAGGGGCATGAGTGTGTGCATACCTATTGGAACATGAACAGCTGCAAGCTATGCCTGAGCAGCGCGAGGCTAGAGGGAATTCAGGTGGAGACTCGAACGATGCTTACATGAAAAACGTTCGTCATACTCACATACGAGGGCAAAAGACACAGTCAGGTTGGGAGTTTGACTGGGGCGGCATGTTTATTAGAAGATAGCTGAGATGATTTAAGTTGATAACAATCATTCTTGTTCTTTTTTTTAGCAGTAAGTCGGCGTCGGTAGGTACTCCGGCCATTAATGCACAGCGGTCGTTGTTGCACCAGTATTTTGCTGTTTTGTTGCGGATGATGATGAACGTCGTCATCATTTGCTCACAGCGGATGCTGTTGTTGAACTTCGTTGTGTACAGCCGACGCTTGCTAGGCACAACCTTTGCTGTGTTTTCAGGTGTGAATAAGCTGTCTGTTTCCTGTGCACCGGGCTTGCTGTGGTTCATTAAGAGTTGCGGTGCACGTTGTGCATTTTGTCCTGAACGTTGTACGTTCGCTGCGCAAAACTGTGATTTTTGTTGAGCACACAATCCTCGATTGAGCTTTTGCTGCTTCTTATCTACATTTCTTAGGAAAACACACCTGTGTGCTCTATTTGAGCGGAGTATTTCGAAGTTGCGTAGCTGTGTTCTAGTCAGTGGTTGGAGTGTTGCGGTTGAGGGTGTGATCAGGCCTGTAAAGGGGTCGTTGCGACAACTTGGAGAATTGTCAGGAGGCTGCTATTTTGCGAGTTGGCCGAGGTTCAGCCGGCTTCACTGCGTTCTGGCCGCCATTGCGGGGCCCTCAGGCGATCAAAGGCATTAAGGCCCTCTCATGCGAGTTGAGTTGCCCCTCTCCTGGATCTCGAGAATCTAATTCTTCTTCTTCTATCCTTCTTACTCTAAGTCTAATCTAGGATTCGGAGAGGAAGGCGGTAGGTGGGGTTGCAACCCACAAGACCACAGCAAGACCTTGTGGGAGGTCCACCCACCGATTGTGGGAGCTCTGTCGAAGGTCATGAGGAGTTCTGGAGGCAGAGAACAATTAGGTATACCATCTTTCTGCATTGTATGAACCCACTACACCCCTATTTTTGTTACGTGTCTCTAGTCTGATTAAAATGTATGCATGCAACCTTATGTTTTACTATTTTTTTCTGTAATTTAATCACATAAGGTAAAGGAAAAACTTGTGTAAACTTATATTGCATTATTGCTTGTTATTTAGACTAAAGGGGATGAATTGGGAAAATGTGGGAAAAAGGTAGTTTTGCTTGCGTTATTTGAGTCTTTTTTGTTTATTTTGTTTCCTCTGCAACTAGACAATGTGACTTCGATCAGGACTAGTTGTTGTGGTATTTGTAATTCATCTTCTTTACAGCCAAGCAATGTGGCTTTGGTCAGGTTTGATTTTTGTATTGTGTTGTTTTCTTAGGTAATCAGACAATGTGGCTTCAGTCAGGTCTGAGTGTCATACCTTTGTAAGTTGTTATATGCGCAACTAGACAATATGACTTCGGTCAGTCTAGTTATTGTTCTTGTGGTAATCTGTTTGCTGAAAGAGTTAAGAGTTGGGTAATGTGCCTTCGGTCAGACCTAACTACTTATTTTCCTCTGAGGGAGGTTTGAACAAAAAACTAAGCAATGTGACTACGGTGTGACTTAGGCTGAAGTCGTGCACATAACAAGAAACCTAAGAATATGATTTATTTACATATATATATTATATTTTTTGAACAAGCTAGTGAGACAACGTTGCTTTGGTTTAAATTGATTATAGTTTATCACAAAAAGGAACAGAGTACTTAATTAAGAATATAACAAATATAACCAAAGGCGGACTGAGCAATGTGACTTCGGTTGGGCTCAGTCTTAGTCTTCAAAAGATAAAGGTTCATAAAGTTATAATAAACTCGGATACAAACACTTGACACAAGTTGGCATGACTAGACAATGTGGTTTCGGTTTGGTCTAGTTAACTGTCTAAAGAAGAGAGAAGTAGATGTGCCCTCTATTTTGTGTATACAAAGCCGAAAGGTTAAACAATTTGCTTTCAATTTGGTTTGATCTTCTTATGCCATATATAAGTTAGGGTACTGGGGTTTATCTAACTGAGAGATGATGACCTGCTTATGTGAAAATAACTTGGGGGTTTTGTGAGAATACTTACTCATTGTAATATGGACGTGCATGTGGTTGAGTGAGAGCTCTACTTGTTCTGAATATTCGCTTTGATAGTAGTTACTTTAGATGCTCGACACTTGCTTGAGCTATAGAGCTAGTTCAATTTTTACATTTCTTGAGCTAAGTTTATTTTTCATACTTAGTTCAATTTTCTGCAAGTTTATTTCTCATGCTTGACTTTGTATAAATTTTGGAGAGACACTTTCGCTAAAGGGAAGTGCTGCTCAAATTTATGCAAATCCAAGGAGTTAGTCAAATTTTGTCTTTACCTGTGTAGCACACCGAACATGTTCGGGGCTTTTTCGAATGTCCGAACACGTTCGGGTGTTCGGTCGAACGCCTCCTGAACATGTTCAACCGAACATCTTTAAAAAAACAAAAAAATAAAAAAACTATTTTCTTTTATTTTTATTTTTAACTCGATTTTGGTTGCAAATTTGAGCATACCTTCCTGACAACCGTTGTTTGTATTAATATTTTACATAACATATATTTTTTTTCGCATTTTTTGGAGAGTTTTCTTTTTTTGTATGTTCGCGTTCGAAGAGTTTTGGCGCTCATTCGCATTCGGTCCCGAACGTTCGAGTTCGGTCACCGAACCCGAACACGATGCTACACAAGTCTTTACAAATTTCAACTTTTGTCTAAGTTCGTATACGACTTAGCATAAATCTGAGAAACTTACTTCTTTAAAGGAGATGATGCCTAATTTTTACTAAATCAAAGAGTTAGACGAAATTTGGTTTTGTGGAGTCAGAGTTCTTTTCATATTTTGTACTTAGCTTTGTATAAATATTGCCAAGACACTTCTCATATGGGAAGCGCTGCCAAAATTATCTGAAATTAAAAGGAGTTAAAATATTTTCGAAAGTTTGGTAGTCTGCCATAGCTGAGGGGAGATACTGTCGGAATTCCTCATATTGCCAAGACATGTATCAGAGATAGGGTAGGAAGGTAGAAGTATTTCATACTTATTCAAATATAGTTTAGGCACTGGTCTGTACTGTTATGCAAACCCTTTTTCATTCAGATTATCTCGTGGCTTGACTAGCTTTAAGTTGATCCTACAAAGTTTATCTTCTATTATGTCGGTTTCCGGCTTAACTCTAACTTATTCTCATTACTCAACCTAAGGTTGTAGCCCTTGTGGGTTGAAATGTTGCTTTGGGTTCTTACTCGAACTTTTATTAAATGATCATTTAAAAGAGACTGGGTGTTTTCTTTTGGAAGGTTGGACAAAGGTTGGGCCTTGTGTGAATAAGACAAGGGGTGTGAGTGCAGAGAGTGGATAAAGTTGACCATGTGTAGTGCGTGATTTGTTATGTTGAATCTTAGCGTGATTGCATGTTTGTTTTGTGAGTTGAAGTCCAAATTTGACTTTGTGTACGATCATGGTATATTTTGAAGGAAGTCACACTATGATTATGAGAGTGGTCGTCATGTGTCTTATAACCCCATTATATTTATATTTTGTATATCTACGTGATTTGTGTTGTATAAGAATTGGGCAGATTAGTGTCAAGAGAGAAGGGGGATCCTTCCTTTTACCTTTATAGTTGGACGTTAAGGTCCGTAGTGGTTGTCGAAGTCAAACCCCTTGACCTGTTTCCAGGTCTCCGCCGATGGAACCCCACTTTGAATGCTAGGGGCGATCACCCACTCTAAAAGGTCAATATTCGTCTACCACTCATCTGCGCAGGGTGCAGAAGAGAGTTGAACTCGCAACCGCCTTCAGGCTTGTCAAGCATCGAGAGATTAACCCCTCAAAATGCGTGTCAGCCAACACTTGAGTGTCGAAGGCGACCCTCAAAATCATTGAGGACCCCGTGTTTATAAGTATCGTATAATGCATGATCACTGCGGCTGCTTGCGTATCCATGCATGGCTAGTCGATATGACTAAGGCTTGTGTCGCCACAATATTTATTCAGAGTTTCGCGCACAATACCCGTTTAATTCTTTCAATGAAAGTTATGGGTCAAATGTGGAAAAAGGGACTAGACGCGATTTACATACGAAGTTTTATATTATCTTTCGTGAAACATATCTCGCAGTTAGATCTGACCATTTTAGTCAACCGGTGTAGAACCGCGTTCGAGGGATTAGCGCCTCAGACGACGATTCACACACGGTTCTGATTCGAGCGTTAACCGCACGTACCCCCTATGCTACAGCGAACGAGAAAACGCCCTTGGTCGGGCCACCTCTGCGATTGCATACCAAAAACCTTCACGTGTGGTTCGGTAACTCGGCGGGGATACGCCCACCTAAGGGATGGTGACAACTCCCACGGGTGTAAGTTGTACCTCATGTGACCCTATCCTGTCGTCGGGGTTCGCGAGAGGTATGGCTGTCGCACTTGGCCGGAGCGGCAAAACACTCTACGCGACAAGTCCTGCAAAATCTTGCGTGATGAGGTCTGGAGGGTCCCCTTTGCAGGTCTGATGCGCTCGACAACGTGTTATCAACTCATAAGACTGGGATTTTCTCATAGCTTCTCTGCGATCTAGTAGCTGGTTTATGAGTAGGTCAACAACTATATTCATGTCTCTTAAATTATTGGATTCCTAAATTGTTCTCAGTTGAAGCCGGAGAATGACCCCGATATTTCCAATGTTTTGTATGATCTATATGCGACGCTGGCCTGGTTCCTGCTCCCCACGAATAGATTGGATCCAACTTTGTCCAAAAAAAACAAAAAGGAGTTGTAGTACCGTTATACCCAAAGTGTAAGTGCTCCCACAGTCCCATCCGTCAAGGAGAAGGTTTGACCAAGAGGCAAAGACTACCCTTGAGTATTTCCTTCGAGAGTACCTCTGAGGGGATACTAACACTTGCACTTGTCAAAATGAATCTGACCATCATTACAACTAGACATGGATGCACTTGACTGCAATCACGCCCAAAACTAAGTCGAAGAAGTCCTTAGGCTAGTGTGAGTATGCCCGTTTCACACGTATTCACTCTAAAGATTTTTCTTTTTTTTTCCTCATAAAAAGTCTAGGTTGGTGTAGAGGCTGGATGCTACACACATGACAATCACCTTTGGTAGTCCACCATTTGGTTATCCAGATGATTCCTTTATGAGACCACCTCCCTACCCTTCCTCTCGTCAATTATCCAGGCGCACCCTAACTCCTACAATCCTCCCACCATCTCTACATGTGTTGACCACTCAGGACCGTCACCCTTCCACTGTCTTGGAGATTTTCAGAGGAATGACAACGAGATGCTGCAGTTGGAAATGTCCTATGCACAGTACTATTGTGACTATGCTGTCACTTAGTCTTTCCAAGGATGACATCGCGTGTTCGGCCGCATAGATGTACTCACAAAGTACTTGCTATGGTCAGTTAGTATGCATTAGGGGTGGGGCCCCACCGATCTAGGGATAGAAGTATGCCTAGGTCTGGCATAGCACAGTATCTGAATGTGTATCAGAGGGCTAGCACGGACTGTGACTACGTCTAGCACGGTCTATGGCTATGAGCACAATTGATGGCTATGTCGAGAAGGTCTAGCAGTGACTAGCACTGTGACTATGTTGTCAGCTTGTCACTTAGTCTTTCCAAGCAATGACAGGTTGCATAGTTGTATTCGAAAGTACTTGCTATGGTTTGTCATTATGCCCTAAGGGTGGGGCCCCACTGGGCTAGGACTGTATGACTATGTCTAGGAGGGCTACTAGTATGGTAGATGACTCCTTCTCTAGAAAGTCTAACACGGTCTATGGCTATGTCAAGAAGGTCTAGCATGGTCTACCGTGACAGCTATGAGCATGGTCGATGACAATGTTTAATGGTCTAGCACCTTCTATAGCTATATGTCTAGGAGGGTATACTCCCACTTGTAAGCCCTTGGCCGAGACGTACTATCTGTCCGATCATTCCAAGCGTGGCGGTGTTGCCTTTCCCTCTTTTCCTTTGGCTATTATGTTAGGTGGTCCTTCCAAGCATCGCGTTGACATCTTGGTTGGTATGATGTGACACTCTAATCCCGCATGATTGTCCACTCCCTGTCCTGGTTCCACCATGGCGTGGGGTTGGTTTCGAACCCGCCCTTTGCTTGGTTATGATTTACGTTCGTGGGGCGGCGGCGCCTAGGCGCCACGCCGCCAGCCAATCCTGAATTTAACGAAAATAGTAAAGCTATTCAACAAAATTTACCATCGTCTCAAGAAAACCTCGGAGCTGAAACAAATCAGCTCTGATACCAACCTCACACCCACGTTGCATTCCGTACGTCGAACGCCGATCAGAGTAGTTGGGGGTGTGGCCGAAGATTTTTGGTCTGGGGTTGAACCACCCGGGCGAAACGAGGGATTCTTGTTTCGGGCCGAGATTTGCCTTGTTGAGGATTCGAGCCGTCGTCGAGGGCAAGGGACGGAGGAACAAATCGCTCCAGAGTGACCATCAACAGAAACTCAAAAAGGAAAAGCAAACAGGATCGAAAAAGGAGGATGAGGGAGCGAAGTTATTCCGCTCCCTGTTGCACTTGGTTCGCGGCCCTTGGGGCGGTTGCTCCAGAATCGGGTTTCAGGCCTCGATGTCAGACTCGTCAAGCTCGCGCGGATGACCTTGCGTGGGGTCGCCTGGGGTCGGGCAGGCCGAGGGAACCTAAATTCGAAAGTTAGCCGGGAGCGCGCCCTCGTTGCGGGAGAGTTTTAGGGATTGAGCCGCACCTTCGTATCCCAGGACTAGTCTTCGCCAAGAACACGAATCCCCCTTACGACACCAACGAAAGTTAAACCAAGGCCGCCACGTGGCATGGTCCGCGGACCAGGCCAACACAGTCAGATCGGTGTACGGCAATACCAGGTGAGGGGAAGAGAACCGATCGATCAACACGAACCCACTCCCTTCGATATGGCAGGCCCGGGCGGGGTTATGCAACCGGATCTGCTCGGTCTATCTTAGAGCGCTCCGCACGTCCGCGTCGAAGTACACGTTGTCATCGTCTGCGATCGGGAAGGACGGTCGCACATTACAGGAGACTGACACAAAGGTGGAGCACGGGCAAGGGCCCGTGCTTACGTCCACGAGGGCGAGCACGGACTCCATACAAAGATCAATTATAAAGAAAACAAACAAAAATGACGCTTCGATCTCTCTTTCCCTCTGTCTCTTTATGTGCGTCAACCCGAATGCGAAGTCGGGGATCCGGGGTTTGTTGCGTTGCGGAGATATCGGCCGCGTATGACTGATTTCTCCGGTTATCGAGTGGAATTACCCATTTCACCTGTATCCCGCTCCGTGCACGAAGGGAGAGAGAGAGAGAGAGAGAGAGAGAGAGAGAGAGAGAGAGAGAGAGAGAGAGAGAGAGAGAGAGAGAGAGAGAGAGAGAGAGAGAGA
>BFEA01000048.1:3762001-3773772 GCA_003427395.1 Chara braunii
ACACACACACACACACCGTGACACACGCACACAGACAGAGAAACACACACAAGGCCTCGCCACATTGCTGACCAGACGCTCTCTCTCTCTCTCTCTCTCTCTCTCTCTCTCTCTCTCTCACACACACACACACACACACACACACACACACACACACACACACATACACACACACACTCTTCGTGACACACGCAGTACAGAGACACAGAAAAACATACAAGGCGTCGCCATACTGCTCAAGAGACGAAAACAATGCGAGTGCGTCTTCCCAGAGAAGGTGGTGGCAAGATGCATCCGTTACTATATTCTTTCTTGTTTTTCGCATTTGCGCTCTGATATTCTTGTGACAATATATGTATATATATAGGAAACGTTACTATGAATAGTAGTGGATGTATAATGTCATCTTCTGTGTGAAGATGCGCTCGCATTCTTCTCGTTTGTGACCAGATGTGGAGCACGTTCACAAGCACCGTGCCCACGCCCGTAGTGCTTATCCCTGACGTAACGGGTGTGCGGCCGCGATATGATTTGATTAGATTAGATTAGATTAGATTAGATTAGATTAGATTTGATTAGATTTGATTAGATTTGATTAGATTAGATTAGATTAGATAGGCTGCTAGGATTGTAGGCTTGGCGTGAGTGAAGTGGAAGGCGCTGTGTCCTTCTCCATCGGTGACATGCATCTGGGCAAACCCCTGACGAGTCCCTGAAAGTCCGACGAAAGAGGCTGTCACAGCCCCTCTCTCTTGGCGTCACGCGCACGCGAACACGGTATCCCAAACACACACACAAATAAAAGAAAACGTCCGCACAGCTGGAGACACCACCGCGACGTCCAGTTTTCTCTCTCTAATTTTATTTTTTTCCTTGTTTTTTTTTTTTTTTCTGTGTACTGTGTGCGTGTGTTTGCTTTCTTTATTTTGTTCGTGTGTGTGTGTGCGCGCAAATATTTTCTGTACGGGCGAGTGAGCGAGAGTGTGTGTGCCCCCGCGCGCGCGCGCGTGAGAGAGAGAGAGAGAGAGAGAGAGAGAGAGAGAGAGAGAGAGAGAGAGAGAGAGAGAGGATGACTCGCGGTTGGAAATCGGCCCTACTGCTCATCGTAGCGAACTTGTGTCGACTCAATTTCAGTTCCACACACACACACACACACACACACACCGAAACACAGTTTTTTGTTACATTTGTGGGCGTGCATGTGTGTGTGTGTGTGTGTGTGTGTGTGTGTGTGTGTTCCCATGTTCGGTTGACGAGACAACTCCTCAAGATAGCATCATTGTGCCATACTTTTTTTCTTTTGTTTTGCTTTTTTTGTGCCAGACTGTTCCCTGTAGGTGTGTCTTTGTGTGTGCGCGCGCGCGCGCGCGCTTGAAAGTGTCATGACGCTTGCAGCGAATGGACGAACGGGGCTGCTGTAGGCCCCACTTACACCAATTAAGCGATATTGACCGTAGATAGCAAGGATCGCAAAGATCAACGGCCAGAATCTCTTCATCCGTGCAAGTGTTGGGACCTTGCCCCGGGTGACAGACATTGTGGAGGTCCGCAGCCCAAACTATCTTTTTTTTTTTTTTTTTTTTCCAAACTATCTTTCTGTCGAGTCATTGATTAAMAATTTAACATCCTCACCGCCTCACCGATTGTAGAAGTTGGAAGGTTTGTATAAAAAAAAAAAAAAAAAAARAAGTTGGAAGGTTARAATTTTTTAAGGTGTTTTTTTCGACCAAAAAAAAARAARAAAAAARAAATGTGAAGGTYTTAGGTACTTGGGGGAAAAAAAAAAAAAAAAAAAAAAAAAACTACCTTGTGGAAGGATGACAACGATGCTGACCTGACAATCAACAAGACAAGTAGTGCTTGGCAATCTGGCGCACGGAATTACGGCCTCACTCCACCACACAACACACCACGTGTATCTGGACTCGTTATGGGAATATTGGATCGAGATATTTGACAGCCCAAACGTGTCTGGTCTTGTTCGCAGCCCACATGCATGTCGAGTGCTGCGCAGTGGAGCGAATCTCATAGGCTCAACTGATCACTGCTACGTACCTGCCTGTGGCTGTAGCGGTGTACACACCGGCCTGTTGATGAAACAGGCCACGAGCTCGAATCCTCGTCAGTGAAGCAGGGGCAAGGTCCCACTTGCACGGATTAAGAGACTCTGGCCGTTGATCTTTGCTATCTACGGTCAATATCGCTGAATTCGTGTAAGTGGGACCTAGCCCCAGTGTTAGGGGTTCTGCTGCTTTGGCAGAAAAAGACGAACTGAGTCTCTGAACTCAGGTGTCTATTTTTTTATTTTTATTTTTTTTGTCTATTTCAAACAGTCCATGGGTGTACCAACTGAGCTACCTTCTTCCTCCAAATACAACGCAGGGTCATTATAGCTGTATTTAGACTGAAAGATACCCCAAATACAGCTATAATGACCCTAACGTTGTATTGGGGGGGGGGGGAAGGTAGGCCCGTTGGTGAGTATATCACTGCCTGCACTGGGGTATCTATGTAATTTGCTGTCAAATAAATGGAGGGCGGACTCACAATAGCTCTATACTAAATGTATGCGACCTTGTTTATGGCCGGACGTGGATACATTTGAAGACGATTATTTACTGCCATAAATAAGTAAAACAAGTTCTAATAAAAAAAAAAAAAAAAAAAAAAAAAACAAGTTCTAGTGTGAGTATGCCCTGAAAGATGCAAAAATACCCTTACCCTTGTCAGAGTGCAGTCAAATACACCTACCGGTGTTCTCGATCACAAGGCCCCCTCCTCTTCACCGTACCCCTGTATCTAGGCTGAGAATTTAACCAAGTGCAGTCTATAATGACCCCGCGTCCTGTTGCGGTGAGAAGAGGGTAGGTGGGGTATGTTTGTAATTTGATGTCGCGTACAGTGAAAGAAGCAAAATTTATTGAATGCCGTTGTCAGAATGCAGCCACATACACCCCTCTTTCTCCGAACACAGCACCCCACCTCATCTTGACTGCATGAGTCCAGAAAGACATTTTGTATTCATTCACGATCAGGGTGCGTTGTGTTTGGGCAGAAGAATGTGTTTGGGGGAAAATGGTGGTACAGAGCATTGCTTCTTTCGCGGATCAGTACATTCTGAGGTTCTTCCGCTACAACTTCGCCGAGGCTGTATTTGACTGCATTGGCAGCCAGATTCTGCACACCATGGGGCTCGTTAGACACTCCTTGGGGCGTCCTCGGGACCGAAGGAAGTTTCCTTCGGGGTTTTGAAGGAAATTCCCGCCGATGTTCCACCTATCCTTGGGGTGGTGTCCCAAGGATGATTCCTTTTGAGGGACCTCGGTAGGTACCCTGGGGAGGGCCACAAAATGGCTGTAGGCCGAGGACGCCCCGAGGATTCCCGGAGAAAATGTTTTCATTTTGTTTTTCCTTCTTTTTATCCCCGAGGATAGGTGGTACGATAATTTCCTCGGGGACGTTACGCTTCTGAGGAGTGTCTAACGAGCCCCTCTATCTCAGTGCGCAGATGCCTGGGGAGGGGTATTCATTATTGGCCGTTTATCCTAGAAATCCACGATAAATAATGATGTTCACATGGGACCCTGCCCCCGAAATTGCCATCTGGGGTAAAGAAAGGAGGTACATTTGCGTTTTAGTCGTTTATCCTCGAAATCCACGATCAATAATGATGTTCACATGGGACCCTGCCCCCAAAGTGTTACCGTCTGGGGTAAAGAAAGGAGGTACATTTTTTGCGCTGCTTTGTTGATTACCCGCGGTAAGACATATGTGCCCCGGAAGTTACCATCTGGGGTAAAGAAAGGAGGTACATTTTTTGCGCTGCTTTATTGATTACCCGCTGTAAGACATATGTGCCCCTTAAGTTACCATCTGGGGTAAAGAAAGGGGCCACATTTGCGCCGCTTTATTGATTACCCGCTGTAAGACATATGTGCTCCCGAAGTTACCATCTAGGGTAAAGAAAGGAGCCACATTTGCGCCGCTTTATTGATTACCCGCTGTAAGACATATGTGCTTTCTTTCTTCATAACTGTTACAGAGGAAGAGCATCATCATATTCCACCGCTTGCCCGGTAGCAAGGCCCCACTTGCATGGTGGATGATTCTTCATTTCTGACAATTCCACAGTCCCACTTGCGTGGTGGATCCTTCTTCATTTCTGACCATTCATTGTGGAGATCAACGGCCGCAAATCAAGAATCCAGGTAAGTAAGTGGGGACTTCACCGAGGATTCTTCGCTACTACCCGTCGTGACCACCGTCCATTTCTGTGATCTACGGGCAACAGTGTAGAATCTGGGTAACCAGTGATCTACAATCAGCACGGCAGAACAGGGTACGTGGAACTTCATGATCTTCTTTTTCATTTTTGAAATGGCGGCAGACACGGCAGGTTTTGAGTTTGTAAAGGCAGAAAAAAACACGCACCGACAAAGAAATCAGGTGCCGACTTCGAAACGGCAATTTTGGTCGAAAAGTATCCGTCCGTTGGGCTTTTTTTTTTTTTTTTTTTTTTTTTTTTTTCTCTTTCCCTATCTGACACCAAGGCCGACCCCTGTAAAATATGACATCCGCCCTGACACCACGGGCGTGGTACTTTCATTGCCCTTTTCAAACTCCCGCCTGGTTTCTTTGGCAACACATGTTTTTTTTGCCCCCCTATGAGACTCTGAAGTGACATGAACGGACTTCCCTTTTTTTTTGGGGGGGGGTGGGAACTACGCGGGAGTCACAAAAATGAGTTATCATTGCACTATGGGCCAAGATACAGTTTCGAATTGCAGTTCGGGCAATATATACAACCCAGTTTTCTGGCCAGGTAGGGTGCCCAAACTGCAATTGCAAACTGTATCTTGCCCCATTTACTAGTGCAATTGTAACTCGTTTTTGTGACTCTACTGAAGTTACCCAATTTAATTATATACCGCAGTGTTCGTCCACCATCCTGAGTTGCCCCTGGGCGGTGTAGGTATCGCCGTCCCATCAGCTAGCTCAGTAGGTTTCATGCCTCAGCAGCACCGTGCAGGTGCTGAGTTCTTTTATTCCCGTTGCCATCACTTTCGGTGGCCTGAGGAGGATGGCCAGGGCCAGTCAACGCTGGTAGCTCAGTGGGGTGAGTTGTGCCGCCCTGCAACCCATGGCAATGCAGGAGCATCAGGCCAGGTGGAAGTGCCTGCTCAGGTCCTGCTGCGGCGGGTCGGGACACACCCAATGAAATAATTTCTCAGGTCGAATTCGCAGTCAGAATCATCATAGATGACATTCAAGGGTCTATTACGATGCCTATCGGGGTTTAGATCCTCTATTACGTGAAATTGAGGGTCTCAACCCCGATAGGCATCATAATAGGGCTTATCGGGGTTGAGACCCTCAATTTCACGATCCTGCAAGAAGGCTTAAACTCGCAACGTACCTGTCATAACAGAAGCTCGACAACCAATAATCATGTGCCATAAAATCTACAATAAATTCCATAATAATCTCAAATTACCTGGGGCCGGTCACCTGTGGGTATATCTCAAGACTGCCGCCCTTTTTTTTCTATTCTAAAGAAAAGGGATCACCATTGAGAAAGGCTGCAGTCTATTCATGGGGAGCAGCATGTGCTGGGAACCGGAGCCAGACTCCCAAGATACAACATCCAACCCCAAACAATAACAGACTCGAAAAAGTGTTCACCGAAAGGATTGATTACCCAGGAAGTTCCGGGCGGGGGATTGACTGCCTGTGATCTAAAAGTGGGACCTGTGGGACCTCTCTCTGGATTCTTCAGTACTTGCCGTTTGACCCGGTGATCTATGGTCAGCAGTGTATGTAAAACTGGGGTAAGTACGTGGGACCTCACCCTGGATTCCTCCTGGGCAGGATGCTTCTGTACTACGTGACGTCGATCTCTGTGATCTACGGTCAGCAGTGTAGAATCTGGGCAAGTGGGTTCGCAGCCCGGCTTCTTCAGTACTTGCCTTTTGAAGTCGATGTGTACATAAGACCTCGACCCTGACCAATCACCAAATGAGACCCGGGTAAGTGGACTCAACCTTGGATTCTTCAGAACGTGGCATTTTTTAACTGCTGATTCCTGTGATCGACGGGCAGCAACGCCGAATTTTAGGTAAAGGAGACCTCACTGCTGATTTATCCCCAGATTCTTTCGGGGGGGATCTCATCCCCCTGTACATGCCCCTCTTTCTGACACAAAATCCTTGTGGGGAGGTTCAGAGAATGTTTGCTGTGGGTGCAATTCCCATGGGCTGTCTTTCTTGGAGCAGAAAGATGGAAGGGCAGGGCAGGGACAGGGGCAGGGGCAGGGGCAGGGGCATGCCTGATGATGTGGAAAGGCCTTTTCTGGTATGTGCCTGGTTCTATATGGGCTTCAGGTGTCATGACATGTTTCTTGCAGCGGTCACAGTGCTTGCACTGGAGGTACCATCGTGCCTGGAACAGAACGCACTGTATACATTCAGAATCAGTGTGCATTATGTTCAAGGGGGGACAGTCGTATTCCCATGGGCTTTGTTGTTTGGGTGATGGCATGGCATGGGCAGTGCCTACCGTCTTCCCCTGAACAGACCGCACCCTCATTTTGACCGTATGCGGCCAGAAAGATAGCTTGAATACGTTCAGAACCGGGGTGCATTGTGTTCACAGGAAGACGCTAGGACGCTTTACCCAGTAGAGCTTCAGTAGAGCTTCTGGTGTCGTGCGAACAGTTCCATGTTCCGGGGTTCCTGAGTGGGCCCAGTGGGTCCAGTGTGGGTAGTTTCGGGGATGCTTTGAATTGGGTGGGTCTGGTTTTGGTTTCGTGGTTTAAACCACCAGTACGTTTCCCTGCTTGGAAAACAAATACGCCCCCGTTAACACAGGGGGTCGGTGCAGGGAACAACCGCGTGAAGAATGGGAAAAAAAACAACAAAAAAGAAAAGGGGAAACCCTCCGACTTCCATTTATTTGCGGTTTGGCCCTCCGACGGCCGACTTAGAGATGGAATAACACACATGCGATCGAAGATCAGGCAAATGTGCGACACACTTGGCACACAAAGCATGCAGATGTGAAACACACGCGATCCAAGACCGTTGTCCAAAAGAAAGACAACATAACTTTATTATGAGAACAGTAGTAAATGACCAAAAGACCCAGTGGGTAGAGCGGAATGCCCCTCTGATAAAAAAAAGTTGAGATGTTTGCCAAAATGCCCCTGAAAGATGTGGGTAGAGTGGAATGCCCCTCTGATAAAAAAATGTTGAGATATAAAATGGCCCTGAAATACCTGGATAGAGCGGAATGCCCCTCTGATAAAAAAAATATTTTGTGAAATACCCCTGGTGTCGGTTGGACCCCCATCTTTGCAATACACCCCTACCGGGTACGTCCCAACTTTGTAAAATGCCCAGTACTTCCCAACTTCTCCAAGGAGCTATTGCAAAAAGCCAAGGCCCTAATGGGGAGGTCAAGATTGCAAAGTTGCACACCCGCCTGACAGGGGCACAACACAAAGATTCCGGCCCAAGGCATTCCACTCTACCCACATGTTTCAGGGGCATTTTGGCATATCTCAACTTATGGGGGTACTTCGCAAATTATCCGTTTTTTTCATTTTTTCATTTTTTTCTTTTCTTTGTTTTAGAAATGACAAATTTCCTGCTACCGGTAGCCTCCGGCAGCTCGAGGCTTGGCAAGGCTCGACATACCGGTCGCCGGAGGGTCGGACTCGGTGTTGCGAACTACTAGGCTAAGTCTAGTAGTTAGTCGCTATAGATCCGTACACCTGGGCCCAAGGGGATTTGAACCTGCGACCTCGGCCTCGAGAGCCAAGCCTCTTAACCACTACAAGGCTGTAGTGTCCAACTCGACACACACCGCACTGAACAGTCACCATGCAGACGCACCACACAGACGTGGCAATTCTCGCACACTTCACTCCAATCAGCACGTGACCTCCAGTAGTACCTAGCCCACTCACACACACGGACTTCTTCCATGGGTTGGCTGGGCCGGCTCAGAAAAAGTATTAAACCACCAGTACTTGGCCCAGCTATCGGCCGCGGGAAAAAAAAGAGTAGAAACGTTACTAGTCGGATGAATTTGGGCGCTTCTGTAGTGGCCCATACGTTTCCTAAAATTGTGGCTTGTTAAGGGGAGTAGGGGTGGTGTCCCCACAGGTTGTCTACATTTCAGAATACAATGTCATGGAGTGGCCCAGGGCCAACCGGACTACCAGAGTGCTTGTAGGATCTATTACTAGTAGTAGTAACGGGGCCACATGGGAGTTTGGGTGGGGCCTAGAATGTTTGGGAACACATTCTTACTCTACGGGATGAGAGTTCATGAAACATTTTGCTGATCTTCTATCCAGCAGGCTGTTAGCGGACTTTGTCTGTAAAATATGAATCAGGGTATGGGCTGTAGTTGTGAGGAGGCGTGAGCACCGTGTTGATGCTTCAGACAAGCAGATGTCTACGTTGTCGAAGTTTACTGAGGTCTTTGGTTGCTGGTGAACATCTGAGTACGCACACACACAAACACACAAACACACACACACGCGCACACACACACACACAAAGCTCACAAAACACACAGAACACACAGAACACACAAAACACGCAGACACACACACACACAAACGCCATGCACTTTTCAACCAACGTTGGGGCTATCGACATACCGACACCCTGCCCTATCTCTACTTTGCACTCAACGCCACAAATCTCCACCTGCCCTTCGTCCGATTCTTGGAGTTAACGAAACAACCTTTCCCGATCTGCACCTTGCTCAACACCTCACTGACCTTCAGTTACGGACCTGCACAACAGACCCCCTCATAAGGCTTTGCAAGTACAACAATGGCCTCCCGGTTACTTAGCTACGCCCTTCAAGGTGTGATCAAGTCCCCGCGCAGTAAGGATAATGAGCTTTATCAAGAAAGTGGTGTACGACGTTGCTGGATCGTGCAAAGTGCTGAGGAAGTCATTATGGATCTCAAGCAGAATGCACAATCCCTTGGAGGCTGTACACCACATACCGCGGACTTTACAACTATGTACAATAGCCTGCCACACGACAAGATTCTTCACAATGTTTTGAATGCTGTTCATGAAGCACATGATTATGCTTTGGGCCGGATCTCACATGCCAGAAGGCCAGTACAAATGGACATGACTATAGGCGGTCCTCATCGTGGGGAGTGGGTTACTTCACATGGGCCAGACACCCTCTCGGTGTCAAAAATAGAGCAACATCTGCGGTTCGTGGTCTCTAATACTTACCTTTATACAAGGGATGGCACTCTGCGCCATCAGGTGGACCTTTATACAAGGGATGGCACTCTGCGCCATCAGGTGGTCGGTATCCCTATGGGCACTAACGCTGGATCGGAAATTGCCAACCTCACGCTTTATTGGGATGAAGCACAGTTCATCGATGATCTTCGTCAGCGAGATCTGCGTACTGCGCAAGCATATGCATTCACATATTGATTCATGGTGACATTCTATCTCGGAAGACATTACCGCCGTCTCCTGCTCGATATGGTCTTGAGTGGAAAGACACTACTGAGCAAGATTTTTTCCTCGGGGCAAGAGTCTTGGTTCCGCCTGATGGCTCACTTCGCATTGGCATATTTGACAAGGCCGAGAATTGGACGTTCCCTGTCATACGTTATCCTAGTGCTTCCTCCAACGCTCCGGCTCATCAGCCTGCAGGTGTGCTCACGGGACGACTAACAAGATTCGGCAGTGACTTCCCTGACACGACGTATGCTTGTCAAGGTCCATCCTCCCAGTGTCCTAGCTAGAGTCTGGACTGCATATGTGCGTGGCCGACAACGCCGACCACCAACTCATGTCACACGACTTTCGAACTGGTTTCGCCGAATGGTTCGCTGGGAAATTGCTCACCCACTCCCGAAAGTTGATTCAGTGTGCAGATCCTCCACCCAACCGCACACAAGAGACCACCACTCATCGCCTGACACCAACGTTGACCGCAACCAGCATCATCCCTCCGCACAATCAAATGCAGACTGCCCGCCCCCCCTGTTATCCGTGCTGAAATGGCAGGCGCTAATGTCGATACGCCAACTCAGCCAAAGATCATGCCAGCCGCAGTAAATAATGTGAACGTTAACGAAATGGCAGTAAGGGATGAAGGCCAACATCCTACCAATACAACGACTGTTGTTGTTGCTGCTGCCGCGGAAGGTACACCACCTCCTCCTCTGCCACTGCTGCCACCGCCGCCTCCATCACCACCACCACCACCACCACCACCACCACCACCACCACCGCCGTCACTGCCATCATTATCAACACCACCACCACCATCATCACCGCCACCCCCACCAGTGTCCTCTGTTGCAGCATCCTCTCAGTCATCTGCATCATATTCTTCTTCCTCTCCCCCTAGTTCTTCCTCTACTTCCTCATCATTGACCTCCTCATCATCAACGCATTCATGGTCAGATCGGCCGTCACAAAGGCCTTGTCGTCCGAGGTATCCGTTGTTAGATCGATCGTTACAGATGCCTCTTCGGCGGAGACGTTCCCCGTCTCCACAACAACCTCCAAGACAACGGCCTCGTTTGTCGTTGAATGGCATGATCACCGCGCCCACTGTAGGGGTTAGAGATCTGCTCCGATGACATGCTCGCAATCGTACGGAACGACATCGTCGCTTTCAGTATACACTAGCGAGGAATAGTGCACATCGAGTCCGATGCCCGCAATGTGGCGATGATTTTTTCAATGCTGCAGGCTTACGAGTGCGCCAGACACGAGGTGCAGCTACTTGTGCAGCGCTTGCTCGACAACAGTCGCCCTAAGCACAAGTGAGGCTGATCAGCTTCCGATTCTCACATCTGGTCCACCCAGTTCTCACCCACCTGACCCGCCCCTCTCTCATCCACCTAGCCCCACTCGCTCCCCTGCCCCAAATGACAATGACCCGTCTCCTGATTACCTGACAGAGCCCCCGGTATGGTCTTGAGTGGAAAGACACTACTGAGCAAGGTGGGTCATGTCTTTTCCTTGGGGCAATAATCTTGGTTCGGCCTGATGGCTCACTTCGCATTGGCGTATTTGATAAGGCCGAGAATTGGACGTTCCCTGTCGTACGTTATCCTAGTGCTTCCTCCAACGCTCCGGCTCATCAGCCTGCAGGTGTGCTCACGGGATGACTAACGAGATTCGAACATATAATATATGTAACAATACTACCGACTTCAAAGCGGTAGTGACTTCCCTGACACGACGTATGCTTGTCAGGGGCCATCCTCCCAGTGTCCTGGCTAGAGGCTGGACTGCATATGTGCGTGGCCGAAAACGCCGGCTACCAACTCATGTCACACGACTTTCGAACTGGTTTCGCCGAATGGTCCGCTGGGCAATCGCTCACCCACTCCCGAAAGCTGATTCAGTGCACATGTCCTCCACCCAACCGCACACAAGAGACCACCACTCATCGCCTGACACCAACGTTGATCACAACCAGCATCAGCCCTCCTCACAATCAAATGCAGACCGCCTGCCCCCCCTGTTGTCCATACTGAAATGGAAGACGCTAATGTCGATACGCCAACTCAGCCAGAGATCATGCCAGCCGCAGTAAATAATGCGAATGTTACCGAAATGGCAGTAAGGGATGAAGGCCAGCATCCTACCAATTGTTGCTACCGCGGAAGGTACACCACCTCCTCCTCTGCCACTGCTGCCACCGCCGCCTCCACCACCACCACCACCACCACCACCCCCGCCACCACCACCACCACCACC
>BFEA01000048.1:3784891-3795685 GCA_003427395.1 Chara braunii
TTTTTTTTTTTTTTTTTTCCCGTTTGTGGTCGCCGACCCCGCTCACGGCCCTAACTCCCCAGAAAATCGACTTTAGGCTGGCGGGGGGAGGGGTGGCTTAAAAGGCAGGCCTTTTTTAAAACCACCAGTCAATCGGACTTTTCTGCTGTACGTAAAACAAAAGGGGCAAAGGGGGCAAGTACATTCGAGTCACAACCCATGTTTGAACTGGGCATAAAAAACACCTAACGGCAGGTCCCTCGCCTCCCAAGTTCAAGAAGGCAATAAAAGTGCCTTCACACTTTGTAATAAGCGCGGATGTCATAATTACAGGGGTAGGCCATCATGATAAGACGGCCTGAGTTAAAACCGGCAAAATAAAATTACAGCTATCTTTGGGTTTTTCAACTTTTTTTCCATGATTTTGAACTCAAGCAGTGACAGAAGTGCCTGTACGTGTTTCTTTCTGCCCATTTCAAACTAAAAATGGGACTCGGACGCAGTTATTTCAAAAAACAAACATGAATGCGAGGAATGAGCCCTCGCAGGGCCCTTTGTCAGATGTGCACATTTTCTGGGCTGTGGCCCTCAGCAAGCCCCTTGCCCGCCCTAAGTGAAGGTGGGCCTGAACATTCATTAGAGGCCAAAATTTGACATTTTCTGGATGTGGGTACTCAGGCAGCTGCAGCACGCCAGTTGGTTGAACGGAAAAGTGGGCCTCCCTAAGCTGAGTCGTACAGTTGAGCCCAGGCCTTGGTATTTGCGCCTGGGCACGTACACACAATGCAGGGCAGATACATCACGAAGTGGCTATGCGCTTTCAGAAAAGCAGCATTGTCAACGTACATACTCCGGTACCTGCGCAAATGCAACAAACGGCCCAAGTCTGGAAATGCAGGCCGTGCCCAGCTGTAAAAGGCCCAGGCCGTCAACTGCAGAGCTGGGCCTGGGCGCAGGGATGGGGGCCCAACCGGAAGCTACTGGAAGCTTCCCAGCCAGGCCAGACGGAGCCAAACAGCGACTGCCACTTCCATATAGGGAAGGAGGCAGCCAGGTTCTGGCATTCTGGCCCATGCAGGCAATGCGGTCACGCTGCTGCATTGCTGCCCGAGACGCTGTATGGTGCGCTAGTGGCCAGGGCGCATACAGGCGCTTGAGAGGTGAGAGGGGCGCTGCTCGGCAGCGGAGCGTGAGCAGCCATAGCCAGGCTGCAGGGCGCTAAGGGGGGGAAAGAGGGCAATCGGTGGTCTGTAGGAAGGAGGTGAGTGTGGGTGGTCAGGGTCTGATGAGGGGATAAGAGATACGCACCTGTTGCATGAGAGAGGTCGGCTATGGTGTTGACGTCATCTACATTCAATTTGGTCGAAGTCAGCCTGTTGCGGGAATGCAGATGTAGTAGGATAGGCAAGTAGTGTAGGCTGGGCGCTGGGCGCCAGACAGAGAGGAGCAACATTGGCTATTGTGTTGGTGTGTCTTTAGGGCTTGAACATTGGCTCAAGAGTTGTATTGCTCTTATTTGGATAGAATCTCGGTGCATTTGTGCTCTCTGCTTGTACACGGCTACTTGGACATCTGTGTGATTTCGCAACTTGTTTTTTTGTATATCGTTCTCACTCATATTCCTTGCAGTTTGGTATCATAGCTGGTTCGCGATCGCCACTTACCTGGCGCAGGCGACATTGTTACTTGGTGCGCTGACGATGCTTCTGTGCAATGAGGATACTTCAACGTTGGCTTGTTGAGCGGTACCCGGGTAGAGGGGTTCGCCGCTGGAAGGCTGTGGTGACAGCGGATGTATGTATGATGATGAGAGCATGCTGATGTGGCATTTTGGCTGAGGTTTCCCTTACCTTATCCACCCTCTCAATCTCTTCTTACGGTGAGGAAATGAGTCCAACCTTGAGTGTCCTCTCTTTTGTGTGAGGAGTCGTGAGCACTCTACCTTGAGAGACGACATTCTTCCCGGTGGCGCATCTGCCAGGAGAGGGTGGTGCCTCTAAAGGGCCCTGGTCGAAGCACGGGTCACGGTCACCATGCCACCCCATGGGTGTAGTACACACAGACCATGCTGCTTTGTCCTTTGAGGCTCTTTGTTGCGCTGATAAAAGGGGAGTGCGGACTGACCAGTCCTATGCAGACGCTATCCAGACCGTCTGTAAATATTTTTGGCGGGGGTCTGAATTGTCCACTAACTGTGATCGTCGTCCTAATTGCGATGTTAAATAATTCCGGAGGACCGTGAGGGTTGTCCTTAAACTGCCTCTTGATCAGCCAGATCAGTCGTACGTAAGGCTCGTTGCACACGAGGGTAAAGAACGGGCAGTTCTGATTATAAGCATACACCTTGGGCACAAGGGTGGGCTACAAATGCACAACTTAGACACTCCTGCTCGATGATGGCTACAAGCATGTTGGATACAGGGGAGGAAGATTCCAATTGAGACTCAGGGGAGGAAGATTCCAATTGAGACTTAGCTAGCAAACACAATCATACCCATTGTGCATACATCTGCTCACGTAATTTATTTTCTATTTTGATTAATTGGTTGACAAACTGCTAACACCTCACAAACAATTTAGACTAGGACTGTAATGTTCTACCATAGTTAGTTCTCTTCGAAGTTATTGTAGATTATGTATCCGGTCTGTGTAAATGTTGTTGATACCGCTTGAATGGTAGTCTAGTTAATTTGTCGGGTATTATTATTATTTTAATTGTTTTTAGAACCGGTTAGATGCATGTTGCGGTAGGTTGTAGAGAAAACACTAGTGCAGACAGCGTTTGCCTAGCCGATGAGTGGATCAGAAGGTGGTGAAGGTACAACTGATGATAGAAGGCAAACTAGGTGTGATACACTTAGAATACCAGTAGTGTTCCAGGTCCTGCTACCAAGAGAAGAAAAAAGGCTAAGGGACGACGAGTCAACGCCTGGGCTAAAAATAGCCCCTCAGTGCCTCCCAGGCCACTGAGCACTGAATCGCCACCAATCTCTGTGTCATACCAGTCTCCACACGCTCCTCACCAGCACCCTACTGAGCGTAGTACTGACGATGCGATTCCACCATGAAATCCAACGTCAGAAGCTCTAGGTATTGATGGCTGCCTCAATCCATTATCTCGCCACTGTCTGCGTCCGATCTGCTCCGATAACAACTGTTATGAACATGATTGTCCGTTGAAATTTTGTCAACGCTCACTCACAGGAACTCCCGTACACGCCCATACATGCACAAAAGGAAGGGGAGAGGTAGTGGAGTGTCACACCGCCCAACAGAAAGAACGCAGTGGAAGACTCAGAGGAGCGAAGTGACATAATACACAACCTAGTGAATTCTTTCCACACAAATCCCAACAATCATTCATAGAAGACAACCGAGAGATCACAGCCAGAAGTCAATGAAGAGAGAACAACTCAAACCCAGTATTACAACTGTTTATAAAACTCAGAGCATTGTTTTCACTGAATAACCTCATAACCCTGTTGCGCTACCCTCAGAGGGGTAGCCTCAACCCCACACACTCTGGACAACTAAAAATAGCACTAGAACCCGAGGGAACACCCAGCGCCACCCTAACATCCAACTCAGTGGCCTGCGCCAAGATGAAACAGGCTCCCAGAGCCAACCCCCAGCAGATGATAAAGAAGAAACTCAGCGCCAACAGTTCCTGATGGAGATGAAGTCTAGACGATGATATTCTCTGAGAAGACGCAGCTATGGCTGCATCGCCACTGGGACCCTACTCCTGAGGAGGGTCAGCAGTGCACCACATGCTCCAGCGCATCAGACCCCTGATAGCCCAGACCGCTTTGACTCCCAGAGAGTCAGAGCGGACAGCGTTGACCCCAGTCTGGTCAGCGCTCCGAAGGTCTGGCTATGTCCGCCGTCTCCCACGCATGTATCAGTCACCACGACCTGATGCCGCATGCGCAGCAACTTCCACCACGAAGTGTCAACTGCCAAAAGCCCCGGACCGATTCTCTCAACCTATCTATACTCTACCTTAGCCTACACTCGACCTAGACTGGACTGACTGACCGACCGGTACCGTTTCTGTTTCGGCCCTTAGGGCCTCTCCCTACCCGGCTATAGGCTATAGGACCGTCTGTCAGCGTAGGCCCATTGGGCCTGTCTGTCCTAGGGGTAGCACGGGTCTGCTATTTGCAGTTAGGGTAGCTGTAGGAAATTCGAGTTAGTACTGGGCCCATATTCCTATATTTACAAATATGTCCCTCACAAATTTTCCTTACAGGTAGGTCTCTCAGTTAGCCCTCAGCCAAACAAAATTACGAATCTTTCCCTACCTATGGTACAGCCTCATCAGAGAGAGGCTACAGGCAACCTGGAACCAGCAAGTCATTGCAATAGATTGTGCAGCCCTGGTGGAAGCGGAATCGGATGAACCTTGTCGAACGTGAACTTCGGACGCCAGGCCTAGACAATGAACTACAGGCCCCATATATATATAGCCACCAGACAGTTCTATCCGAATGTCAGTAGGAACTGCACCCAATGGCACCCTATCCAACCTACCTGAACCTACTGCAGGCAGTAGACCCCACCAGTGACTAGCTCCCCAGCCTGTTTTTTTGTGTGTATATTCTGTGAATCTGTGTAGGCAGTATCATGTGTGGAAACTTGTGTATGTACCTGTAGGCGATATATAATTCGCAAGCTATGTGTACTCTGTGAATCATGTGCGTGTATCGAGGAGAGAACGGGGCAAGCTGGACGAGGACCCCCCCAAAGGACCAAACCAAGCTTGAACCCGTAACCTTGTAACATGTAATCCAAGACTCTGCCGTATGAGCAACTACCGGAAATGGAATGAGCGTGTGATATGCCAGACTGGGGAGAACATCAGAACACCCGAGACCAACACCCCAAGCAAGCCCTGTGAAACCCACAACCAACATACAACACCGTGGACTACCCTTGGGTGGTGCGCAAGCAGTGTCTGTGATAGTACCATGCGTCAGCCCAAGGGGACGTGTGTCCAGCCGTGCGTCAATCTAATGTCCTGCCGGTGTCCATGCTCAAGGCTGCGGGGTTTTGAACCCGCAACCTTATACCACAATGCGCATTTCCAACCGGTGCTCTAACCACTGAAAGTCATCTATCAAGGTAACAAACATATGTAAAATCAGGAGAGTCGAAAATTACTTCAGAAGACAGCAATCCTAGCGACCCCTCAACCATTACCCACCCCACCCACTGAGTCAGCCCATGCTCCGTCGGCTGTAATCAATAGGGGGCAATCAACCACCCAATCCCCTCACGAGGCCAAACTTCGGAGCATGGACGAAAGTAAAGCCATGCTGACCTCGCGGGGTGGAAAAATGAAATTCGCCCAAACCTCCACAAATTCCAACCGAGCTGCCTCCATGCTGACGAAGATCGAATGTTGCCGCCATAGTAGACAACACAGTCCTTAGTGCTGGTGTCTGTGATCGCCATCGCCAGCCTGTCTGCCTCCTCACCTCCGCACTCGAGTCGTTGTCGTTGTTGTTGTTGTTGTTGTTGTTGTTGTTGTTGTTGATTATAGCGGATGTTGTACTCGCCAGCGCTGTCCGATCTGCCTCCTCAATCGCTACGTGCAAACCGCCGGCCGTGATGAGCATCCTCCCTACAAACCCTCCGGTGAGCAACCCCCCATCCCGCTCATCTAACCCAGAGGACCAAGCCTCCATTAATTCACACGCATCCCGACCTTTAAGAAAAAGGGCTTTGCAGGCCGCCAGCTCAGCCTCCGCCCTCCGCCAATCAATGTAAGGTTCAAGCCCGGGATCTAGCCCCTCCTCCAGCTCCTCCAGCTCCCAGATTATATCTGACATGAGTTGCGAGCGGTGATCCACCCATTCGGCCAGGGGGAACGCACCCCCTTCAATCACCCGCAGCTCCTGAGTTTGCTGAGTCAGCTCACCCACCGTCTCCTGCAGCTGCAAAAAGTAATGAAGACAACCATTCGTGTCCATGATCCAGCAATCGCCAAATAGTGGTCGGCGTACGACTGCCTCATACCGAATGGGAAAAGGCCCCTCTGGAAGGGGAAGGTCGCGCCAGGTATGTAGTAAAGTGACCCAGAAATCATCCACCGCTAGATCCCGCCTGACAGCTCCTCTGTCCCCAGTTGCCTGGGGATGAGGGTGCGCCTTGGGGATACCCCAATACTGGTCCTCAACCCATGTGAGTGGGTGGACATCCTCAGTGGTTCAGGCCCTTCAGGGAACCAATGTGTGGATGTCTTGTAATGCCAGCGCCTGCCAAGGTAGCTCGGTGGTTAGAATCAATCTCTTCAACCAATGACAACAATTGTAAAGCCAATGCTTGACATTGTTGTGCAGAGACCAAAGCCGAGTCATGGCCTCAGTATCTCAAACTTTCAAATTCTATGTAAATTTCCATATGGGATGCCGGGCCCAGTTCCCAGCACGTGCTGCTCACCACGAATAGATTGGAGCCTTGTCCCCAATTAAAAAAATAAACAAAAAGGATCGAGGATTCCCAAGCCTCCTTTTGTTTTGGGTTCAACTTGAATCAGAGAATGCCATGCTACACGTGAGGCTCTCGTGATCCTCTCTCTGAAGGAATGCAGTGAGTTGCCTTCGATTTCCTTTATGACATTTTTGCTGAGTGGCCAAATCACTGATTTGTACCATATGGATGCCAAGGCAACATTGCTAATGAGGAGAGCTCTGCCGAAAAATCTGGCTTTCGTTAAATCTGAAATATTTTGCTCCATTGTCGAAATTGATAAGGGAAATTTTTGTTGTCACTTTTGACCCTTCCAAATGCTTGGATTGCTTGATTAAAGGCCGTGTGCATTAACGACACCAAACTTGAAAGAAAAAGTACAAAAACCTAGGAACCAGGTTAGGATGGGTAGAGCGGGGTAGGGCGCCGTTAGAGCGCCGGTCTACCCCCCCCTACCCCCGTTCTAACCCCGTTCTACCCCCTTTCCGGTCCGTCGAATTCCGAAAAACGCGCGGGTGGTGGGGGGTTCCGGATGATGAGGCTAAAGCCCCCCCGCTCCGAAAAAAATGAAAAAAAATAAAAGCACCTCTCTACACCCCTACAACCCTCGACATCCTTCCCTGCAGCCCTCGACACCCCTCCCTTGCACCCCCTCATCACCCCTCCCGTCAACACCCTTCCCCTATGCTCCCCAACACTTCTCCCCAACACCCTCGAACATTGTGCAATGCTGCAACGTGGCAGAGCGCTCTCTCTCGTTCTCTCTGCCTCTCTCTCTGAGGCTGCACAATGCTGCCACGTGGCTGTTCACTCTCTCTCTCTCTCTCTCTCTCTCTCTCTCTCTCTCTCTCTCTCTCTCTCTCTCTCTCTTACCCCCTACCACCGCTCTCTCTCTCTCTCTCTCTCTCTCTCTCTCTCTCTCTCTCTCTCTCTCTCTCTCTCTCTCTCTCTCTCTCTCTCTCCGAGTGCCTTCCCTCGAACTTAATGGGAAGGCCGGGGCTGCTGGGCGGTTCCCTCTAGCCATCGGTGCCCCAAAAGGGTCTGACGGCTGGCGGAGCTAGCCAGTCATTTGCACTCCGACGCTTTTTTTTTTCCTTTTCTTTTTTTCAATAAAATAAAATAAAATATTGGCAGCACAGGGGGGTCCCTGACTGCCGGGGCCACCCTCCCACACCTCCCCCCTCTCCCCCTGGGTCTTCGCGGCGCTCTTCGGCGAGGGCACTCTACCCCCGTCGAACTGGGGGTAAGGCGGGGGTTGAGCGGAGGTCGAGCGCCGCTCTGCCGGAAGCGCGGGGACCCCCCGTTCTACCCCCCGCCCCCTGGAGACTCAGACAGAGAGAGGCAAAGGAATCCTTGTTCAATTTTGTCGCGTAAGCAAAATATCTCAAATTAAAGAAAAAAAGTCGAGTTAAAAGTGAGGTGTGTTGGTTCCGCCATGGACTCATTTGGTCCAGAGCTGGCTTAGGTATCCATTCGTTATTGGTGGCAGTTTTGCCTTGTGCTGTAAGGGAAACCCCTAGAATGTGAATCGGGCCCTTGAAGGGCATCCATTTGACTCTGGGCTGTTCGGGTGGGCGTCCGCGTTGGAATGGGTTGACCATCCTTGGGTCTTGCTTCCCCATAGAGGTGTTATGATCTTGGGTATCTCACAGTGCAAAACTCAAAGAAAGACAATGTCGCTCAATTGCAATTGAAATGAAAGATATTAGAAATAGAAATAGGCAAAGGAAAAAGAAGAATGGAGACTGGAAGAAAGAGAAGAAGATGAACATAAGCAAGAAGCAATTTCACCCCTCCCTCATCTTGCCACCAACTCCTTCCTCCAGCATCTCTCCCAACATCTTTTTTTTTTTTTTTTTTTTTTTATAAATGAAAAAGCCCGTGTAAGCCCTCCATTCCGGCGGTAGTAAGAGAACTGTCCGAATTGAGGGCTTATCTGTTGGGCTGCCCCATCTATTGGTGGGGAGCCGCACCTGCTGAAAACCGGGTCCAGCGTCCCATTGGTATATCATGAATCACAGGGATTGTTGTCTGTTGTTTCTGGGGCTGCGGTCATTTCTCTTGTCTACCCGGGGCTCTGATAGTCCCATGGTGCTGCTAGTAACACCCAACCCATCTAGGAGCACCCCTTATCTATTAGCCCAGCCCTGTTCAGCAGCCCCCCTGTTCGGTGTTGCCCTGTCCATCCCTTGACGCCCTTTAAGCCCTAAGCCCTCACTAAACCCTTGCGCGACCTTCGTAATCTTTGGAGCCTGAAGATCTGCCATGGGTGGAACGTGATGTAATGCAATGCAGCGCGATAGAAGCCGAATCAGTAAGGAGAGATTATGCCGGTGCAACTGCCTGACCGGCTGTATGCTCAGTTACTAAGCAGATTAGACCGTTGTGAGACGCGGGGCTGACTGTGTTGCCATTTCCAGCATCCTCCCTGTCCCGTACTCTGTTTCCTTACCTACTTCCCTTCGGAACCCCGCTGCTGCTTTTATTGCTCCCATCTACAGCGATCTAGCCCTTGGCTATGTTGTTCTGAGTTGTGTGGTCAGCAAGGGTCCCCTAGCCCCTGTACTAGGGGGGAGCCGTACTCACCACCGTTGCTGCTCGGGTCCAACTTCGGCGAAGGGCGGCCGTGTTGTCATCGATCAGATACTGAGAAGCTGCTGTGACGTTGTTCTCTGTCGTCACTGGAAGTTGCTGATGTGCATACGATGTGAGCCGGCTGGCCGCCCGGTGGGGAGAGTCGAGGATCGGGGCATAGGAAAGCATTCTGCCGGTATATAAATCCAGCGGTGGTCCTGTGCCATCCAGGTTTTCCACAGTATCTTTCCATTATCCTGCACCTCGGCCAGTTTTTGGTGTGGGTCGATCCAATTTCCCACGAAGGTCTGTAGTGTTTTCTGCCCGGCCTCCTGGTCAGGGATCATTGCCATAGTCTCTGCCAGTTTTTTGCTGGCTTTCAGCATCTAGCCCGGATGACCTCTGCTAGTCCGGATTTGGCTTGGTGGAAGCCAAAGGCAGCGTCTTGCCTTTCAGCTGAGCACCTTATTCTCCATATTACCATGAGGAGGGCAAGCCTCATGTGTTTGAAGAGGTTGGCTTGAAAAAGTGACCACCCTGTCGGATAATCCGCACGTTTGCCCAGGAGAAAAGGAGCAATGTTCCATTGAAAATTGATCCTGTTATGTCATGCCTTATTACAACAACAGCAACAACAACAAAGAATGAATGAACCAGAATCAAATTTTGAATCCTCCCCTAACTGCTCACCAATCAAAGGGACCACCATAGCCTTCCAAGTTCCTACACTTTCCTCTACATCTAGGTCAAGCTGGTGGCCATGGCGGATCATCGGAGCCCAGCTCCAATGTTCCAAGGACAAAGCGAGGCTACTATGCCTCTCCCACTATGACTGCCATGCCACACTGCACATCCAGAGTCTTTCTTCAAAGTAAAGGTCCACTGGGGCCTTCCAGGTGCAGTGCCAACCAAGAAGATGAAGATGCAGTCTACCATAGCCAAGGTAAGCTCCCCCGTTCACTCTTCTCCTTCTGCCTCCTCCTCCTTCCTGCTTCTTCCTCCTTCCTCCTCACTCCTCCTCCATAGCCATGTCTCACTCCACCTCCGCCTTCGGCACCTCCACCATAACCGAGGACAGAGGTGGGGCCCAAGCTCCGCCTTTGTCATCCACCCAGCGCACCACCAGACCGGTGAGCGCACTAGCAGCCTCATGGCTTGCTACCAGGAGAATGAGGCAGAGTCCAGTGCTGCCTCTCAAGATAAACCTGCCGCTGGACTCCTCCGCGTGACTTCCCAGCCACCAGGCCTCTCGGCCTCTCGGCCTACCGGTTCCCCCTGCCCATTTCAGTGGGAAACATCATTGCAGTCTGATATATCCCTTTTGGAGGCTCTAGACCTATAAGGCTATAAGCCTACCAGCCTGGTACCTACCCCTAGCCTCCCGGAACTCTAAACTGTTACCCGGCCTACTCAAAGGTACCACCTTTTTGTCTTTCTCTGCTACCCTACATTCTGCAACTTCATTTTGGCCTCAAAGGGCCTCTTTTTTCCTACTCTATGGCCTCAAAGGGCCTCTTTTTTCCTACTCTACCTGCTTCAACCCCAAACGCACATGGCCACAGGCACAGGTTAGAACCAGACCTGAGGGGCATTCCATCACCAGCGGGTCACACACATACACCGGTACTCAGACAAGCAGGTAAGCACACAGGACACAGATATCCGCAAGCGCTCGGGCCAGACTCACTCGCTCAGACAGCGGGAACTCAGCAAACACACAACCGCATCACGAACTCAGAAAAGCACAGGTTTCACACTCTGCAATTT
>BFEA01000048.1:3847854-3859946 GCA_003427395.1 Chara braunii
TTTTTTTTTTTTTTTTTTTTTTTTTTTGAACCCAGGTCTGTATTTTAGCAACTCAGGGGGATGTAGGCCAGTTGGTGTGTGTGTGTGGTGACTGACAGTGGTCTTTTCGTTGAGAGGCAGAGAGGCTTATAATTATCGTGATGTCTTCTCGCGAAGACCGGATGCTGATCATGAATGTACACAAGCTAACTTTCCAGTCGAATACAGCCGTAACGAGAGTGCGTTTAATTGAGATGTCGAAGACCGCATGCTGATCATGAATGTACAGAAGCTATGTTTCCAGTCGAATACAGACATAATGAGAGACTCAGTGCATTTAATTGAGACGGTAACTACCCGTCTTCCCCCCCCCCAAGATCGCATGCTGATCATGAATGTACATAAGCTGTCTTTCCAGTCAAATACAGACATAATGAGCGTGCGTTTAAATAGAAAGAATATCCTTATATTATGTTAATGTCAATTGAGTTAATGTTACTTGCTGTCAATTTGAACTGATTACCGCCGTCCCCCCCCCCCGAAGACCGCACCGCGATCATGAATGTACACAAGCTATCATTCTGGTCAAATACAGTCATAATGAGAGCTTGTTGTGTTCGGTGCAAGACAGTAGACCACTTGCCGCCGATTGCAGCAACACCCCGGTCATGAATGTACAGAAGGTATCTTTCCAGTCCGGTACAGTCGTAATGGTAGTGGGGTTTTTCGAGCCAGAAATGCGTTTAACTACAGTGATCTTTCCCGGAACACAACAAACCCTGATCATCATAAGTGTACACATTCCAGTTATCTCAAACTTTCAAATTTCTATGTAAATTTTTCTATATGGGACGCTGGGCCCGTGGGACGCTGGGCCCGGTTCCCAACACGTGCTGCACCCCACGAATAGATTGGAGCCTTGTTCCGAAAAAAAAAAAAAAAGAAAAAAAAAAAAAGAAAAGAAAAGAAAAAAAAGCTATCTTTCCGATCTGATACAGTCATAAAGAGAGTGCGTGGGGGAAGCCAGTAGACGGCTTACTGCTGATTGCAGAGAGAAGGACGAAGGAAGAAGAAACGGCGCCGATAGGAATTGTACCTGCAACCTGCACCATTACCCAACAAGCAACTATCACTTTTTCACCTTCTCAACAACAACAACAACAACAACAACAACAACAACAACAAAAAAAAAAAAAAAAAAAAAAGACCTCATCATCATTCCCTTCTCAGTCTCTTCTTGTTGCTATAAGTAAACCCTTCCTTTTTTTTTTTCTTTCGAAACACCTTTGGGGGGGTGCCACCGAGGGTGATATGAGCATCCCTCGGTGCCACTCCCCGGCTGATGGCTCCATTCTATTGGTGGGGAGCTGCACCTGCTGGAAATCGGGTCCAGCGGCCCTTATGTAGGCTATTATTAGTAAACCCTCCATTCTGTGTGAAAATCTCCTCAGTGCTTCACACAAAATCTCTTATCAATACCCTATGGATGGATTCTCTTTTTTCTTCCTTTTCTTTCCCTTCTCGTTGTTTTTTTTTTTGTGACCATCATGGGGGCGGGATACCTGCTATTGGGGTTGGTAGGAGCATCCCCCAATAGCAGGTCCTGCAAATTGATGGCTCCACTCTATTGGTGGAGAGCTGCACCTGGAGGAAACCAGGTCCAGCGTCCCATTGCACACAACCACCGAATCCAAAACCATCACATTTACAATGAGAAAAACTACCCCCCTCCAAGTCCACCCACCAATACCTGTCCATGGCCAGTCGGGACCACTAATGTGCCTACCAAAGCTGCGAACATCCAATGGGGAGGACAACGGCGTCAACATCCACACAGCATCTTCACAATCTCAGTCAAACGAATATGAGCTCCCCCCTGGTACAGGGGCCGAGGTGGGGACCACAGAACAAGACTGAACGTCAACGACAACAAAGCAAGAAAATCGGTGACTATCGACTCCGAGGTGAATGGACCATATGGATGGAGGCTGAGGGAGATACACAAGCTGGGAATCTGGTTGAGAAGAAGGCCCTCATTCTRWCCATAAACCAAGGGCAATACAGAGCACTGGGAAGGCGGACGAAGGACAATCAATGGCAAAAACATCTGCTACTGTAGGGTATAGACCACTCAGGGATATACAGTACTTAAAGGATGAAGCATAAAGGAGTAGTAGTGATACGGAAAACAACCAGCCACAGAAGTAGTTAACCCGCAATAAACAAACAGTGTTATATAGGACTGGAAGCAGGTGACTGTGGGGCTGGGTCTTTAAGCAAGAAGAAATTCATCTCTAATCCAGGGGTTATACAGATTCAGCCTCATCAGATAAGCAGTACAGTGGATGATAAAGACAACCATGCGACCCATTTTTGTATGAATGAAGGGACGCCGGGCCTGGTTCCTGGCAGGTGATGCTCCCCACTAATAGATGGAGCCACACTGAGAGTGCTAGTGATGCCTGCTCTTACCAGCATTGAGGGGAGCGCAGCGGGGACTGGGAGGGGATGGAAGGAAGGCGGGTGGAGGTGGGGTTTATCTTATGTTTGTTCTGTTCTATTCCTTTTCTCACATTGCCAGGAGTGGGCTTCTAAGGCCCAGAGGGGATGATCTGGGTGTGGAAAAGGACCATTTCGTCAAAATGGACATTTTTAAATTTTTTGAACGAAATTGAAGCCGAGTTTTTTGGCCGAAAACTCGTCAAAATTTGCTGTTCCTGAGGGTCCAGCGTTTTACAAATGCTGGACCCCCTGGCTGTACATGGACCTAGCTTGAGACCAGGAACTTCCAAGCAGTCCTGCCTGGAGGTGCCTGGTCTCAAGCTAGGTCCATGTACAGGCAGGGCCTCAGGAACAGCAAATTTTGACGAGTTTTCGGCCAAAAAACTCGGCTTCAATTTCGTTCAAAAAATAAAAAATGTCCATTTTGACTAAATGGCAGTTGAAACTGAAATGTCTTCCAGGATTCCAGCTTCCAAGCACAGGAGTGGGTTTCTAAGGCCGGGAGGGGATGATCTGGGTGTGGAAACCGGGAGAGAACTTCAAGGTTAACGGAGACCCTAATTTTCAGATCACTTGCCATGCCATTTATAAGAAAACCAAGGGGTCATTTTAATTTTCAGATCGCTTGCCACCAAATTTGACCCCGAAACCCTAATTTCAGTTTTGGACTCGTTACCGAGGGCCTGAAACTGGGGGTCCCCGTTAACCATTTGTGGAAACTGGAATCTCTGCAGTTGCAGGCACTGCCAGGTAGGCTCCGTAGCCACCCACCTCTTGGCCCAGCTAACTAGAGTAGAAACGTTTTTAGTCGGATGAATTTGGGCGCTCCTGTAGTTGCCCACACGTTTCCTAAAATTGTGGCTTGTTAACGGGCACGACTTCAGGAAGAGGGTCCGATTCAACAAGTAGTGATTTGTTCTTGTCCAACCATATCGTTAGGAAGAGGGTCCTTCGAGGCCTGTAGCAGTTGTTTTATCGCCCTCCGGCCCGCATGCCTGCGGGTGCTTCATTGTTGAAACCATCTCCTCTGTGGAAAGCCAAAGGCACACCCATTGCCCTCATGGGAGCATCTCATCCGCTAGGCTAGAAGCAGGATGGTCGTCCTCGTGTATGAGAATAAATGATGGGATGTGGAGTCGTCCCATTGGCGGCTTTGCACCTAAAGGTAGGCCTGCGCCTAAAGGCATCCAACCCGAGTACGGTTGTGACCTCCCGGTCCATCTATTGGTGGGGAGCTGCACCTGCTGGAAACTGGATCCAGCGTCCCCTAAAACCAGAATGTTCATAACTGCTGGAGGGGGCAACAGGATTGCCTCTTCAGCTCTCTAAGGAGCCGCCTGATGACACTAGAGATAGTAGCTTCCAGATCCATTCCCCCTATACCAGAAGCTTTTCTAATTACTCAACCCCCAGGCCAAACCTTTTTTTCCTTCTTCTTTTTCACTCACTGAGGCTAACTCTGAGGGAGGAAAAGGATCAGCAAAGAAATCTGGAGATCTGAGAGTCACCCCTGGTTGAATTGTGAACCAGTTCCGGAAGTTTAGTTGGAAGTCCTTCTTCTTCAAGGGCTCCTCCTCTCCTACCTCCCCTGGCCATATCACTTCCCCCAAGCACCCCTCAGCTGATACACCCAGCCAGTCTGTATTTAATTTTGTTATTGCTTGTTTAACCTCTTTTTTTAGCTGAAGGCTGCGTAATTTAATTTTAGTGTTAAACCATTGCGCTCTCATTTCAGTTTGAATAAATTGAACCACAAGTTCTGCAATTTCAGCCCCCTCCAGATGGACTTCTTCCTTGTCATGGACACCCCTTTGAAACCACAAAGTCGATGGGACTGCTTTACGGCCAAAAGGGCAACGGCCTCGAGATATGATCATCATGTGTTTTTTTCTTTCTTTCTAATTTGATCCTCAAAAGTAACATGAACGTACTTACCTCTCCTTTCTTTCCTCTAGAAAGGGCAACCGCCTCCAGATATTATCATCGAACTGCCTGACCCTCACTGTTTTTTTACCAGGCATTGATAAATTTTAATACAAAGTCTGGCGGGGTCTGGAACAACTGGGTTCGCTGTTTTACTCGGTGGACCCTATGATTCTGCAGGCCTATGAGCAAGTCCGTCACTGGGCCCATCTGGGCCGGTCTGGAATCCTCTAATTTGGTATTCGTATCCTGGGTTCTCACCGTTTCGGTCCGGTACTTGGAACTTAGCCAGTGTCTGTTAGGATGGACGGAGGTATATAATAATGGTACAGTTGCCCCTATTCTGTGTCTCACCGTGCGCTGACCTCTGGAGATGGCCGGTTCGTGGCGATCCGGTTGAAACAAGTGTAGGCTTTATAATCGCCACCAGAGCTTCACAAATGGTGCTTTTGCACCACTTTTTCGCCATTTTGGCTGGTGCCTACTGTAATATGAGTAACGAGTCAACTTGCGCTCGGGGTTTTACTATCTTCTTCGTGTTGTCTATCCTCCTCCCTTGTCGTCTTTTTGCAGTTTCTGCATAAAATGATTGTTGCTCGTCGTTCTCATACTGCCGCGACATTCACGTGATAACCAGCGGGGAGGGCTTACCCCGTCTGAGTGAGCATGCCCCGTTGGACTGACCCTTTCCTCTTGATTCGTCTAATAGTCTTCCTCCCTTCTTGTCTTTGTTACGGGAGACGTTTGTTATCATCTCTCTTAGGGCTTTGCCCGATCTGGTCAATTGGTTTCTGGACGTGGTTAGTCGTGTTTCGCGATGTATGGAACAAGGGTGTGTCATCATTGTTGGTTACCCGGGCATTTCTTGTGGCAGTGTCAGCTACATGACGTCCCCAACGCGGCGGATCTTGTGCCAGGAGTTCACATCAAGTTCTTCTTCGGCAGAGGCCAGGAATGGGGCGGCGTCATTAAGCGGCATCCTTCTGGCTCCGAATGCTATCGTCCTTATCAACCTCCTCAGAGTCATGACAACCGAGACACTGGTTATGGTAATCGCGGCTATGGGTACGATAGTCGAGCTGTTGGTTACTGCAACCGTAACAATTATCGGCAAAACGACTTATATCTGCGAGATCATGAGTGTGAGGAGAAGATAGATCGGGTGTACAATCTGTTGTCAAAGCAGATCGAGGAGAAGGCACGACTCAAGAAGGAGAGGGAGATGCAAGAAAATATGGGGGAGTAGAAGAAGAAAAGCAGACGGAGGACAAGAAGGTATTTCTGGAGAAGAAGGAGAAGGAACTCTTTGTATGTAAGATTGGGCAAGTCGTCAGACAGAATATGAAGGTCGCCTGCGAATCTTCCCTAGGAAAAACGGTCGATATTCTCGAGGAGTCTTATCTGTGGGATTTGGACCTTTCAAAATTGAAAAGGGAATTGGAGGAGTTAAAGGCCAAGGCAGAATTGGACAAGCAGTTTATGGGAATTGACGAGCCACCAGTCCCCCCGCCGTCGAAAACCCCTGTCCCTGTGATCTAGGGTCGGGTTGTATGGAGCGGCGGCGACCGTTCATCATCAGTGGGTCTAATCCGGCCATTTTCAAGGTTTTTTTTTTTTTTTTTTTTTTTTTTTTTTTAACACCCCCGCTGCTGGTAGTGATGCTGATAATGCAGACACCACTACCAGTCGGGGAGAGGGTAGCGGTTAAGCTTAGTGAGGTTGGAGATGTACACCCTTTTTCAAGTTTTATTCAATGAAAAAAAAAGTTCCTTTCCCAAGAACGATTGCCAACAAAGAGATGGTTCGGCGTGCCTGCAATGATGCATTGAACTGCCTGCGTGTTGCTGGCCTGGTTACTGATGAAATGCGGACTGACAGGCGAGGAGTTGCTCGCCCTGGCCAGGCCCGACACGAGGACTGTATTCTGAGTGAGTACGTGGCGGGAGTGGGACAGTCACTAGAGGGGCTGGTTCGGTCCCCACTGGATCATAACGCAAGCGAAACTTGGATCAAATGTCCTGTTCGCTATGAGGTGGGGCTGCGTAAGATGTACCTTGAGAATGAGAACTATGAGTGTGTCGTGAGTGAGCCGGATCAAGTCATTGGGAAGTGTAGACAGGCATACCGTGAGGCTGGGCTTGAAAAAATCGCAGCCTGGGACAGGAAAGGGGAATTGCAGTTTGCATATCACCTGTCTAAAGAGAAAGGTAAAGTTAAGAAACGCCCTATAGTCCCGTCTTTTTCCAGCCCATTTCGAGCAGTTTCGGGTCTGCTCTCGACTGCTCTGAAAGGGCTCATAAAGCATTTGAAGGTACCACACTTCAACCTTCGGGCGATTGGGGAACTGGAATGTGAAATTGACAAGGTGAACAAGCATGGGGTCGAAAGCGGGCTGGACTTCGAAGCACGGACCTATGATATAAAGGAGATGTTCACACAACTGCCGCACAGTGAAATCTGCAGCGCAGTACAATGGATCGTGGATGTATTTCGGAAAGAGGGCGTAAAATGGATTCGGGTAAACACCCGGAAAAAGCAGGCAAAATTTGGGAAATCACATCGAGAAGCCGGCTGGAAATCAGTCAGACTGAGTGTGTTAATAATCCTGACCAACTTCCAGCTAGATAACACCTTTTTTCGAGTTTGTGACTTTGTACTGAAGCAGAAACAAGGGATTCCGATGGGGGGCAGGGCTAGTCCTCCGCTGGCCTGCATCATGTGCATGTTCTCGGAGTACAAGCTCCTTCTATCATTAGGCGCAGACGCTAAGTTCATCACTGGGAAAAGATACATTGATGACCTATTAGTGGTCTCGTTCTTCAAGAAAGGGGACTCAGTGTCTGAGTGCAGGGCTAGAGAGCGTTTTGACCTTGTCACTCGTTGTTACCCAGACGGTTTGCTGCTCGAAAGGACCGATACTGGTTTAGGAATTTGGACTTCTTGGAAACCAGACTGCCGATCTGCGGAGAACCCAGAACCATAATCATGTCTCACAAGTTTAAAAATGGGGACTCAATTTGGGGTACTGAGGACCTGCGATTTAGAACGTATAAAGATTTCAGATCCKTTGGGCCGCACAAAGCCAAGTTTGCCACAGTGGCAAATACCATCCTTCGAATTTCAAAAAATTCGAACAACGCGGGGGTTACCTTCCTCAATGTACTTACCTTAATCGAGGAGCTGCGGAAACATAAGTACCCCGAGCGGGTGGTGATAGTCGGGTTGGAGTGGATGTATCGGCGTGAACCCACTGGGTTTTGGGAAAAAATCGTGGGAGTGGCACGTGCTTGGGTGAAAGAGCAGAATCTGGAAGCCGGCGCCACAAGAAACAGAAGAGTTACAAAGTGATCGTTTATGGAAGAGACCCAAATCCGACAGAACGGATACGAAGCACAAGACATCGCTAAATGACAAAACAAGAGAAGGTTCCAGCTGAACTCCTGGGGTCAAGGGAAACATGTTTTCGCACGAACTTGGACTACAGCCCTTGGCGGATTCAAACAATGGATAACAGGACCGCAATCAAAATGTGGCGGTACGGACTGCATCATGCGACAGCGAAATACGGTACGGTCTAGCGTGCCCCGACACAGGGAGTACAATTGAGCTTCGAACCGAGACTTGTTGCGGGCTAAAGTTCCTTCCGGCCTGACTGGATTCCGACCGGATTTTGATTATGTGGCGTTGAACCGAGTCGCAATATTGTGTTTCAGAGATAGAGTTTGAATGATCCAATCAGAGCAAACCANTGGATTCCGACCGGATTTTGATTATGTGGCGTTGAACCGAGTCGCAATATTGTGTTTCAGAGATAGAGTTTGAATGATCCAATCAGAGCAAACCAGGTAGGATGTTAACGTGTTTTTGGAGTGGTACGGATTGGGGGACTTGTATGGCCCGCGCAGGGCCGAAGTATCTGAGATGGCCGAATTTGGTTCCAACTAACGCAGCGCGATAAGGCGTAAAGTAGGATGTACTAGTATAAAAGTCGTAGGATCCATGTTTTTCCTCAACTTGAGTGACGTGTGAGTAGAAGGGTTAAGAATTTCCTGATGGTGTTAGATCAGGGTGAGTGGGGAAGGAGTTGGTGACGTCATGATATTAAGACTCACATCATCTTCTTCTGGATTATTATTGTGTTTTATGCTTGATATCGTACAGCGTCAGGGTCAACCTTGTCGTGGCTTGGGAACGAGCCTGAGGTGCCGAATCTCGTGTACGACCGTTCGTTTGCGAGATCGTGCTTCATTCATTTTATTAATCTTTCTATACCTTTACACTTTCCATACTTTTCATACTTCCATACTTTTGCAATTTCATACTCTCATATGTTCTGGTGTTGTATTACCATTTCGGTACGGGTAATTGTTCTCCAAAGTGATTCATATGCGAATTCGTGCTGTTTTTATCATCATGGATTAACATGGTCGGGGTATGTCCGATCCTGCGTATTGTACGGCCACGTAGATTTCTACTTCCATGAGTGAGATCCACAAGGTCGGTCGTGTTGGTAATGCGAATGGTGTCAGAAGGGTGGAGCAGCCGTGGCAGTTTTTACGAATCGACAGTTGGATCGAAGTCGTGTATAACGGAGTGGGTGGAATCTGCCGCGCCCGATCCTCGAGCGCAACGGATGCTGAGATCGTCGAGCTGGGTCATCGACACGAGAAAAAGAGACAGTAAGGTCGTCTGGAGCATCGAGATCGGTGGTATCTTGTTCGTGTTATTGGTATTAAGACGCATGTACGGGCGAAGGAACGCCAGGGCGGCACCAAGAAGGGGACGTTGGTCGAACTGCGGACGATACTGGTCGAATATGAGCGGCAATGGCCAGTCGAACGGGCAATATAACCCGCCTCCGCCTGGAGTGTACGGTCCGAGTTGGCAGCATCCGAATCCTCCACCTAGTTCTGGACCAGGTGGTGGGAATGTTGGGTATCAAGCTCAGCAGCCTGCTGCACCATGGAATGTGTCGGGACCATGGGTGATGCCTCCGGTGCAAGTACCGATGGCGCAGGCAACTCAGCACATCATGATGCAACCTCCTGCTGTAGCTCCTCTAGCTGCTATCCCGGCGATTCTGCCGGCTAATGGTCATCTGCAGACGAGTAACCAGTTGCACTCTGGTGAAAACCGACCGATGTTGGCAGGGAAGGGACCTTCGGCGAATGCTTTCCCCAGTCCCGGAAACCGAGCCTATTTCACAAAGGAATACATGAACCTGTTGGAGGAGATTAAAAATACCAAGGTGATTGACGAGGCAAAAAAGAGGATTGTCGGTAACAAGCGAGGAGGTGGCATTCAGATTTCAGGGAATTCGGGTGAAAGCCACACCGGCCAACTACGCTTCAATGAGAGGAGTGACGAAATGAAGGCTTGGGTTTCCTCGACTCTTGGGGACTCTCTCAAACTCATTACGAAGAAACTGGAGGACATCCGACGAAGACGACGACGAGGATGGTGTCAAACAGAATCTGGCGCAAAAATTGGAGAAGAGTAGTGACCTGTCTGAAGTGAAGAAGATTCTGTCTGAACTCGTGCAAGGACTGGCTGGCCAGCGAAACAAGCAGCCTGCGGAATCCCCCGAGCCTGTTCTCGAGCCATACCCTGAGCTTGAAGACTCTGAGGATGTCGACCTCACACAGAAGCCATTCCATGAGGAGGACGCTGACGAAGACGGACTTGCTGCATACATGAAGATGAGGCAAGACTTTTACATGTCCCTGCACTTCTCTCGAGTCCAGGAGCTGTGCAAGCAAAGGGGTGTACAATACGTTCGAAAGGACACCGGGTCCTGGGAACTTGCTCGATTGGATCTGCCGGAGTATGCAGACCAACTGAAGGACGCTGCCTCGAAAGATGCTGCTGAACCATCGTGGAATCAGGATAACGAAGATCTAGGCGATGCTGTTGAGAATGATGTTGTTACTGACAATTAGCAAATTGAGAGTTTACACTCCCTAAGAAGGGCCGTGAGTAGGATTTCGAGGTTGAAAGAGTGTGGGGATGGAGCGTGAATCTCTCTCCTTGACCAAGTTCATACTCTGATTATCCTCCTTGCGTGCCTACGGGGGGATATCGCGTGAGGTAAAGCATACGTACGCTTCTGGCTGCGTATGACCAGAGACGAATGGAGTCGACTGTTGGTTGGGAGTGGTTGTGTCTATGTAGTTATGTCCTTGAGCCACAGACTGGTTTATGTAGGCAAGACAATACGGTCCCTCAGAGAACGATGGCGTGAGCACCGCCGTGTTGTGGCAGTAGGTAGTAAGCAGCGTGTGCGCTCCTGGCTTAGAAAGGCTGGTCTCCAGAATTACGTCCCCATTCTTGTCTTGTTCTGCCATTGAGGGCATGGAAACAAAAATCATTAAGAGTCACAACCCCGCTCTGAATTCAAAAGGACGCAGCCAGAGGAGAAAAACCCGTAGGAATCGAGGCCGGAATAAGGGATCAAATACGGCGCTGCAGTGCAGTATCCCGGAACCCCTGTTCTTCGACTGTGAGGCCGTTAATGTGAGACAAGAACCGGACCTGCTTCAAATCTTAAAACTGCTGAGTAAAGAAAATAGGAAAGGGCTGTGAAAATCTCTAATAATGTCGGGTGCCAGTGAGTTAAAGCATGAGGATTGTGAAGATGTTGTTTGGGGCCTCGAAAATTGAGATTAATGGTGTGAAGTCTTTATTGAGGGATGCTAAGGCCAACATAGAGAATGCTGGTTGCTGGTCTGTTATTGCCTTGTGTATGATAAAAATCGGGACTGAGCAGGACAAAGCGAAGTTGATTGCCTTACTACGAGCACCATGGAAGAGGAAGGATTTGTTTAAACAGTCTCTTGATGAACTCGTCAAACTCAACAGAAGTGTGAAATCGATTGGTCAGAAGAAAGGGAGGCAAATCTTGAGAGGGATTCTCACGGGGTTGGAGAAGAAGAAGTTTAGGATCAATTTGAGAAAAAAACATTACTGTGAGGATTCCATTTTGTACCACGGTCGATAAAAGGAAGGTTGAATCTGTCACTAAGGATTGGATAAAAAAGAATGTATCACCAAAATCACTCATCGACTTGTATGCAGGAAGGACAAAGGTCGTCCGACTGAGAGCCTGTTCGGTCGGTGACCTTTTGTATAACCAGAAATCTTTCGCACAGTCGTGTGTTTTTGAATGCGCGTGTGCTGGATTTAACTTGCCCAAAGTTAACGGGCATGTAGCGGTTAAGCTTAGTGAGGTTGGAGATGTACACCCTTTTTTATTCAATGCAAAAAACGTTCCTTTCCCAAGAACGATTGCCAGCAAAGAGATGGTTTGGCGTGCCTGCAATGATGCATTGAACTGCCTGCGCATTGCTGGCCTGGTTACTGATGAAATGCGGACTGATTGGCGCGGAGTTGCTCGCCCTGAACAGACGCGACACGAGGACTGTATTCTGAGTGAGTACGTGGCGGAAGTGAGACAGGCACTAGAGGGGCTGGTTCGGTCCCCACTGGATCATAACGCAAGCGAAACTTGGATTGAATGTCATGTTCGCTACGAGGAGGGTCTGCGTAAGATGTACCTTGAGAATGAGAACTATGAGTGTGTCGTGAGTGAGCCGCATCAAGTCATTGGGAAGTGTAGACAGGCATACCGTGAGGCTGGGCTTGAAAAAATCGCAGCCTGGGACAGGAAAGGGGAATTGCAGTTTGCATAT
>BFEA01000048.1:3893417-3906581 GCA_003427395.1 Chara braunii
GAGAGAGAGAGAGAGAGAGAGAGAGAGAGAGAGAGAGAGATTTTCTTCTTCTTCTTCTTCTTCGTCTTCTTCTTCTTCTTCGTCTTCTTCTTCTTCTTCTTCTGGGTGCGCACCTGGCAGCGGCGCGCGCCGCGCGACCACGCGGGACAGCGCCCCGGCGTGGTCCAGCGGCCGCCCGACGGCCTTCGCCATCGCCGCGCGCGGCCTTTCTAAGCGCGCAGCGATTTTAGTGCCCCGGTGTGGCCGAACGAGGCCGATCACGGCCAATCACGGTCGAACGAGGCCGATCATGGCCGAACTCGCCCGGCCAGGGCCTAACTCGGCCGGTGAGGCTTCCGGCTTTGCTTGCGGCCGACCAGCGGGGGAGCGTGGGGACCGCGGGCGCACACGACCGAGGCAGGACACGGCAACGTCGGCAGCGGGGACATCGGGGACTACATCGACGGTGCAGCAAGGTCAGATGACATCGACGATCGACGCCAGGGCTTGTTGGATCTGGGTGGGGGGCGATGACGGGGGGTGCAGGGAGCAGCGGTGTGGGGGGGTCTGGGGGTGCCCAATTCAACCCACTGTCCAAGAAGGAGATGGCGAAGTTGAGGCGGGGGAACATTGTTTGGAACTTCGTCACCGCAGGGCAGTACGTCAGGGACCAGTCGAAGATGCATGGGGACCGAAAGTTGCGTGGCAACTTATGCGGCCACTTGTTTCTTTGGACTGCTCAGCGGGTGCAGAGGTGGATGGCAGATGAGGGCATACGGGACACGAGAGCGCCCGCGGGTGGCCAGCGACGGCGGATGGACGACGCAGAGAGGGACGATATTCAGGATGCCCTCGATGAGGAGGAGGGCCGCGAGGGTGGGGCCGGGGGGGGGGGGGGGGCAGACGAGGCAGACGAGGGAGTCGGAGAGCCTGACCTGCCAGGGGAGGAGGTGGTGATGACGTCGAGAGGTGTTGGTCGAGCGGGTCCTGCTCCTAGGGCGCCGCGACCTGAGTTGGATCGCGTGAGGAGGGAAAAGAGGATAGTGGGGGAGGTTGGCGTCGAGGTGCGAGACACGGGCAGGGAGAAGAGGGCTCAGCAGACCACGATTGACGAGATGTACGCCAAGGAAAAGTTGGCAGAGTTCATAGACGCGTGGCTGCAGTGGGTCTACGTGAAGGGGTTGCCATTCAACGCCTTCCGTGGTCCGGAGTTCCAGAAGGTGCGACAGGCGGCGGAGAGAGTGCCTCGCAGTATCCAGTTCCGGTTTCCCTCCTTCAGGGTCAGAGCGGGCGCCGGTATCCATTCGCCCGTGGCGACGATGGTGGGCGAGGTGCGCGTCGCTTTCCGGCACAGCGGTGCCACCATCCTCTCCGACGGGAGGAAGTCGCGCAGCGGCAAGCCGCTCGTGAACTTCCTCGCCGGGGGCGCCAATGGCGCCCTGCTATACGCCACCGTCGCATGCGACGGGTCGGTCCGAGACACCACGGACATCGTGTACCGTAGGTGGCGGGCCATCATCTTATCCTTTCCTGCAAAGGACGTGATCGGCTTCTGCACTAACTCCGCCAGTAACTATACGGCGGCAGCGCGCAGATTCGCCACTGACCCCGAGCCCGACATTAGGAGGATCACTTGGCTCCCCTGCTCCACCCATGTCTGCAACTTGATGTTGTCAGATATCGGGACGCAAGTGGGGTGGGTCAAGGACACCATCATCCGCGCTCGAGCGCTTGTGCGATTTATTAAATCGCACGGCGCTGGTCACGCCCTGTTTAGGAAGGTGAGCCCTCGCGTTCAGCTCGTCGAGCCCGTTGAGACACGATTCGCATCGGTTTTCCTGATGCTGACGTGTCTCAAAGGCCGACGAGGCGCGTTGGAGAGCATGTTGCACGGGGATGCTTGGGCACGCATCCCGTGGGAGCGCAGGCATGTATCTCAGGCGCAGTGGGTGCAGCAGCAGATCCGGACAGGGAGTTTTGGCGGTGTGTCCAGTACGCCATCCTTGTCATGTCGCCCGTCCACCAGCTATTGCGCAGGATGGATAGGGGGGGGATGATGATGTCCGTCATTTACGAGTGGAGTCAGCATGTGCTGCAGTTGATGAGGAGGGTGGACGTGCCGGAGAACATGATCGAGCCGTGCGTGCGTGAGGTTGCCATCCGCAACCTCCACATGCTAGAGCCCGCACATGCCGCGGCCCACCTCCTCAACCCTCGTCGACAGTCCCTCACGTATTACCATTCGTTGGAGACGACCGCCGCCGACCGCCGTGTGGTCGAGGAGTGCGACAAATTTCTCCTGGCGCAGACCGGCGGCGATCCGGTCGGCAGATTGTACAGGACCGTGAGGGACCAGATGAGGGCGTTCCACTCGAGGGGAGGGGATTGGGGAGGCCGCAGGCGACCTCTCCGATGCCGAGGTGGAGGATTGCAGGGGGGACAGCGAGACCGAGCGATGTGCATCGTGGTGGTTTGAGCATGGACGTGCCCACCCGGAGTTGCGCACCATCGCCATCCGTGTCATGCACTTGTGGACTTCTGCCTCTCCAGCGGAGAGGAACTGGGCGCAGCACAAGCGCATCAACACGGCGAGGCACTGCAAGCTTGGGTTTGCCAAGCTTGCACAGCTGGTTGAGATTGCCACCAATCTCAAACTGGCCTCGTGCGCATGGCAGGGTGGTGGCTACGTGTTGACGGTGTTGCCATGGGTTATGGGGACCGGTCGAGGGGGGACGGCGACAGAGGACGAGGATGAGGACGGAGATGTGGAGCCCGAGGTGTGGGGAGCGCGACCTGCTGGCAGTGTTCCAGAGGTGGAGATCGAGCGGCAGATTGTCGCTTTCCAGCATAGCCGACCGTCCAGAGCCCATTCGGTTCGGGACGTGTTCGGCATCAGGGCGACGGAGCTGCGACCGTGGCCAGAGGGTGGGGATGATGTGGACGCTGCTGCGGCAGACGACGATGACATGCTGCTGAGTAGCGACCCGACGACTGAGCAGGTGTACTTCACTTACGGTGGGGGTCGTGACGGCATGGATTCATTCACATCAGTTATCACTCGTGGTGCGTCGTCGACCGCACAGGCGAGTGGCAGCAGCAGAGCCGGTGGTGGTCGTGGAGGACTTTCGCATGCGGAGGTTGGCGTCGACGACTGGGGGGAGCAGCAGCCACGGGGAGGTCTTCGGCAGACAGGCAGGCGATGGGAGGTTAGGAGCGACAGCGAGGCCGAGGATGAGGAGGTGCCCCTTCGCGATCGTCGCTTCTCTCCCTCCCATCATCCGATCTCTGCACAACTCGAGGCACTTAGGCATTCGGAGAGGTTGGCGTCGGCAGCAGGCAGAGATCGGACATATGACGGCGAGGATCGTGGGGGGAGAGGACTCCTTCCGACGCCGGTATCCGCCCCCGCTCGCTGTCGGTGCTCCGCACAGACGACTTTGGCGTCGGAGGGCTTGGTGGGAGTTTGGGAGATTTGAGTGTCGAGGGACGTCGACGTGCCTCACCGTCGGAGGTGCGCACCGAGACGGACGTTGTGCGGGGCCCTGTTGAGACTGAGGAGGAGAGGGATGCCCGTTTGGACTGAGAGGAGGAGGAGCGACTGGGGAATTTGCCACGATGGGAGGGTCGGTTCGCGTATCTTGACGAGCAGCGTCGGCAGAGGGAGATGGAGACAGGAGGGAGGGGAGGCCGTGACATCGACGCCTCGGGTGTCCCTGAGGAGGCAGTTCAGGGGGCGTTCGATGATGACGGACAGGATGCCGCAGCGGGAGGTGAGTCAAGTGGTGGACGACGCGGCGACGCGGAGACCGCGGGTGATGAGGGGCAGGATGTTGTCATGGGCGGTGGGTCCCCTAGTGGGGGGCGTGGCGACAGCGAGACCGCAGGTGATGAGGGACAGGGTGCCGCCGTGTGTGGCAGAGGAGAGGGTGGACCCGGTGGAGATGGGGATACCGCGGGTGTCGGTGGAGACGATGGACCGGATGGAGATGATGACAAAGACCACGGTCCCGAGGACAATGCGTATAGACTCGCCTTGGTGTTGAGGGACCCCACAGTACCTCCCTTGCGCCCTGACGACTTAGCGCAGACTTTCTTCGACGTCCACGCTTTGGCACAAGCGTTGACGGATGACCGTTTCGCACACACGGGCTGCAGGAGTGGCCAGAGGCAGGCCCCTGGAGGGGAATATTCACCGCCGCCGTTTGTGTTGCAGAGTCCTCGATGGTTGGGTTCGTCGCTCAGCGGCGGGAGAGGGAGGGAGTCCAGAGCGAGTGAGGTGGGGTCCGGTAGATGCAGCGACGACGGCATAGACATTGCAGGATCGATGCCTCCACCACCCGCACGGACTCCGGAGGCCAGGGTCGACGCCGTGGACCAGACGGCGGCACCCGGAGTTGCGCACAATGGCGGTTCCCCGCCGGCAGTCCGAGGTGGTGTGGGTGGCGGATGGTCATCTGTTTGCCAGGTCGGGGACCGGTTGCGGGCGGATTACGACGTCGGGAGGGGCGTCTTCACCGGACGTACGCCAGTTGAGACGCAGGCCGTGGAGGGTGGGTCCGGACGTCCGAGCCTGCATATGGCAGGCCGCATGCTCGGTTTGTCACGAGCGGAGACGAGGAGATCATTGGTCCTCGAGGCCACAGGGACATCCACGGACATGCTGCGGGGAGAGCAGTTCACATCGGGCGACGAGGGGTTGTTGATGCATCCCGGGATGAGACGACAACATGGTCTCTCGGAGGTTGAGGCTCGACGCGCGGCAGGGGTCGTCGCTGGCCAGGCAGCATTGGACGTGATTCAGAGGGAGAGAGAGATGGGGATTGCTGCACGGGCGGCGGAGGACGAGGACGCAGACATAGAGTCCGAGCCTATCGAGACTGCGACCCGCAGACACAGGGCATAGGTGGCCGCGGCAGCCGCTACAGCACAGGTGGCATACCTCAGCGGGGCACGGGGCACTGGTGCGGGAAGGAGAGGAGGGCGTCGGGGAGGACCGCATGGCCGCCCGTCCTCCGGGAGAGGCCGCGCGCACTCTGGAGGGAGATGACGACGTCCGTGGTATTTTTTTTTTTTTTCATTAGTTTTTTTTGTTTTTTGCGTGGCTGTACAGCCTGGACGCTCTGTCGGCAGGGTTATTGCATATTTATGTCGATGTTGTTCCATGGAGACGGCGACAGTATGTGGACATTAGTTTTTTTTTTTTTTTTTGCTACTCGGTTGTACAACAGAGACGACGGGTCCAGTTTTTGGCTTCAGCCTTGTACATACGCATTTCCACTCAAATGCTTTGTCAGTAGGGTCCAGTTTTTTTTTTGCTACTCGGTTGTACAGTAGAGACGACGGCCCGTCGACGGGTCCAGTTTTTGGCTTCAGCCTTGTGCATACGCATTTCCATTGAAATGCTTTGTCATATATTTGCTCTTGTTCGTATTCCTCTCCCAACCTTGGTTTTGCATCTGAGTCGCTGTTGTGTGGTGAGTGGTTTCTGGTTTGTTGTCGTAATTGTTGCAAATTATGTGCTTCTCCGATGCCACGCACCTGCATGTCATGGATGCCTCTATAATGAATGTGCTGTTAATTTTGGATGCCAAATAGGGATGATGTGGTAATGAATGTGTTCTTACACAAACTTCCACCAGTCTGATGAGTGAACACACACTATGAGTCTATGAAACACTTGCCTGTTGACATTGTTTGAAACTTATGGTTGGCCGTACAGTGAATGATTGTGAATGTGTTGTGACTTTGGTATGCCAACCAAAGTCTGACCTGTGATTGCCAATTTGCCATGAATGTGTTGTTTCAAAATCTGTCACGAACTGTCATCACCTTCACGAATGAAATCGACGCCTGCATGAGGCCCTGATCTGCCTGGGGACCTGGGGTCTGCCACCTGCAGCCCCGTCCAACTTCGATCCGACCTGGCCGCACAAGCCGCCCCAACCAGGCCCTCATCCAACCCCCGTTGGGCCGCCCCCACAGGGGTCAAATTTTTTTTTTTTTTTTCTACTGTTCCAGACCCTCTTCCTTGCGACCCCGCATCGACGAACCCTCACGCGGGGGACGCACAAATTTTTGCGGCCCACCCTTCCAGGGCCATGTGCAGGACCCCCCCGTTTTTTTATTTTTTTGACACTCTGCCGCTGTGAGGGGGTGCCCCCCCACCCCAAACCCGTTCCCCGCTTCGGAAACCGCCCCCCAGATCGGCCGAGGCCGAGGCCGAAAAAACTCGGTCGGGCCGGCCGCGACCGGGGGGGTCCCGGCCTAGGCTGCCGGCCTCAGCCTGGGCCGAACCCGGCCGCGGCCAGCGTGCAACATAACCGGCGCCGACCTGAGGAGAGAGCGCCATCAAGTTCTCCCACCATTCGTCGGCCCTCCCCTCATGTTCATCACCCTTCTCGTCCTCGTCGCCAATTTCACCCAATCCCAGCTCACCGTTGTTGTTGTTGTTGTTGTTGCCATTCACGCCCTCGTCGCCAATTTCGCTCAGTCCCAGCTCATCATCGTTGTTATTGTTGTTGTTGTTGTTGTTGTTGTTGTTGTTGTTGTTGTTGTTGTTGTTGTTGTTGTTGTTGTTGTTGTCCACCTGCCAACCCCTCTCACCAATCTCGCCCATTTTCTGCCTCTCCTCCGCCACAACTACCACCTCTTCCAAGAACCCCTGCGCCCCATCCCCCTCACTCGTCTGGTCTACATTACGCTGCTGCAGACGAGTGACACTGTCGACGTCACTCGTCTAGTCTCCATTACGCTGCGGCAGACGAGTGACACTGTCGACGACAGTATTCCCGACGCCGACCTGGGAAGAGACCGCCATCAGGTTCATCCACCATTCGCCAGCCCTCACCTCATGTTCAACGTTGTCCCTCATTTCCCCTTCACAGCCCCTCTGACTATCTACTCCCCAATACACACACACTGCGGCAAGGTTATCATAGTAACTGACCACGTCCTCATCGTCGAGCTCACCATCCTCCTCAAACGAGACACCGTCATCTGTGTAGAAAAGAATATCTTCATGTGGTTCCGCAGGGACTTTCAAAATTCCGCGGGTACGCGTGCACTTTCAAAATTCAAATTTTGAGTCGGCCGACCATGCCGTGCGGTGTGGTTCCGCAGGGACATGCGGGTACCTTGGGGCGACCCCATGGGGGACTCTGAGGGGTTTTGCAGTGGGCGTCACGCGAGGGAGCCGCTAGCCGTTGTGGCATCAGCGCAATGTTCCACACATATTTGAAGAGATGGCTCTCCGTGGCCCTCCGTCGACTGTGTCGAGCGTCTCGTTCCGCCTTGCTCGTTCGTCTTCACGCACCGCGGCACAGCCGCCATCTCCGCCAACTTGCTCGTGGGCAGTGTCCATTGCTGGGGGCGTCCGGTCGAGTGTTGGGCGAGTTCACTCCGCGAGGATGACTGCGATGTCTGAGGTGGTCCATGTGCGTGGAGTGGGTGATAGGGATGACGTCGGGGCCGAGTTGTCCGCTGTGGAGAGGGTTGCCGTGACGTCTGCCGTAGCCGCCGTCATCATGTATTGCGACATGGAGGTCGAAGATCAACGGCGGTGGGCACGACTACGTGCCCGGAGAAGGAAGTTGATGCCAACGGCAACGACTGAAACGTTGGATAGTGCTGCCATCTGTGATGCCGTGTTGGAGGTGTGCTGTGCACTGGGATGTGGGGGACTACCGAGGGCGACGCCAAGGTGGTGGGTAAAAAGGAGGACGGGGGGGACTTGGGAGGATCTTCGTCCTGCGGACGACGCCACTGACGATTACTTCCGCGACAAGTTACGGATGTCTCCACGTGTCTTCCGCGAGATCGTTGAGAACTTATCGCCGATCCTCCAGCGACGTGTGACGTTCTATAGGGAACCGTTGCAACCAGACCAGATCGTCGCCTACGCGCTGTACAGGTGGACGTGGGGCGAGACATACGAGAGCAGCAGCTGCAGCTTTGGGATTGGCAGGGCTTCAGGTTTGGTGGCCATCCGGAACGTTACTGCTGCGCTACTTTCGGTGTACAGGGAGAAGGTGGCATGGCCGACTGGGGTGGGGAAGGCGATCGTTCTGCGTGCTTTTGCAGACAAGGGTTTCCCGAACTGCCATGGGTGCATCGACTGCACCCATATCTACGGGGACAAGCCGACGAATGCACCTGCAGAAGACTACTACGACCGCAAGAGACGCTTCTCTGTCGTTGCTCAAGTGGTGGTCGACTTGGACTTGCGCATCCTGGACGTGTTTGTGGGATATCCGGGGAGCTGCCACGACGTCCGGATCATCCATCTCTCCACTCTATGGTAGAGGGGGGCGGCGGGAGAGTTGTTTACAGGGCCTCCTGTGCTGCTACCGTTCCAAGTGCAGACGAATGGTTATTTGCTGGCCGACAATGGTTACCCGCCGAGCGAATGGATGGTTGTCCCGTTTGGCAGCGTGGCGCAGCATCCCCTGGAGAGTCGTTTCGACAGCAAGCAGAAGATCGCGAGGGGGGCAGTGGAGAGGGCGTTCGGGAGACTGAAAGGAATGTGGCGCTTGTTCCTAGGCTCGCACAAGACCAACATGCAGACCTTGCCCCAATAGTTCGTGGCCGTCTACATCTTGCACAACATCCTGATCGACGCCGGCATCCCTTTCGACGAGAACTTGCTGTGGGAGGTTGACGCCAATGGAGTTCGCCGTCGGGTGGATCTCGGGATCCATCGCCCCCCCAGGCCGTTGTGCATGGAAACTTCTACGGGGGAGGCGATCATGCTGCGGCAGGTGCTGGCGGAGCGAATGATGCGGCGATGACGGCAGAGGGACCTCGCGAGGCGGCGGGAGCTGCGGGCCGTGTATGATGGAGGAACGTTTGACGGCGGCGGTGGGAGGAAGCAGTGTGCGGAGAGACGACGGGCGCAGTACATGTGCAATGTCGTCCAATTTTCAGTCAGCAGTGAGGGACGCAGAGCGGAGAGCGACAATCATGCCTCGTAGTCCCCACGCCATATGCCGTCCGTTTTAGAGTTTGTCGGAAGTTTTTCCTTTTCGGATTTCGATCCGCGGCTTCGGGCTGGTGCGTTGATAGTGGGCCGTTCCCTGTTAGTGTGGGCGAGTCGTTGGGCGGTGGAAGCGGTGGCGGTGGCCGGTTAGTGTGATTAGTAGACGACATTGAGATGGAGTTGTTGTCTGTCGCGAGCGGCAGCCGTGTGCATCTCTTGGGGCTCGTTCGGGACGTTCTACGGAGAGCAATCATGTCGGCAGTGTGTTTTTATAATTCGCAAGAGTTTGGTGATTGTTGGGTTGTGATCGGAAAGTGTTATTGGTTGTTGACGACTGTTTTCCTTCCTCTCCTACGCACTCCCTGCTGCATGGATGGAATGCTGACGTGTGAAAAAAAGAAGTCTGCGAGCACAATCAAATGGTGTTTACATGTGTTCATATAGACAAATGGAATTCATTAAGACGCAGGAAAAGAGTTTTGTGTCTGCCTTCATTCGTCTGCCTCTTCGTCTTAGGGTTGCCAGTGTTTGGTGTATGAGTGCGTGTTGTGATAAAATACAACGATATGCAAACGGCACTGATCAATGGTCATCGCAGATTTATGTTCACAAACAATTCCGAAAACAAGTGAAGCATAAAAAAAAAAAAAAACTCCAAACAAAATAAACAAAAAATAAATAGAAATAAAATATACAATATACGAAGGAAGGGAAGGATCGATCAGTTTGCGTTCGGGAAGCATGCCAACACAAAAGAAAGGAAGTGTCGAACCGGGCTGAAGAGAGGGAAAGTAGAACAGCACGTTTCCAAATTATAAAGCACACGGCACTGTACATAAACATCAAAAAAAAATTCTACGTTGGTGTGCCAAAAACGGTGGTCCACTAAAAAAAGCTACAATGCACTGGGTTGCGGAAAGCCCGAGGGATCTGGCGACGACGTGTATGAGCACCGGTCCTCACAGTAGACGACTACCGAACACGGCCGTCTGCGCCATCATCATCATCATCATCATCATCATCGTCATCATCATCATCGTCATCATCATCATCGGCATCATCATCTTCATCATCACCATCATCACCATCATCATCATCATCGGCATCATCATCATCGTCATCATCATCACCGTCGCCATCATCATCATCATCATCATCATCATCATCATCGTCATTGTCATCATCATCAGTATCATCATCATCATCCTCGTCATCATCCTCATCATCATCATCGTCGTCGTCGTCATCATCGTCGTCGTCGTCTTTGTCGTCATCATCATCATCATCATCATCATCATCATCATCATCATCATCATCATCATCATCATCATCATCATCACCATCATCATCGTCGTCTTCATCATCATCACCATCTTCGTTATCGTCGTCGTCAGCACCATCATCATCATCGTCGGTGCCGTCTTCATCATCAGCATTGTTGGTCTGAACGTCGCCGCCTCCGTCATCATCGTCGCCATCATCATCATCGTCGCTATCATCATCACCATCATCCGCATCACCGTCGTCGCCGCATGCAGTCCGCGACCAGCGTTCACGCCTCCCCCTCGTCTGCCTTCTCCTCCTCTTCGTCGTCGATCTCGGGTGGTCCGGTGCCCATCCAATCCAGTCTCCTGGCGAGATCGGGAGACGCCAACGTCGCGTCGTTGTTGAAAGTCACCCGGCAAGAAACCCAGTCGGGGATGTACAAAGGAGAGTCCACCAACGTCATTGGGGGCTTTCCCATTTTCTCCGTCACGACGTTCACGCACTGCAGAACATGGCGCCGCGCGTCGAACGAGCGATGAAGCGACGCAATGAGTGTCGGTTTCGCGGCTACCTCCATGAGATGGGAGGCCTCGTAGTGAGAGCGCAGATTATCACCCGCCATCCGCATGATCCACATGGCGGCTGACAGCAAAAGGCACATGCAGTCCGCGACGTTCCTCAACCTCTCATACGAAATCGGCCCGCCGTCCACCCCCTCCCCCACGTCAACAACATTAGTGAAAGCTCCGACGAGACGCTGCGTTGTGGACTCTTGATACGACACCATCTCGTCGTCCTCGTGCCTGTCGTGTATGATGCCACCAACATACCATGTGGGGAGCTTCATACGAGCCTCCAAAGTGTTGTGGACGACAGCGGGACTGACGCAAACACGCCAGTCCTCTCCCAACCAGATGGCGCCGCCCAGGTCTGTGGCCACGTGGTTGAGCACATACCCGTACGCGCAGTGATAACCGCGTGCGCGATTGGGGGACTTGAAGAGCCACACGTGGATGATGCGCAACGCTATCGTCTGCACCCTCCCAGCCCTCTCCTTGGCGGCCTGCAGCTCGGACTCGTCTTCCATCTTCTGCAGAGGGATCGTGGAGTTAGGCAGCACGATGCTTTTTCTGATCTCCGGCGGCTTCACACCCTTCGCGATGGCCAGGAGGTGCAGGCGAGTTTCCTGTATCATCTTCACCAGCCCATGCCCCTCCGTCTCGTTCCAGAAACAATGATCGTCGACCCACAGCCGTGCTTTCGTCTCCAGAGCCGCCACGCCTTCCGTTCGCCTCTGCCTGTTGATGAGCGGATCGTCGTCATCATCACCATCACGGCCGTTGCCCCCGCCTCCTCCCGCTCCCCTCGTCGACGTGCCCGCAATGGCACCCGCCGCCGCGACATCCTTCGCCCCGCTGCGCGCGGGGGGCTGGGGCCTGCTTGCTGCAGTCACCGCCGCCCCCTCCTCCCTTCTCGCCTGTCCCGCTGCTGGCGTCGCCTGGGTCGACGACGCCCGCAGCGGCTGCTGTCTGCCAATGTCATGCGCCGCGGGGACGTCCCTTGCTTGCACGGGGTTGCGCGTCGTCGGGGTCAATTGGAGGCCCCGATCGTCCCTGTCACCACCAGCAGCTGCCACGTCGCCCCCTGCGTCGTTGTCACCACGCGTGACGTTCAAGCCTCCCCCTTCGATACCGCCTTTCCCCCCTTCATCTCCGCTGATCATTCGCGCGGCGGTTTGTTCGCTCGAGCTCCCTTTGACGCCATGAAACGTGTCCGCCTCCGATTCGAAATCGTCGTCCTCGTTGTTGCTGCCCTCCGTGATCCACTCTTCCCGCGTGGCCCTGCCAATTACCAGGGCGCCGCCGCCTGATGCCTTCGCCTTCTTCGCCTGATGCCTCTCCCGCTTTACGGCGGTAGCAGTTTCGCCCTGATTAGACTCCCTCCCCCTTTTCCCCTTCCCTGCGTTGTGCGTATTCGTCATCGCTGTGAAGACGAACGACGTTGATGGCGGACGGCTGGTGGAGGAGACTGGTGAGGGCCGCACAACCTGCCGCTATCTGCGTGTGATTGAACAGACGCCAGACGAGCGGACGGCGCGTATCTCACGGCGACACTGACGACCCGGCTGCCACGCGCTCGCCGCAACGCCGCCATGTCGAACAGCCACGAAGACATGCGCTGCGCAAATTTGAACGGCGACACCGTGTCCAAGCGAATTCGGCGACGAAGACGACGCCCGAAGAGAAGGAGGTGTGTCGACGAGCTGTCCAGGCGCAGTTCGCGACGATGACCGACACGGCGTCCGACTGAAAGGAAGCAGGCGTGTCGCCTGGCCCAGCGCGCTGTCGACTGCCCTGCAATGCGTCGTGCGACAACACTGCCAGGACTGCATGGACTGGACTGCTGTGTTCTCTGATCGGTGGATGGGCGCCCGCGAAGTTTATAACGCGAAGGTGCACGTGTCGAAGGCACCGTTCGGCGGTACGGAAGAGGGGCCGTCTACTGGTCGGTGATGCGGTTGCGGGTGGGGGCAGGCCGAAGGGGATGCCTTTGCGGGATCAACGCGTTCGCATCCCGCTGTCCCTCACACGTGTTGTCATTGAGCAGTATCCCCTGAAACACACCCCCGCAGCGACGAACCCCCTCGCCATCACATGAAGGCGGAACGCCGAAAAAAAAAAAAAAAAAAACTTGCCACCCCCTACCACCCAGCCCATTGGAGCCTCACAAACAGGCATGCACAAAGACGTCTGCATTGGAAGGCGGCCTTTGAATGCCATGCCGCATATAGTGTTGGCCAAAGAAAGGAGGTCGTTTCAGTACACAGATGTTCGTCGCAAGAATGCAAACATGAAGCAACATAAAAAAGAAAAATTTAACAAAAAAGGAAAAAATACCAAAAAAAAAAAAAAAAAAAAGTTATCCTCAACACACTACCACAAATT
>BFEA01000048.1:3913956-3930026 GCA_003427395.1 Chara braunii
TCCAAGGTCCGCATATGGGGGTCGGTCAACCACTTGACCTGGGCAGCTCCCGACCTTGTGCGCTCTTATGGGGTTGCAAGCCTCATTGTTCCGAGCGGGGCCTGGTCAGCGAATAACGAAAGAGGTTAGGGAGGGAAAAGGGAGATGAGGTGATAGGCAGAAGGGTTGGCAAGACAAAGTGGCGCCGTTGCCGGGGATGAGCATTCTCCCGCGGCCGCGGCCGGCTCAGCAACTACGGGGTGAGGGAGGACCAGCGTGACAGGCAGCGGTGAAGTGAGTTTGCGGCGTTCTTCAGAATTTCGGCGTCAAGTTCTTCGGCACGTGTCCTCAAGATAGTCTCCAGCGGTTTCTTCACGGTAATCGAGTTTCTTCTCAAGCGACATCAGCGAGGGGTTTACTGGGGAGGGGTTTGTTGTTGGGTTTTGTGGGGGGGGGGCGAGGGGTTTTCGGGTACAGGGGCTTGTCTCCTTGGTTCTTTTTGCAGGTCCGCTCCGGCCCGCTTGCGATCTCGACTCCCGCTTCCGGGCTTCAAAGGGTAAAAACAGGTCAGTTCTTTTTCGTGTGCTTGGTTTTTACGCTTGGTTATTTCTAAAAACTCAGAAAAATAAGGGGATGCACAGTTTTGCCTGAGGGGTCTGAATGAGGGTGAAGAACAACAAAAGGGGAGGGAGAAAAACAGTCCGGGGAAATATCATAAGGGAGTCTGCTCAAGGGGGAGAGAGGGAGAGAGAAAGAGAGGGAGCGGGGAGAGGGGTCCGAGAGGGGCCGGTGACGCTGTCTATTTGGGATCCAAGGGGTTCACCCAGTGTTCTTGATCTGTGGAGGGCACCTACCCGGGGGTAAAGTCCCGCAAGGGAAAGTGTGTCTAGAGAGGGGTTAGGGGCTTCGATTCTCGATCCACGGGGGCTGACGACGGTTGCAACTCCCACGCGGGAGCGGGACTCTCAATCGGGACCGGTTCGGGGCTTGGGGGAAAGGGGGGTGGTGCTACGGGTACCGGAGCGAGGGGGAGAAAGAGAGACACCTAGCCGTCATAGCGAGGGCATTCGAGAAGAGGGGGATACTTGGGGGACCTTGGACGAGGGATCGGAGGCCGACTCTTGGGTGGATCGGTGTCTAGCCGATTTCTCGGACTCGGAACTGGGGGACTATTGGGACTACGATAACGAGTATTGAAGACCCAAGGTACGTTTACTTATCAACCCCACCTGAGAGCCTCTTCCTAAAGCTCCGCTCCTCCCACCCCTTTTTTCAAATTTCCCCGATCTTCCAGTGATTCCAAGAGAGAAAAGAGGCAGCATGAGGAGTAAAAGGAAGAAGGGAACGAAGTGCGAAGAGTTCACGATGAGAAGAATGGGGAGGGAATAGATAGGCTAGCGATTTCCGATACATAGGAGGATCTTGTCTTGGGACCCGGGTAATTCCACGCTTGAGGTGGGCCGAGTAGAGGCGTGGTACCGGAAAGGCTAATTAGGACTAGAGGTCGGTTCAGTGGGGGACATAGGGCGCGGGTGTGTGACTTCGGTCCGACTCCGGGGGGGGGGTTGCCACCCTTCCTCGAGGATAACCTGTGTCCACGGCTAGTCTCTAGGCCGGGAGTGGGGAGGAGTCTCTCAGCGGGGGAGGACAGGAAGGTAGCTGATCCATCTCTGGTCCATTTGATCCTTCTGAGCTCACAGGCTTCTCTTCCTCGCGGGATAGAGGTGGTCTCTCGAGTGGCCAAGAGGAAGTGAGAATTTAGGGAAGTTTCCTTTGATTATACTGTATGAGCCTAGAAGCCACTCCAGAATGGATTAGTGTGTGTACGCACGAAAGTGTTGATGTGTGGCGCTACTCCTTTATGCTATGGACTGGGGACTTTGATGTGGGTGTCTATGTAGAGGAGGGTCAAGATCGAGGAGAGGACTTCCTTCGGGGGTGGGAAGAGGCGATAGGCGACTCCCGCTGTTCGCGGGGGGAGTTAAGGAGTTACGGATTCAAGTATTTCTACTCTCTAGGATATCGTACCTACCCGAGAGGTGGTCGCCCGACACCAGTGATTCCGGACGCTTATCTTGATGGATCGGATGGATGGAAAGTACTAGTGGGGATAGTGAAGCGTGTGGTGAGAGCGGCGGATCCATGAGTTTAAGGCCTTTGGAGTTTGAACCCGCAGGAATCAGTGTGGGTGATATAGGCGGGGTGGATGTTTGGTGTTATACCTTCTACTGGTGGACCGGGCACTTCGACATAGCATTGTATGTGGAAGAAGGTGTAGATAGAGCGGCAGGGTATCTGGATAGCTGGGAGGAGGCGATCGGTCACGCGCAACTTGAGAGGCAGCTGCTAGGGGCTTACGAAATTAACTATTTCTACTCGTTGGGGTGTCGGACGTATCCGCGAGGGGGTAGGCCAGTCCCCGCTATTCCGGACGCCTTCCTCGACGGGTCGGACGGGTGGAGAGCACTAATTCAAATCATAGAGGAGATAGTCCTAGGGGATGGTTAGGATCCTAGAGGGTACTGAGGAGGAAGGGGTTCGGATAGAGAAGGCTGATTTGAGCAAAGACAGGGAGTGCTTCAGCGTCCCCTTAGACCACCGCACGGAGCGATACCTAGCCGGTCGCGAGAGGGGGATAGAACTAGAGAGAGGGGTTTTTCTTTGGGCTCGTTTCACGGTAGGAACCTGGGAGGGGGACAGGTGGTCCCGAAACCGGCCCCAGAACGGGAAGAGACCTACGCGAGCGGTGATCCGTGCGGAGGGAACTATCTACTTAAGTAAGGAAGCCTGGGTCGAGTACGTCACGCATTTGGTCCGAGGGTGGTACCGTGCGGATCATTGGGAGGTACGGGCAAGACCGATTTTGAGGCAGATCTTTGAGGCTGACCCCCTTAGACACTGCCCACCCGTCGAGGTGAGGGTGACCTGCGTGCGAGACGAAGAGTACCCTCGTGCCACAGGGTGCGTCAAGGCCATATTCCCATCATTTATTTTCCGAAGGGTGAGCGGGGAGGAGGAACGATACGACAAGGTAGTGCGGTCCATAGTGCGGGAAAGGGGGTGGCAGCTCCCTGTTAGGTCACTCCATTGGTACTACACCTATTGCGTAGATAACCCGGTATCGTATGGGATCAAGGCTTGTAGGATTCGTGCCGGGATCTTTAGGGAGTCCACCCGGGACCACGAGGGTGGAAGAGACTACGGTTACGAAACGGTCTTCGGGGTGCCACAGAGGGTCTTCTAGATGAATGGTGTTCCATGAAAAAAAGCAGGGACGCTTCTTAGAGTCCCCATTAGAAGACCATGAGGCCCTTAGGCTGATCCCTGGCAGCGGGGAAGTCCCTGATTGGGAAAGGGTAGAAGAGGGCCGGTCCACGGTCAGTGGGGAATTTGTGTGGGTGGAATCCAAGGAAGTAGAAGACCAAGGTGTTGGACGGAGCCTTGAAGTGACCGCGGTTATTTTCGTAGCGCCGAAAGCCTGGGCGAAGCTTGTTGTACCCCTAGTTCTGGGAAAAGGGGGTGGGCTAAAAAAATTGCTGCGAGAAGCGAGAGAGGTAAGAGGAGAATGGATAGGCAGGGTTAGAGAGCGATTTGCATTCGTACCCGTGGAAAAGGAGAGGTTCACAAGGAAAGAAGAGCTTCCAAGGTCGAGATACCCCTTGACTCTGAGGGTGCCGTCTTACCTGTTCCCTAGGGCAAACAAGGAAAAGATAGTGCGTCTTCTAGAGAGGGGTAGAAGTTTGGGTCTTACCTTCTGGGCCCTGTGGGTATTGTATACGCACTGCATCGATCAAGGTATTCCGCCACGCAGGAGACTCTGGGGTATTTTCCATAGACTGGGTTCTCTAGAGAAGACCTACACTCTCTCTCCGGAAGAGTATCACAGGTGGGTCTTTAGGGCGACGAAGGTCGATGGTGAAGTTCGTTCTCAGTGAAGAAGGGGTGGTAGAATCGATAGAGGTCGGTGACTCCGAGAAGGTTTTGATTCCAGGAGACCCTCAGGTGACTCCGTATTGGATGAGCGTTGAGAAGGGGGGATTAATCAGAGAAGGGGCATACGTGTGGGTCCGAGCGCGAAGGCTCACTTGGAAGGAGGGTGTGGAAAGAGGAGGCCCATCCGAACTCGGTCGCTTCCTAGAGATCAGGGCGACCATTTTTTTCGACGAAGAGAGGTGGACCGAAGTCTGGAGAGGTTTAGTGACCGGGCAGCTTACGCACTTTGAATACCGAGAGTCCGCAAGGCTGTTGGCGAACAACTTAGTGTTAACTAACTACGAAGAAGGGACTTTCGAGTCGTGGTCGCTAATATCCTTCGCCGAGCCCAGAGAGGTCCCCCGCGCTTCCGGGGTCCTTCACGCTAACCTTTCCCAATTCGTGGTCAGTTCTTTCCTAAGGGACCCGGAGGAAAGGGTAGTAGCGGTGCTTAGAGCGGCTCGGGAGTCCGGGGTGCGAGCTAGAGGGTTGTTCTGACTTTATACTCGGTGCGTGGTTGAGATAGCGCGTAGCTTACGCCTTGGACAGGACCCTCTTTGGGACGCTCGAGCTGTGAGAGGCCGGCTAGGGGAGTTAGTAGAGGAGTTGGGACCTCACGAAGGGCGCAACGAGGAATATCTAGTGACCTACGGAGGTTGGGAAGAACTACCGCGGTTCATCTCCAGCGAGCCGGTGGAGGTCCACCGTTTTATATTTAAGCGAATTTACCCCTCCGAGGCTGTTAAGAAGGCGATAGGACAGAGGGTTTCCATCCTAAGTCAATCCAGGTTCACGGGATCAGACTTGCACACCTTGTTAACTTGGTGTTTTCGGGATCCCTATAGAGACGATTGGGCGACTCTGGAGGACCTGAGCTACGCATTTGAAGGATGGGGTCGCCACGCGAGGGAATCTAAGATATCATGGAGGTACCTGGGTGAGATCTGCGAGGGAGAGCTAGCGGGGCTGGACCCCTCTGATTTGATTCGGGTAGCAATTGCGTGTCGTCGACGAAAGTTAAGGGATGACCGAGCCGGACCTTGAGGAGCTAGTGGGGTTGGAAAGAGTGAGGGAAGAAGTTCACCGGATCCTTGCTCTATGTTGGGAAGAAGAGAGGAGGGCTAGGCCTGGGTCCTTAGCCAGGATCAAGCTGCTTGAAACGGCCACGATCGCTATCCTCGACGAGGTCATGATAGACCTTCTTTCGCGGTGAGGGGATGAGAGCCACGTTCGTCTCCAATAGGATTCGTTGGGAGTTAGAGACCTACGAGGACGGAAGCGAGGTTAGGGTCGAAGGGGGTGCGGAGCTTAACCCGACTTTGGAGGAGGGCCGGGTAGTCCGCGCCGAGACGGAGTTTCTAGTGGAGGTCCGACGGCTAGCTTTGTGGAAAAGAAGGCACTGGACCACGCAAGCTACCTTCTCGGTCTACATTAGAGACGCGAGTGGCGTGAGATTTTCAAGGATTTGGAGGGAGCCCTTGTTGGAAGTAGAAAGAAAATTCGAGGAGGACTCAAGGTTTCTGGGGACGCCACTGACGTCTAGGACACGCCTCGGAGAGACCAGATTTTGGGATAGAACGGGAGAGTACGAGGAGGCTCTGCGCCAAACTCTGCGAAGGGGTGAAGAGACCGGTCGCGCCGAGTGCGAGGACTCGTTGCTCGAGGCCGCTACAAGGTTGGCAGGCGTGAGGTGAGGGTCCTATGATTAGGTATGAGAGGGGGGACCCTTACGGCACCCTTGATAGGGCTCTAACATGGGGAGGAAGATATGGAGTGACTCTCCCGAGGATTAGAGGAGAAGGAGAGGTGGCTACCGAATTCTTCGAGATTTACGAGCAAGAGACGGTGGTCAGATTCTTAGTAACATCCGAAAGGAACCACTGCACGAGGAAGGCGGAAATCTTTTTGTCCCCTGACGCCCGGCTAATCTTCGCAACTGAATTAGCTGAAGGGAAAGATCCTCTAGGCATCGCCGAAAGAGCTTTAGAACGAGTACAAAGATTGAGGAGAATTGGCACCGGGGACCCCGTGATTAATAAGGTAGAGTACCGTGGGAGGGAGGAAGTCCCGAAGGCAGCCCACAAGAGGACTTGGCACATCCCTACCCGGGCTTATCGGCTTCTCTATGCTGACGACGAGACCGTGAGGAAAGTCCGATTAAGGGGACAAGCGATAGAAAAATTCCCTCTGGGAGAAGACGGGGGCCACGAGCTATTCACCCAGTGCTGGGAGTCGAGAGAAGACACTGATTTCGAGTGGTGAGCCCGCGTTGGCGAATTCATCAAGCCCCTATTCTCCGGGCAGGCGGGTGGTGTGGACAGGGATCTGATTAGGAGGTGTGCGCAAGAAGGGATTAGGGGCATTTCAGACCTTGAGATCGCAAATCTTGCATTGGCCGCTAGCGGGGAGAAGAAACTGAGAGATTCTTGGTGGACGGTAACCAGTGAAGAGTCCGGGGGAGAAAGTGTTAACGAGGATTCTAGTGAAGGGAAGGGGGGATCGGAGGAAGAAGAGAGCTCAGAAGATAACGCAGAGAGTAGTGAGAGGGACGAGCCGGAAAGTAACACGGACGATAGGGAGAAAAGCGACTAGAGAGTGCCGATAAGGGTGCATGGAGAGTGAAGTAGGAGCTGGCCTTCCTAGCCCGCCGGAAACCACTGAAAGAGGGGGATAGTGAAGAGCCCCGAGTTGGGGGCCAGTCTAAGTAGGGTAGTGGAAGAGATGACTGAGGGGGCAGAGGTGCTAGAAAGGGCCGAAGGGGGGGCGGAAATGGCTCCAGGGGAAAGACCAGCTTCGGAGGGGCAAAGGGCCGGCGCGGAAGTACGAGTGCACAGATATGTGGGGCCAAGGGTGCCGGTAAACGAAGGGGTGGTCGGAGCCGCGAGAGGCGTCCCGGTGGAGTCCCGGTGGGCTGACCTGATGGATGCGGAAGCCCGATTAGAGGAAGCTCGGGAATTCTCTAAAGATAGACAGGGATATTGACCGCTTAGGGGAGAGGAAGAGGTGTGTCGGGACAGGAGAGACTTGCGAGAAGGGGGGTCAGCCGAGGCCGACGGCCAGTCGCGGAGATGGGCCGATAGGATTCCGGAGGGCATCGCCGGTGAAAGACAGGCCTTAGTGGGACCAAGAACTGGCACAGAAAGGCGAATGCCTGCACGGGAAGGGACGATCGAGGGCTCGAGAGGCCTCCCTATAGAATCTCGGTGGGGGGATTTGTCGGGCGCAAGAATGGGAGAAGCCCCGGAATTTCCAAGAGACAGGGGAGGGTACCGACCACTCCAGAGGGAAGAAGAAGGGGGACCAAGTAAAAGGGGTCTTAGAGACGAAAGGCCGGCGGAGGCTGGTAGTAGGTCACGAAGATGGGCCGTAAGAGAAGCAGAAGAAGCATGGGTACCTGGCGAGATAACAGGCAGGAGTCAAGGGATGGAGGCCTGGAGGAGTTTAAGAGGACAGGGCCACACTCGGTGGGATGCGGACTGGCCGGATGAGAGGGGCCGCTACAGGGAAGACCCCTGGGAGCCATCAAGACCTCGGGGCCGGGTAGAGGAACCCGATCCCTCGTGGTACAAGCCATACGATCCGACAACTGATGGACCTATGGAAGGTCCCTATTTTCGCCGATATGACGACCGACGGGTGCCCTATTATGACGTCAATCTGGGTCTGGAGGCACTTTTTTTCGATGGACGAGATGTGACAGGGTTCGTGGAGAAATGGGAAAGCTACGCTTACCGCAAGAGATTCTCCGAGAAGGAGTGGATCGATTATTTCATCCAGCACTCAGACCCCAAGCTAGACACCGCGATCCGAGCTATCTACCCTTCAGACAGACGATGGAGGACCTTCAGGGCAAGCTTATTGCAGACTTTCGCCTGTGATGACCTGATCCCGACCGTGGAGGGCTTGAGACGTATTACGAGGGGGGAAAGGGAGAGCTTGGTGGCCTTTACCTGTAGGTCAAGCGTCTGTCCCAAGCCCTACTGGATAGGGGCATGCTGTCCGAAGTAGACAGGTGCGTAATGTTCATGCTGCATCTGCCCGAAGAAAAGAGGAAGGAGGTCCTTGAGAAGGCCCCAAGGGATTCTGCAAATTTCGAGAAAGTTGTCGAAGTGGTGTTCACGGGGGGAGGGGTAGACGTGAGGGAATACATGAAGGAGACCTTGGACATGGCTCTCCGCAACATGAGAGGTGCACGGTACGGTGGTCCGAGAGGGAGCGATAGACCACCACCGGCTCCGCCTGGGACCCGGTGGGGAGACCGGCCTGCCGGTTGGAGGAACGAATCAAGTGGCCAGGGAGGTTGGAGGAACGATAGAGAGATAGGGGGGAATCGTGGTTCCGATTGGGGAAATTCCCATTGGAAGGATGCTAGGGATGGAAGGTGGGGAGACGCCCCGCAAGCTAGGGCCCCGGGGCTGCGACCGGAGGTGAGAGCACCACCACCCCCGGCTCCGCCACCACCGGCTCCGCCTGCGCCCATAGCGACAATAGCACAAGGAGGTCCGCGCCCCAACAATCCCCAAGCTCGGGCCAGGTGTGTCTACTGCAACGAAGAAAACCACATCAAAAGGGACTGCCCTTATCTCACTGAGGCTTTGAGATTGGGAGTGGTCAAGCTGAATGAAAACAAGTGGGTTGTGTGGGGGGATAGCGGCGAGGCAGTCTCCTTTTACCCATCGATGAAGGTAAACGTGGACAAAAGGGTGGCTCTTCAGGAGGCTAGACTAGGAAAGAAACCGGAGGTCGGAAGCTCCTCCAACACTGCTCACATCCAAATGGTGGAGTCACCGAGAGGGTTGTCCATTAGGGAACCCCAAGTATCGAGCATCAAGTTCATAGATACACAGGCCAAGGAGGAGAGGCCCTGCCTAAGGGTGAGGACGCAGGTCGGGGCTGAGACATCTGAGAACCAAGCAAGCGTGACAGAAAGTACGGAGGTAAAAAGCGGCGACAATGACCAGCCTATGACCGATGCAAAAACGGTGGAGGAAAAGAAGGAGGAGCCCACATTGTCAAAATCGCCTAAGAAAAGGGGACCCAAAAAATTCGAAATGAAGTGCACTTTGGATGAGATAGACACAGTAGCACTTCTTAGGAGGATTCTGATGCAGCCCATGCAGTGCACCCTTTTAGAATATCTAGCCGCGAGCAAAAGTGCCAGGGAAGAACTCCTAAGCATCACTAGGAAGGTTAGAGTCCCGATCGTTGGGGGACCCACGGTACAGGTGGAAGGCCCCGCCAAGGAAGAAGTGCAGGCTTCCCGCATTACCCTGGAGGAACTACCTGCCAACTTCTTCTCGGGAGAAGAGGCCAAGAAATTCTATGTGCTAGGTAGCGGCCAGCTTCAGGCGATAGTAAGTGGAAAAAAGATGAGGGCTCTAGTAGACAACGGGTCCGAGTCTACGGTTTGTAGGGACTCCATCGTACGGGAACTAGGTTTGGAGATAGATCGAGGGGTGGCAATGTCGATGGTGGTAGCCGACAACAAGCTGCAACCGGCGGAAGGGATATGTCATAACCCTTTGATTGAGGTAGCTGGGGTTGAGGCCACAGTTTCGATCTTTTCGGTAAAAGAATGCTCCTCCGAATTGATCCTCGGGAGAACCTGGCTGAGCGCGGTACACGCAACCACGGTGGATTTGTCGGATGGAAGTCAAACCCTCTCGATCCAAAGCCCTGATGGAATCCGAGTGGTCCTAAAGACCGTAGACGCTCAAGATGAACGTAACCGGACCAGCGTTACTAGGCGCAAGGGGGCCCAGTCGAGGGTGTGCCGAGTCCGTCTAGAGGAAGTACCCTTGACGGATAGGGGACCCAAGAGGGACCAATTAGAGATCGAGGACGTGGGGGATAGGATTGTAATTAACGGTATGAGGTACGAGAAGGAGGACGAGGAGGAGGATTTCGGTGGGTGTGCCAGTTTGTCTTTTTTGGAGGGATCCCCCTAACCAGCGGAGTTAAGAAGCACAAAACCGTGGCAGAGAAAGTGAAACCCGTCGCGGTCAGCCGGGATAGAACAGGGGAAGCTACGATATCGGAAGAGGAGATAGCCGATATCATCAGGAAGAGGAAAGAGACAGAAGGGCAGAGAATAACGGCCGATAGACTGGCAAAAATGGATATAGGAGATGGATATCTCACGGAGGAGGAAAAAGAGTTCATAGCAATGACCTTGAGGGGCTGCGATAAGGCCATTGCCTTTGATGACTTAGAGAGTGGTAGAATCGACCCAAGGTATGCTAAGCCGGCCCGGATCCACACGATCCCGCACGTACCTTGGAAAGACAGGCCTCAGTGGAAGTACGCTCAAAAGGAGAAAGAAGAGATAGTGGCCTTCATCAAGGAAAAGATCAGGACATTCGTCGCTGAGCCTTGCGAGAGTGCCTACTCCAATAAGTGGTTCTTTCTAAGGAAGCGGGGTAGCAACAAACTGAGATGGATCCAAAACCTCCAGACGACCAATGCGGTCACCATAAGAGACGTGGGGTCTATACCTGAGGCCGACTTGCTAGTGGAAGGATCGGTAGGTCGCTCGATATACTCTATCTGCGACCTCTTCTCGGGATATGACGAAATCCCCTTGGATTACCGAGACAGGCACATGACCGCCATGCATACACCCTTAGGGCTGGTTCAAATGATGGTGGTACCAATGGGTTGGACGAATGGGGTAGCCGTGTTCCAAAGGGCCATGATCGGAGTCCTCAAGGAGTTCATACCGGAGAAGGTGGAGGTTTTCCTGGATGATTTCTCGATAAAAGGACCGGTCCAGCGGGATGAGACAGAGGTTTTCCCGGGGGTTAGAAAGTTTGTGGCCGACCATATAAAAGATGTCAGGGACGTCCCCGAGAAACCAGACCACGCCAACCTTACGGTAAGCGGGACTAAGAGTCGTTGGGGCGTATCTTCCATCAAGATACTAGGGTTCATTTGCGATAAGGAGGGGCGGAGGCCCGACCCCGAGAAACTAGTAAAATTGATGACTTGGCCATCGCCACTCAAATCCATAACGGAGGTCCGGCAGTTTCTAGGGGTTGTGGGCTACTGGCGAATCTTCATAAAGGCCTATGCAGAGAAGGCGGAACCCCTTAAAAAACTCCTCACGAAATCGGAAGGATGGGTTTGGGGAGAAGAACAAACAGCGGCCATGAAAGCCTTGAAGGGGGAGTTCCGCGAAGGTGGAGAAGTTCTAGGAGTCCCATTTTTTTAAGACAAAGAGAGTCGTCCATTTATAGTATCCACGGACGCTGGACCTCACTCGGTGGGGGATCTCCTGTTGCAAAAGGATGGAGAAGGGAGAGAGAGACCGTTGCGATTCGAGAGTCGTACCTTGAACCCCGCAGAGAGAAATTATAATCAATTCAAGAAGGAAGTGTTGGGGATGCTGCGTTGCCTTAAATCCTTTCGTCACTACCTGTATGACCGACGATTTCTCCTAAGGGTGGACCCGACGGCAGTGGCCGCAGTCCTCCAAAAGGATTTCTCATTGACGGATCCGACCATCGCACGCTGGATGATCCATATCAGGCTTTATGATTATAGGGTCGAGAGGATATCGGGGACCAAAAAATAGGTCGCCGATGGATTGTCTTGGGTTCCCATTCGAGAGGAGGACCTGCCTAGGCTTAAGGAGGAAGAAGAGACAATGGCTGAAGAGGCGATAATGAAAGTCGCCGCGAATAGGGCGCAAATAGCGGGGAGCCGCCGAGGGGAAGAAGGGGACCCAAGGACCTTCCTCACGAATCTCTACGACGGGAAGTACCGAGACATAGGACTGTACTTGGCCAGTAGGGAAACAGGGACTGAAAGAATCAGGCAAGAAGCGTTGGGCTATTGCCTACGAGGAGGCCATCTCTTCAAGAGGCCCACCAAGTTTGCAATACCCATGAGGGTGCTGTGCGATCCGGAGGAAAGAAGGGCGGTCATAGAGGAGTTGCACGATGGGGTCGTTGGGGGTCACAGGGGGGTTAAAGGCACTTTCGATAAGGTCCGCAGGCTATATTGGTGGGACGGGCAATACATCGAAGTAGAAAAGTACTGTTCGACCTGTGAAGCTTGCTAGAAGAGGGCGACGGTTCGATACAAGGAACCCTTAGTGTCGTCGCTTCCCACGGTTCCGGGCGAGAAGGTCCATATAGACTTGGTGACCATGCCAAAAGGGGTCGGCGGTCTTCGATATATAATCAACACCGGGGATGACCTCACCGGATTCGAAGAAGCAAAGGCCATTAAGAAAAAGACGGCGGAGGAGGTGAGTGATTTTCTCCTAGAGTATATCGCGCGATATGGGTGTGTCGGGAGAATAGTCATGGATAGGGGAGCTGAGTTCTTGAGTCCAAAGGTAAAAGGGTTGTTAGAAAAGGCAGGGATCGGGGCAGCCTATACAACCGCTTATCACCCCCAAAGCACCGCGCCAGTAGAAAGGGGGCACCAGACGCTTGTGAACGCCCTAGCAAAGTGGTGCAAGGGTCGCGCGGAACAATGGCCCAAGTATTTACGATACGCAGTTTGGGCGGACAACATCACAGTCAAATCGAGTACTAGGTACCCTCCTTACACCCTTTGGTTCGGCAGACATAGTCCCCTACCCATTGAGTTCCACATTGACACTTGGACAAGTGTCTCATGGAAAACCAACATGTCTAGGAGTGAGCTATTGGAAGCACGGATACAGCAGATAGCCGAGAACTTGGATGTCGGGGTAGCCACGGCCAGTGAGAACATCGAGAGAGAGAGGGTGAAAGGGAAAGATAGGTGGGACAAAAACCTGCGGGTCCGAAAGGCGCCAATAGGGATTAACGACATGGTGCTGATGTACGATTCGTCGCTAGAAAAGACTTGGAGCCGGAAATTGGCAAACCGGTGGATGGGACCGTATAGGGTCCTGAAGAGGTTGGATGGGGGGCCTTATATGCTCGCGGAATTAGACGGGAGCAGGTTACAGGACCCTATCGCCGGGGCTCGCCTCAAAATCTTCCGATCGAGGGGGGCCCTGGGGGAGGAGCCGAAACTAAAAGGGAAGGAAGTGCTCGAAGCAGAACTGACCATCACTCATGAAAAGGGGGAGACCTCTAGACAAGGGGCCTCGTCTCGCCCAACCAGGAGGGGGTATAAGGTTCGGAAGCCTTCGCTACCCAAGACCCCTAGGAAGAAGAAAAGGCCTAAAGAAGAAGAAGGTGACGCGGACCGGCTAGGGAAGTGCCGGCTAAGAGAGAGGAGGAGTGCCTCAAGAAAAGCCTTGAAAATCAAACGGGAGAGAGAGGAGAGGAAACGGAAGAGCGAAAGGCACGAGAAGAGGAAGAGGAGACGGAAACGGTCATAGGATGATGCGCCAAGAGTCTTAGTCCTAGGAAGGATGATTGCATCATAAGTAAAAGGGGGGACGGGTGTCACGGAACCTACATGAAGGGTGTACCATAGTTAAGGAAACATGCGTTAGGGGAGGGCGGTATGTTGTGACACCAAAAGGGATTTTGTACCTTAATTGGGAGGAGAGAGCATAGTTGGGAAAAACGGGCGTCTAGGGGCGTGGGTAACCAAGGGAACCTGGAGAAAGGGGACGAATTAAAATAAGGAGAAAGGAAATACCATGGGAAATGCTCGCCGGGGACGGCGAGAATCGGGGTGTGGGCTGGTTGTCGGGCGGCTGCCTACCAGCCGATGGGTTTTTTTCTTTGAAATGAAAAATATTTTTTCCTACTTTACCATTTTTTGCGTGGGTCTGCCGTATGTATGCATGTTGGTATGATGTTTGTGGATGTCCTCGGGCTTCTTGGCCATGATACTAACCTTAGATCGGCCGGAATGAGGGTTCGAATTGCGGTCGCTAGCGGGCACGGGTGGATCCGAGAAGATCGGGATCTCGATGTCAAAGGCTGTTTGTGCGAAGGCGGACAGCGCGCGACGAAGTGGGCCTTGGTAGGGACGAAAGCAGAAAGTCAAATGGAGAACCAAGCCTGCTGTTACGAATCACTGCCGGACTACCTCGGTGCGCATGGCAGGATTTGGTCCCTACAGAGCTGGGCGGCAGTACCGGAAGGTCGGGTAAGATGCGACGGCATCTTGTCACATCATACGGCCAAACGATTCCGATACGACGATCACTCAAGTTTGAATGCGGGGGTGATCCGGTCTCAAGAAATGCAGGGCGGTCTGCAGTTGTTCGGCAACCAGCAGGCAGCAGGACCGGGCTTCGGATAAAGGTCGCGAGAAAGGGAGGGGAGGTGATCTGATATCGAGGTAGCCATGGGAGGTCGGGTCGAAGCAGCATGTGTGTCCCGCAGGCGGATTTAACTCCCTAGGGTTGGAATGATACGTGTAACTGCAGGAGGATTCCCCGGGGATCCTTGAGGACCTCATCGATTTGCGAGGCGAGCTAGCGATGGGAAGAGCAACAGTCGCGCGCACGGACCCCGAGATATCAAGAGTCTTTAATCACAAACAGTGCAGCCGGCCGGGAGGCCGTGCGAAGCCAACCGTCTCACATGGAGGGGCCAGAGGAAGTGACCGGGCGGATGCTCACGCCTCAATGCCAACCGAGAGGACAGCTAGCGGGCGGTGATGAGAAGCCTGGGTGGACACTGGTTTGTCCCTCCCTGGCAAGCGAGGAAACGAAAGGGCAAGCGCACCCAGGATGACGATAAAAAGGGGGGGCTCGGAAGAAGAAGATCAGAAAGAGAGGATCAGCAGGTAAGGGAAGGGGAGGTGAAACATCACAAAGATCCCCAGAGAAAGCTAACTGACAAATTCGGGGGCGCGCGCTCTTTGGCGTTCTTGATAACTGTATCTGATCGTCGGCCACGAGGAGAATGCGAGGGGGGGGACGTTCAACGAGGGGGGGGGCATGTACCTGGACGAGGTCTCCTGCAACAGAGAGAGGGTGGCGGCCGGGCTACGAATCGACGGGTCTTTGCAGGAGCTGCCGGGCGGACGGATCTTGAGCAAAAAGGAAGGTTCTTTCGTGGACTGAGGGCACCGGTGGGAAAAACGGTTGAAGACGAGCACCGCTGCGCCCGCTAGCCTCCGAGAGAGCGAGGAAGGAACGGGGATGAGAGAAGTGATGGGAAGAGCCGAGNGGGAAAAACGGTTGAAGACGAGCACCGCTGCGCCCGCTAGCCTCCGAGAGAGCGAGGAAGGAACGGGGATGAGAGAAGTGATGGGAAGAGCCGAGAGAGCAAAGCTGGCATCCCGAGCAAGAGGGGTGTTGGGATGAGAAAGAGAAAGGAGGATCGAAGGGGAGGTAGTGGGAAGGCGAAATTTTCGCAAAAACTTCAAAAATCTCCCGCCCATGTTGAGACTGTCGCGGTGCGGGCAGCCGGAGTTGGCCGGGCCTAAGAGTATATAAAGGGCAAGGGGGAGAGAAAAGGGGAGCGCGCGTGATTAGGATCACTAGCCAGAGCGCACATTCGGGTAAGAGTCCCAGCACGCCGCTATGGGTCAGCGCTCGCACGCGTACGAGAGATAGATAGAGAGAGAGAGTGTGAGAAAGAGAGGGAGAGAGAGAGGAGGTAGAGAGAGAGAGAGGGACAGGCTGTGCGCCGGGTCCGATCTAAAGGAAGGGCGGCGTGAAGAAGACGCGGAGGGAGAGACTAATGCGCGCACGCGTGCGGGCAGCGCTCGGCGAAGCGGAGCAAGCCGCGCGGTAAAGAGGAGCTCGGAGGTGGCGGGGCCATTTTCGGCTTGCGGAGGGGGTAGTCGAGATCGGCAAGTGGTCACGGCCCGGGTGCTATTTAGCTTTCGAGATCACGGGAGATGGTGGTGAAAGAGGGGGAAGCGCGCGGGGACTCGCGGCCATCACGCTCGAAGGAGGTCCTCGGATACCGCTAGGAAGAGGTGAAGAGAGTGCGGGCGCTCGCTAGAGAGTGAGAAAGAGAGGGAGGGAGGAGAAGGAGAGAGAGAGAGAGAGAGAGAGAGGGAGAGAGAGGGAGACGAGGAGAGAGGGAAGCGGTAGAGAGAAGGGGCGTCCGGGAACGAGACACGAAGTCCGCGCTCAAAGAGAGGCGCGCGAGAAGAGCACGAAAGAGGAGACGACGAAGAGGGAGAGAAAAAGAGGGAAAAAGAAGGGAAGAAAGAGAAAAGAGAAGGAAGGGGGGAGGACTGGAAGACGCCCCTGAAAACGC
>BFEA01000048.1:3935427-3951513 GCA_003427395.1 Chara braunii
CCCCCCCTTCCCTCTCTCTCTCCTCTGCCTTCCGGCCGGGATTGGTCTCCCAGAAAGACGAAGAGTGCAGGCAATTGCAGCCAGGACAGCGGCAGGGTTGAACAAAAGGCTAACTCATTCGAGGCGTATCCACGTCGGCCAGGCTCACTCTACCAACGCAATGACCTGCACTCTTCAATGCACCATAAGAATACGCTCAGCCCTGAGTTATAAGATGTATCAATGGGACATTCTCTGTGCTAGAAGATGTATCAATGGGACGCTGGACCCGGTTTCCAGCAGGTGACGCTCCCCACCAATAGATGGAGCAGCCCGACAGATAAGCCCTCAATTCGGACGGTTCTCTTAATACCACTGCCGAAATCGAGGGCTTACACGAGGGCTATTTTCCAACAAAAAAAAAAAAAAAAAAAAAAAGAAGGAATATTCTCAACCATACTTCACACCGCACATTGTAATGTGGCGCAATGCACCTGACTTCTATCAAACAGCACATACTACACAATGGCACAGCACAAAACACAACACCACACGGCAACAAACAGACACAATACACCTGTTCTCCACACAACAGCACATTCACACTAAACGCCCAGGAACACTCTCAACCACACCTCACCCTGTACATAGTAATATATCATGATGCATACCTGAGTTCCACGCAACAGCACACGTACAGCACACAGTACACAGTTAACACAATTATACCACAGCTAGCGACACAACAACACACGGCAACAGGCAGACAAATGTGACTGAAAAAGTCGACAGCTTTTATAATTGCATCTGTGGTAACCGTTCCGGTTACTCGGGACTTTGACAAATGCACGACAGGTAGAGGCAGGGCCGCTCACTACCCAGCCCTCTGATGCATACTGCCCCTTCTTGTTCACACTAGTTTCAACCCAGACATTGTAATCTACAGGGACGCTGGACACGATTTCTAGCAGGTGCTGCTCCCCACCAATAGATGGAGCCTCCCCGACAATGCTAGTGGTGCCTGCTTTGATCAGCATCCCTAGCAGTCGCTCGGGCTGTTCTTGTAACAAAAAAACAGAAAAGAAAAAGGACATCATTACCAATCAACTAGGATAGCTGGGGGTGATTGATGTTGCCCGGCCTGCAATACCAATCATCAACGGGGGCCTGACCGTCTTGTTGGTTGGTGGTGGGCTGTTTAGGGGTTAGGTAGCAGGAGGTCATTTCTTCCCTGCGCAGGGAAGTAATCGATGACCCCTGACAGTTTCACACGGTAATGCATATTGGATACTGGACTTGACGTCCAGACTATACATCTCTCATCCTTGACAGAGCTTTGCTTTTAGGCTTGATTGATAAAAGATCATATACAGCATATTGTGCTTAGGGTTTCGTGATTAGATTCTGATAGATATAGAATAAGGACATATGGCAAAACGCCATGATGGGACGCTCATGCTGATGAGACTGATCCATGGATGTTGTGCAGATACGATGTTGTGGAGTTGATGCAAAACATGAACTCGATGTTGTGGAATTGATGCAAAACTTGAGAGACGGCGGGCGATCGGATCGCGAGCGCTAGCCATCGTCGCGTCACAGGTTGGCGCGCCGCCATAGCTGAGCCCGGAGAGTTTGGGGTACCAACCATTATTGGCCCGCTCTCCAAGCCTCCGCTCTATACCTCCATAGCCGCCCCTAGCGTCGAGAAGACATGAGGGCGGCGGTGGCCAGGGTGCGCCCTGTCTACCAAAGGAGGACTGCGGAGTGAGCTCGCAAAGTTGGATGCTCCTACGGCGAATAAGGCGTTGTCGAGAGGAATAAGGATTACCATAACACGTAAGGAGAATACTGGAGGAGGCAGTTGGGCACGCGACAAACAAGGGACAACGTGAGAAAGAAACCGAACGTCCCGGGGAAAGGCGTTGAGAGGAGAGAGGTGGGTGCTAGAGAAGAATAGAAAGGAGTCCCTGAAGCAAGGCAAGGAACGTCATCGATATTGCGAGGGCGAATCAACGAGCGAAGACGAGTAGCACGAGAAGGAGGAGCGGTGGCGCGGAAGACACTCCGGGCCCGGGTAAACCCTCTCCTTAGGGACCCCGGGGAATTCCCCCGGTGAAGGAAAGGGAACAGCCCGGAGGTAAGTGTTAGCGAGCGGTCGTCGATCATCCATCACCAGCTTCCGACCCCGACCTCGATGCCATCTCCTTATCCCCTAACCCCGTCTACTGCCCACCTGGCTACCTGTCCCCATTCCGTCTTAGTTCCCCCTTCCCTCCCTAACCTCTTACTCCACAACCCCATCTACCGCTCCCCGACCCAAAGTCGCCTTGTCCTGGCCCACCCTCTCTCTCCATCTCCTAGTCCCGCTCCGGTCCCGATCCTGGTAATCCCGTTCACCTCCCCCGATCTCGTCCCTATCCCCTTACTCCCCGAACCCGTCTGCTCCCCAGTCCCTTCTACCGCTCCATTTACCGTTCCCCGACCCAAAATCGCCTTGTCCTGGCCCGCCCTCTCTCTCCATCTCCTAGTCCCGTTTCGATCCCGATCCTGGTTATCCCGTTCACCTCCCCCATTTTCGACCCCATCTCCTTACTCCCCGACCCCGTCTACTCCCCAGTCTCATCTTCCGTTCTCCGACCCAAATTGTCTTGTCCTGGCCCGCCCCCTCTCTATCTCCCAATTTCGCTCCCGATCCCGATCCTGGTTATCCCTTTCGCCCCCACCCCGAACCTGATCCTTCCTCCCTCTCCCCGGACCTTTCAAACTGGTCTCCTCCCGATCCCGACCCTGGTTATCCCGTTCGCCTCCATCCCGACCCTAACCCTTCCTTCTTCTCCTCGAACCTTCCGTCCTCTCTCTCCATCTCCTAGCCCAGCTCCGATCCCGATCCTGGTTATCCCATTCACGTCCCCCGATCTCGACCTCCCCCAGTCCCATCTACCATTCTCCGGCCCCAATTGGCTTGTCATGGCCGCCCTCTCTCTCCATCCCCCAGTTCCGCTCTCGATCCCGATCCTGGTTATCCCGTTCGTCTCCACCCCGACCCTGACCCTTCCTCCTTCTCCCCGAACCTTTCAAGCCGGTCTCCTCCCGATCCTGATCCTGGTTATCCTGTTCGCCTCCACCCCGACCCTGACCCTTCCTCCTTCTCCCCGATCCTTCCGCCCTCTCTCTCCATCTCCCAGTCCTGTTCCGATCCCGATCATGGTTATCCTATTCTCCTCCCTCGATCTCGACCCCATCTCCTTACTCCCCAACCCCGTCTACTCCCCAGCCCCATCTACTGCTTCCCGACCTAAAACTCGCCCCGTCCTGGCTCGCCCTCTTTCTCCACCTCCTAGTCCCGTTTTGGTCCCGATCCTAGTTATCCCGTTCACCTCCCCTGACCTCGACCCCTCTACTCCCCAGTCCCATCTACCGCTCCCCGACCCAAATCGTCTTGTCCTGGCCCGCCCTCTCTCTTCATCTCCCAGTCCCGCTTCCGATCCCGATCTTGGTTTCCCGTTCGCCTCCACCCCGGCCCTGACCCTTCCTCCTTCAACCTTCCAAGCCGACCCCGATCCTGGTTATCCCGTTCGCCTCCACCCCGACTCCGACCCTTCCTCCTTCTCCCCGAATCTTCCAAGCCGGTCTTGTCCCGACCCCCACCGATCCTTCCCCCCACCGCCCTTCAAAGTTAGTCTCGGCCCGACCCCCCCCGTCCGCCCACCCGGTCTGTCCAGCCCTCGTCCCTAGGATCCCCCATCTCCCTCTCGTGTGATTATGTCGGTCTGGCAAGTGGGGAAGGAATCTTTACCGCCCGACAGTGTGGTGGAGTGGATAGCGGTGTCAGGGATTGTTAATGCTTTCATCGGGGTCATTGTAATCATTGAGCGAAGAGTGTGCGAGAGTGTGTGGCAGTGTTAGGGGGTTTTCCTTTCTCGTCATGTATTGAGTGATCAGATCCTGGCTCGCTGTAATATCGCTTGTCCTTTTTGCTTACTAGGAAGGGGAAGGAGATAATCCTGTTTCCTACTGTCGATAGTGAAAGAGGGAGTGAGGGCAACGTCACACCACCCTGGCAATTAGCAAGGGTCCAAAATTGGGCTCAAGTACCAAAGGGCCCAAAAGAAACTCGACTCTACCCTTTTCTATCGGGGAGCCATGAGACAGCATGTAGACAAAAGATTTGTGGGTGAGCCACAACGAACAAGAATGGAAGACACCCCGTCCACCCCGTCCGACCAACAGACAAAACCACAGGGCGACCCCCAATCTTCCACCTCCACCGCCCCTCACACATCCCATTCCGCTCCCTCTCCCTCATGGACATCTCGTCTACGCAGGCCACACGTGGGCCAAACGATTGCAGTGCAACGGAAAATAGAGGAAGGGGAAGGGTGGGAGTGGAAGATTCCCTTAGACAACCTATCGTCTGCAGGTGCCTTCTTCCTGGCAAAACTCTTAACCCCATCTGAGCCCAAGATCATTAATCTGAAAGGAAAATACTCTGTTGTTAAAACCCTTCCAGGGGAAAAGCTCAGAGATAGGAATGAATTGTATATAAAACACACAAACAACTGGGTATTTCACGATGACGCCGCGTTCAAATCTACAAATGGCAAAGTAGGATGGATACGGAAGAGGCTCGCCTCCCTCAAAGGGAACATGGAGGAAGCACATGACCTTTTTCTCCTCCAGCCCATTTCGACATCCACGGTCACTGTTATTTGTAGGTATGAAGCGGACAAGCAAACAATGGACAGCTGGAGATCTATCCCCTGTGAGAGATCTGAGGTACGAATTTACCCATGGCCCCCCCCGAAGCAACAACGTCCAAAAGAAAGAAGGGAGAAAATGATGTCGGAAAATTTTTGGGTGGAATTCCGACACATCCCTATTGAAATACAGGCGGCTTTTGTTCAGGGTTTCGGAGAAACATTTCACATCATTGACTTCATCGACCCACTCCCCCACCACGCCGTCAGAAGGGATGATTACCTTATGCTGGCAATAGGCCTCCCAGAAGGGCATCCCTTCTCGGTCGACGACATCATCCCCTTTCGGGTGGGGGAAAAGGAATACAAGATACACACAGCCCACAAGCTACGACCTTGGTGTTTCAAGTGTCAGGCTTATGGACACTTGTACACCGACCCAGTTTGCTCTTACCATCCAGTAAACCAGGTCAGGGCCACTGGACGCCTAATTCAAGACCCTTTTAGAAGCACACATTAGCGCACCGTTGACCCCGAGCACGAAGGGTAGGTCTACGTTGACAAGACTGACAAGGGAGGGGAAATTATCGATTGGACTTGGGACAGAGGGGGGGAACCCATTTTTGACTCTAGAGCCCCACCCACCTGGACACCCCCAAGGACAGTGGAATCACACTTACTTCCACAAGGGGCCTCTCCCACCCTACAGGAATCCAGGGAAGGGGCGGAACAAGAGAAGCATGAAGGGAGAAAATTAGGCCCGACCCCGGAGCATTATTTAAAGGAGCAAGGGAGCCCGCTGCAGTCACGTGCCCCGCAAAACGGGAAGCAAGGAGGTCCACTACCCCGGGCCATCGAGAAGAACAAGGAGGTGGATGCAAACAGATTCGCCCTACTGGTCACAGAATTGGTAGCGACGGAGGAGGGAGGGGTTGTGACGTCGACAGAATCAGGTGGGATTGAGGGAGGAGAGGTAGTGACTTCGAGAGTACAGACCCAGGACAGTAAACAACCCCAATTGACTCAACACGACGGAAAAGAAAAAAGTATGCAGCCCACCAGCCATAAACAATCCGGTATAGATTCGAGGGACCCCTATGCCAATGTGCTAGAATGGAGTGGGGAAGGGAGGAACAATCTGACGGCCCTCGAACTCGTGCAGAATTCAAAACCCTCAATACTAAGAATTGCAGATTGGATTTTGACAGGTATGCAAGCTCTGCACACGAAGGCCCCAGCTGATTTATGGCCCCAAGCCCATGCACACTTAAAAGGGGCCCTCGAGAACAGCGCAATGGTGATGTACATCCTGGAAAATGGCCCGCCGGGCCAAACACAATGGACTGAGTTACTCAAAAAAAATGTTCAAAATCTCCGCTGCTCACTTCCAGGCACCGCCGAAGGGAATACAAACAGCACACCACCGGCCAGCCAGGCTCTCCGGTGAACAACCGAGTGAAGGCAGCCAGCCAAGTGCGGACCAGCAGCAGCACGTCACGGATCGGAAAAGGGCAGGGGAGAAGGTCGGGCTGTCAGAAGGAAGGGGGAGGGATGCTAGGGGTGAAAGGGAACATCAAGCACCGACCCAAGGAGAAACGGTCATAGAAGACTACCTCGAAGGGGCCTTTGGCCCGCAGCCGATGGAGATCGAGGAGCCTTTTGTCCCCCTTCCCCCCCCACCGGACGTAGTGGCGATGGACATCGATCACCACGTTGACACAGACGCCCCCCCGACCGAAATGGACACAGAGCAGAAACTCAGAACCATTGCAGATTGGTTGTTAGACGGTTTCCGGGCCCAGCACCCTGATGCTGCACAGGACTTTTGGGACTGCTCTTATACCCAACTCTTCTCCCTCCTAGACAAGAGTCCGACCTTTCGCAAAGCCCTAGAGGAAGGCCCTCCCCCGCACATCACCTGGCGCGAAATTTTCCAGCCGATCCGCCACATGGTAGCCCAACAATTCCACCCCCCTGTGCAACAACAACCTCCTCAGGGAGAAGGTGGGGAGAACCAAACTGATCCCTACTCTGGTCAGCTGCGCCACAAAAAACTCAGACACATGGTAGCGGGAGGCCAGTACGAGAAGAACCTACTACAGAAAGAGGGGGTGGCAGTTATACCCCTGAGATATGCGAGGGACATGATAGAGATCAGACTCTCTCCGGTATAAGGCGGTTTTACGCTGCCAGGATGGGGCTTTTACAATATTTGGTCCCTTCCCGGGGTGCGCGATAGTGACTTCAAGAAAAAGACGGACTCTTTTCTAAGCCAACACTATCCAGAAGGAGTCCTAGCAACCCTTCCCCGATTTGACGGCTTGATAAGGGTTGCTACTAGCCTACTACAAACCTGTATGTCCTCTTCGAAGAGGACAAGGAATCAAACCTTAAATAGTTCTGTCACGGAGCACTGATGGAGCTCTCCCTCCAGCAAGTGAAAGACAAGTCCTTCTGGTCGGAGGAGGACCTATTCACTTGTTTGTCGAAGGTCCTCCGGTACGGGCTACTGTGTACGACAGACTGGTCCACCAAACCATGGACACGGGTATAGATAGGGGGAGGAAGCGACATGTACGAAATTGATACCCTATACTGCTGAAATCCACAGTGGAAGCATTGCCTCAGAAATGCAGATCTCGGCCTAAGGTCCCTCAACGTGAATGGTTTGGCCCCCTTCAATCCCTCGAAAAAGCAAGCAATATGGGACCAGCTGAAGCCTGAAAGGAGTGGGAGGCAAGACGTGGCCTGATGTCATCTGCATCCAAGAAACTCACCTAATGGACAAACCGGAACACCATCGTGCCCACAAAACAGTTTGGCCCACGAGGCCTACAGGGCGCACACCAAGACACCGGGGTCGGCAGGGGTGGCGATCTGGATCCCGCCAGGATCTCGTTTAGAGGTGGTAAAATGGGTAGCAGACGAGGAACAGGGGAGGTGGGTGTCGATTCTCGGAATGCTGGAGTTGGAATTAATCAGCATCATGTGTATTTATGCCCCCAACACAGCAACAGAAAGGGTGTCTTTCTTCACCCATCTCCAGACCCTCGCACCACAAGGAGTTCCACTAGTCATCGCTGGCGATTTTAACGCAGCACCAGACAGAGGGATGGATAGATGGGGATCCCGCGACCCCTGTCCAGACTATGTGGAAAAACATGAAAAATCAATGGCAGACCTTTGCGAAGCCCTGGGTCTGGTGGACGCTTTCAGACTTTTACATCCGACTGCAAAAACCTACACTTGTCATCGCACCAATGATCAGTCCAGACACTCAAAATCACGTATCGACCTGATCCTTCTCTCGCAGGAAATTCAGAACGCTCTACAACTATCTACCACCTTTCCACAGAGCCCCCAGCCCGGCCTTGACCACTGCACATGTGGGACCATTTTCTCCTTCCGTAAACGCCCTGACCAAGGCCCCCTACTAAAAGACAAGTCATTCCATCTGCGATGTCTGAAACTTTTGGAGAGATCAGATGAACTTTGACTCGGAAATTCAATGGTTCACCAATGGGTTTTTTTTCTAGCCATAAAATGTAAGGAATACTCAAAATTGGTGGCAAGTAGACGACAAGCTCATGAAATGGATGTTCACAGAAGACTTTAGAACCTGGTTAACCAGGACAACTCTAACGAACACACTCCGGACATTCAAACTTTGCAGGACCAGCTTCTCCAACTACCACAACATCGCTGGCAAGGAATTAGAATTCGAGGTAAATTAGTGAAATGGACTACTGAAGGTTTCATGGATCCCCATTTCTTCAACCTAGCCTCTTTAAGATCACACCGTACTACCATCGAAGCCTTTTTGGACCCTGAGACAGATGACTTAGCTACCACCACAGCGCATTGCGTAAAGATTGCCAGATCCTTTTACAAAGACGTATTCTCTTCTCACATTCCCCAACGGCAGGAGACAGACCGTTTAAGAAACTTGGAGGAATTCTTACGTCCAATGGAGGGTCGCCTCTCTTCGACACAGAAAGACCATCTGGACCGGCAGATCTCCAAAGAGGAAATTTGCACGGCACTAATGCAAATGGAGGAAGAGAAGACCCCAGGTCTAGACGACTTCCCCAAGGAATTTTGGGAGACCATGTGTCCCCTCCTGAGCGAAGACCTAATGTTGTTCTATAGGGCAGTCTGGGACTCCGGGGAGCTAGGGGAACTGGTACAGCAAGGGGTGCTTTCACTGCTTCACAAAAAAAGAGACAAAATAAATATTAGAAACTATCGTCCCATTACACTCCTGGCAGTAGTATATAAGATGCTGTCAAAAGCTCTGGCTAATCGAATGATCGAAGTAATGGAGGACCTCATCCACCCAGCCCAGACAGGTTTCATGCGCAACCGGAACATTCAAGAAAACATACTTCTAGTCAATGAGATGATTAGCCTGGCTCATCAATCCAAAAGCAATGCCGCTTTCATCTTCATTGACTTCGAAAAAGCCTACGACCACGTGGACTGTTTTTTCTTAGATAAGTGTCTGGAAACACTGAAATTTGGTAACAACTTTCGACGGTGGGTGAGTATCTTGCACCAGAACTCCACCACGAGCGTCCAGATAAACGGGTCCCTGACCCAGAGATAAAACTACAATGCTCGGTTAGACAAGGGGACCCCATAGCCCCCTTCTTGTTCATTATTATAATGGAGGCATTGGCAGCCAACCTCCGTCAGAGCAAAGACTTAAATAAAATTTAGATAACCGACATCCCAAAAGAAGCAGTCCCAGTCTTCTGGCTTTTTGCAGATGACCTCACAATTATGGCATCGCTACACAGGTAACACAGCAGAACAAACTGCATAATGAAAGTCATTACTGACATTATTCACTCCACCCACACTGGTTTTATAGAAGGTAGGAACATTCAAGACAATATCTTGTTAGTGAATGAACTAGTTAAGCTCTCTAGACAATCCAAACACAATGCGGCTTTCATCTTCATAGACTTCGAAAAGTCTATGATCATGTCGACTGGGTCTTTTTAGATAAATGCCTAGAGAAGTTTAACTTTGGGCCTAATTTCAGAAGATGGATTGAGATTCTGCATTCGAATGTCACTACTAGGGGTGATGGTAAATGGTAACTTGGCCCCTCCCATTGAACTTGAACGGTCAGTAAGACAGGGAGATCCAATTGCTCCCTTCCTTTTCATCATCATGATGGAAGCCCTAGCAGCTAACTTAAGAAGCAACAAGGATATCAAAAGGATCCAAGTCACCCATATACCAGAAGAGGCTATACCCATATGCTCTCTTTTTGCAGATGACCTCTCTTTTATGACTGAAGCTTCTCAAGAAAATTTAACAGCCATCAAGCGACTAATGGATAAATTATGTGCCCTCTCAGACGTGAAAATCAATTGGGGCACAAAGACTCAGGGTTGGTTGATACATCATCAGGGGGTGAGACCCCCAGAACTTCCAAGGATTAACCGGGTACCAAAAACAACCCCAATTAGAGTTATGGGGATCTCACTGTTTGCAGTGGGTAAACCAACAGGGAACAATGAATGGATAAGCAAAGCAGCGCTAGCTAAATTGGAAATATGGAAGGACAAACGGACCTCAATTATAGGGAGGTCACTAGTAATAAACAATGTTATTCTAGCCTCGCTATGGTATAAATCAGCAGTTTGGGCATTGGACAAGGCAACATTTAAACCACTACAAAGACAGATCACAGCCTACCTTTGGAGAGGTAACCACGACCACAAAAATGTTATAAGTAGAGTGGCTTGGCAGGCGGTGATTCAACCCAAAACGAAAGGTGGTCTAGGAATTCTAGACCCCGCCACCCAAGCGATGACCCTATCTATTCAATGGATTAAACGGCTCCTCTTCAACCCAGAAGCCCCGTGGTTAGCCCTGGCTGAAGAACAGATCTCAAGACTTGCCCCAGAAGTACCAAGTGGGACTGACCCACTGATATGGCTAGAGAATCGTTACTGGTCCATCCCAAGATCTAGAGTGTCACATCAGAGCCAGGCAATAGAGTCTCATCGTCAAGCCACAAGAACAGACATTAAAAATGACCCCTTTTGGATAGACCTCCTTAAGACGTGGCGCAAACTACCCCTCCCGGATAAAATCCCCCCTACTAGAACAACAATTTCGTCAAAACGGACATATTTTATTTTTTGAACGAAATTGAAACATCATAAATTAGAGAGATTCAGGTGGAAATTTCAAGCTCTTGAGGGTCCGGCGTCCTTAAAACGCCGGACCCCTTGGATGTATCTGGATTTAGCTGGAGTTCAGGGGGTACGGCGTTCTGAAAATGTCGTACCCCCCTGGATGTATCTGGACTTAGTTTGCATCCAGGGGGTAGGGCGTTTTCAGAACGTCGTACCCTCAGGAGCTGAAAATATCGACCTAAATCGGGCCAATTTTTTAATTTTCAATTTCGTTCAAAAAATAAAATATGTCCGTTTTGACGAAATTGTTCTAGATGGGAGGAAGTTTGTCAGCAACCCCTGTTTAACAACAGATGGATCACTGACTCACAAGGTAGAATGCTTCATTGCATGGACTCGCCCTGGAAAGGGTGGGTAAAGCAAGGAGTACTAAGGATAGACGACATATGGAATTCAGAATCAGCAGACTGGCACACTCTTCCGGATCTCCTGCCCAGCCTACGGTACTGTAGAAATACAGCAAGTGCACTTGAGAAAATCATCGAAGCCATCCCATTAGATTGGATAAGAATCCTCAGGAAAGACCCTCAACTAAAAGAAAGTGATTGGGTAGGGTTCCAGGGGAACACACAGCAAATAGGAAACGTGATAACAACGGATGGAAGGGATCAGTGTTAGTCTCAATATTCTCCATTAATCAGAATAACAGATTAAAAGAAAGTCCTATAAAGGAAACCAGATGGGAAAATGTTGAACAGATATTTAGGATTAAAGTTCCGAAGCAAAAAGAAGTCTGGCAAAAAACCAACATATGCAATCAATAAACTACCTCTGGACCCAATCAATTGGACATGGTCAGTTCCCACGAAGAGCAAAAAAAATGGTACCTGGAAAATCCACTCTTTAACGGTCAAATCAACCTATAGAATGCTGAGACCCAGATTGAATCTACGGGATCGGGTGGAAGCCAGATGGATGAGACAGCTGAACGTAAGTAAAGAAGATCTGAGAAACATCAAGTGGTTCAAAACTATCAAGATCCGTCCATCAAAAATCGCCTCATTGCAATGGCAAATTGATCATCGGTGCCTTCCCACCAACGACTGGTTCATAGATAGGACCTCGCCGGACGCAAAAGGCCTTGCTTTACCTTGGTGCAAATTATGCTCCTCAGTGTTCCCGTCCAGGAACATCCCTGAAACCATAGAACACATCTTTCTGCAATGTCCGGGTGCAGACTCGTTATGACGTTGGTGGGACAGGATCTGGGACTCCCTTGAAACCACCATGAAATGGCCATGGGATTGGAAGGCTCTACTTTGCGAGACATGGACACCAAACCAGCCAGATGAGTTTTCTTATAATTTATTCAAAATCAGCAGAAGAACCATTCTCTGGGCCCTCTGGAATCGTCGCTGCATATTTGAAATGGAAGGAGCCAGACTGGATGGCCCAGAACTCACTGAAGTAATTAAACAGCAAATTCAGACAGTCATCACAGTTCAATGGAATACAGTAAAAGAAAAAATCCAATTCCTTTCAAAAAAAAAAAAAATCACCAACAAATCCAACTATTCAGTGGTGCCTGGCTAGGGGGACCTCAAGGAGGAAGTATAGGAAGGATAAGAGAAAGTGGGGTAAAGGAAGAAATCAAGGAGGGGAAGAAAGAAGAAGTACTTAAGGATTACCACCTAACCTTCCTGGATTGGATGAATGTCGATCCAACAATTCCCCTTCGCCCATTATCAGAGTTCCCAGACCTCTTTCCTCCCTCCTCTTTATCATTAGTTCCCATAAGCTGGTATGGTTGTGAATGAGGGAGAGATGTCTGGAGTGAGTAAAGAGACAATAGAAATACAAGCTACGAGTATAGCTGAGACAACATTATCAACAGTCTTACTAATCCATCATTGGTACCAGGGCTTAACGTTGAAAGCTAGCGTCACTCAATTGAGGGTGAAGAGGTACAAAAGATGTTGGGTCTGGATCCCAGCACGAACTGTTACATTATTACTTTATTGTAAACTCAGGGACGCTGGACCCGATTTCCAGCAGGTGTTGCTCCCCACCAATAGAATGGAGCCCCCACTGTGTCTGGTAGGAGTGTATGCTCTTATCATCACTCCTATCAAATACCGAGGGTTGTTTAAAAAAAAAAAAAAAAAAAAAAAAAAAACATGGAGGTGTTAAATAGGCTCATGGCCGTTTTTTGCACCCTCTCTGACATGGCCGTAAATTAGGGTCAGAAATCAATTGGATGGTGGCTCCATCACCAAGGTTGCCGGCCCCCGGAAGGGCACCACATCACTTGGGTGGCCCCTGACTCCCCCATCCGAAACCTGGGGGTCAAGATGTCAGTGCTGGGTAAACCCCCAGAGAACGACGGATGGCTATCGTCCCCGGCCTTTGCTAAACTCTCGCAATGGAACCACCAGCACACGTCACTCTTTGGACGTGCCCTGGTGATCAACAACGTAGTCTTAGCCACCCTCCAGTACAAATCGATCCTTTGGCCACTGAGCCCAGAGGGCTTGAGGTCCATGAAGAGGAAGGTGGCAGCCTACCTATGGAGAGGAGACGGCGAAAATCCCCACGCCATAAGCCGTGTGGCATGGGACTCAGTTATCCAACCCAAGGCAAAGGGAGGCCTCGGTATCCTAGACCTCCTCGGTCAATCCCAAACCCTCAGCCTACAATGGGTGATACGACTGATCTTCGAAAATCCACTAGTGTGGAGACCGTTAGCACTACAACAAATTGTCTGTCTTGCCCCCGAGGCCCCACCGTCTGTCCACCCTCTCCAATGGTTAGAAGATAGATATTGGATAGTACCACAGCGCTCAAGAGGAGTGGAAGGAAGTAGAGACGAATTCTGGCCTCGTTTGCAAATAATTTGGAGGAAACTTCCCCCCCCCCCGACTCGCCCACACCCAGACAGGTGGGAGGAGGTGGCAAGACAACCCCTCTTCGGGAACCGGTGGATCACCAACAAACTGAGCCAGATTTTTTGTAGCCCTGACACCCCATGGAAAGGATGGGTGAAGAATGGGGTGACGAAAGTGGGTGACCTCTGGAACGAGGAGAGGAAAGATTGGAAGAGTCCGGAGAGGATGAGAGAAGACTTGAGGTGTTGTCATAACGTAGAAGCAGCATTTGCAAAAATAACGGAAGCCCTCCCGGTAGGGTGGTGGCCCATCCTCCGCAAAGGCAAGGTGTTGAAGGAGGGGGATTGGGTGGCCAGGGAAAGGAATGTCAACATGGTAGGCCTGGTTCACCTAATCCGACCGGAGGAAGTGCTGATTGAATGGTACAACGTTGAAAGAAATGGGAGACTGGCAGGAAGCCGGGACCCCTTCCAATGGATTCAGAAGGACACCCTAAACAGAATCCGGGTGCTAGAGGATGGAGAGAACCGCCGGGCCTTTTTCCCTGAGATCGCTATAAAGGCCCTCCCCATCCATACGTTGGAATGGGTCTGGAACCCTGACCCACGGAACAGCCCACGACAACCCAAACCCAAAACACTTTCGGCCCTCTCAGTCAAAGCAACGTACCAAATGCTCGGAGTAAAGCGTTGTTTAAAAGACACGGTGATTCACCGATGGCAAAGGCACCTCAATGTGGAAAGGTACCTCCTCACACCAATATGATGATTCAGCGATACCAAGTACAAACCAGCGAAAATTACATCTCTGCAGTGGCAGATCCTGCATCGGTGCCTACCAACCAACAACTGGTTGATCGATCACACGCATTTAGAGCAGCAAGGTCGCGCACTCCCCTGGTGCTTCCGATGTCTGCTGAGCTTTCCGGCTAGAAAAAGAGCGGAGACCATCGAGCATATATTCCTACAATGCCCCGCAGCCATTCTTACCTGGAGATGGTGGGACAGGGTGTGGCAACAAATGGTCCCAGGGCATCCATGGCCGTGGGATTGGCGTGCCATCTTAACGGGCTATTACCCACCCTTCCAAGATGACACCTTTAAGTCAAACATGTTCCACCTGTCCCGACGAACGATACTGTGGGTCCTGTGGTGGCAACGATGCGTCTTAACTCTAGATCAAGTTCGGGTAGAGGGAGAAGAAAGGGTGGAACAATTCAAAATACACTTCCAATTGGAACTCTCGTTCAGATGGAAATCACTGAAGCAATCACTAGATAACCTCCATGGATCCAAAGACATCTGGGAACGGCTACTATAGTTTTCCAGGGAGTGGTTGGGCGGGGACCGAGACGGATGGGTAGCGGAAGTATGCTGGTCGGGGGTTTGGAATGAGGAGGGGGGGGAGGGCAACCATGAAGAGGAGGCGCCAAGGGATTACCAATTGAGATTTAAGGATTGGCGGTCAATAGACCCCAACATCCCTATGAGACCGGCAGAGGAGTTTCCAGACCCGTTCCCCCCCCACCCACAGTCCTTGGAAATACGCCTGTAACCGGCGAAGCCCTCATATGTGTTGCAGACGAGTCGCTTTCAGTCTGCTTTATCTATTGTATGCTGTTTTGGTTTCCGCTTATGGGTCTGAGTTTGGTCAGTGTCGATCCGGGTCTCATTATCTGGCTGCAGTCTGTTTTTTTCGGTTTTCGGTTTTTTCTGCATCTGTCGTAGTCTGCTTTGTTAGTGTTGGTTCGGTTCTCAGTTATCTGAGTTGTAGTCTGGTTCCTTGGTTAGTCTGTTTGCAGTTTCAATCCGGGACAATCTAGCCATCTCGAAATGTTCCTTTTCTTGGTCCTATCTCATCTGATGCAGTGTGGGCGCGTGGCAGCAGGGGGGTCGAGGAATGTTTTTTGAAGATGGGCAGGAGGACGGAAGGAATCCCCACTGGTGCCCCCCAGTGGTTCCCCCCGGACCCCTGCCCTGGCACAGGAATGGAGAGGGAGTAGGGGACCATCAGGCTTTCAGTTCCACACCTGCTCAGCCAATCCTCTGGTCCCCAGCAATCAATGCTGGCAGGCACCTTCCAGACACCGTCCAATTTCCTTCCTTTCTATGTAGTATTTGGTCTTAACTGTGTAAGGGACGCTGGACCCGCTTTCCAGCAGGTGACGCTCCCCACCAATAGATGGAGCTTTGTTCAAAAAAAAAAGAAAAAAAAAAGGACATACATAGATAAGTTTCTGACTGTTGGACATAGTTACGCAACACGATATAGGGACGCTGGACCCGATTTCCAGCAGATGCAAATCACTTCATTGTAATACACATCACATCATGGTTAGGGTTTCCATTGATTGGATTGATGCCTCAG
>BFEA01000048.1:3956787-3991787 GCA_003427395.1 Chara braunii
AGGGAAAAAAAAAAAAAAAAATAATAATAATAATAATAAAAAAAAAAAAGAAAAAGAAAAGAAGACAAAAGTGCCTGTTTCGAACAGGCACCATGTGTATAATGCGGGCCACTGTTATTATTGCCGTTTTGAACTCCAGTCGGGACGGACCTGCGGACGACTGTTTTGTTTGCCCATTCAAAACGTGGGTTGTGACCCACGAGCCGTTGCCCCGAAAAAAAATTATCACGAGGAATCAAAAAAGGAACACCAAAATGGCCTCGACGTGGAAAAAGAAGCAAAAAATGCCCACCAGGATTTTCTACCAGGGAGCCATGAGGCACCATGCAGCTCAAGGACTATAGGTCAAATCGAAGGACAGCTCATCATCCATGATGTCCACAGGAGCAACACCACAAATACAACTAACACAAAAGGAAACCCAAACATGACAAGCACATGGAAAAGAGGAACAATTACAGCCGCAACGGACAAGAGAGAAGGAAGTTGATCAAGGGCAACAAGGGTCTCAACAAGTTCATCACTGCACCTGGGCTCAAAAAGCCAAGAGACCCTTTAGTCAGGAGAAGTTAAATGTTAATCGACAGTCGAAAGGAGAGACAAGCAGAGAGAACCTGTTAATCCCTCTGAGATGTATGGGTCGGCATCATATCCCAGCGGAGGCAGATAAGGGCAAGGGGTTGGCAGAGGCATACTTTGAGTGGGAACTGGATGCCTTTGTGGGAGTAGGGGGGGGAAATGGGTCTGTCCCAAGTTGGGGCCGATGAGGAGTGCTCGTGATCAGGGGCGGTCCTTTTCGGTGGAGGCAGCGATGGGGCAACGGGGATGAGGGGAAAGGGGGGAATTTCTATATCCTTTGCTTGAATTTGGTTGGGACTTTTTCTGATTCTTCCTGGAATATTCAAAACAAGCACCCTTGTTATTCTTGGTAGTTTGAAGAATCATTCAGGACTCTGAGGGACTGTTGGTGGTTTGTACGAAGCTGCACTGGAATTAGACTGTTATATTCAGGATCCGTGGTTGTTCCATGCCAGAACGACGCTGATCGGAGCCGGGGTGATGCCCTGTAACTTGCCGAAGGTGAGGGCATGAGGCCTTGTAGAGAGATCTGGGGATGCTATGCGGGGGCATCCTAAGGGACAGTTGGGGGTTGCTGACACAGGACGACACTGGTCGGAGCTGGAGTGAGTCGCGTTGCTCTGTAACCTAGCGGATAAGGGGCGTGAGGCCTGGATGAGTTTGTCAGAGAATAAGTCAGTTTTGGCGAGCTTTGTTATGATCTGCTGGAATTCCCTTAGATACTTGAGTGTTCGGAGAATTGCGGGTGGATTTCAGGAGGTGTTTAGCGATCGTAAACAAGGATTCATAGTTTTTTTCATCATCTGTATTCGTAGTTTTCTCATCATCTATCCCGATTTTCAGCAGTTTGTTTATGATCTTGGAGGATACTCTCAAGCCGAAACCGGGCAACGGCCCCGGTACTTCAATTTGTTCATATATTTTTTTTACATGTCTTCATATGGGACGCTGGGCCCGATTCCCAGTACGTGCTGCTCCCCACAAATAGATTGGAGGATGTCGTCCAAAAAAAAAAAAAAAAAAAATGTTAATCCCCCTGGATGGTTCGTCTTCAGCCAGTGCTTTTTTTATGATACAGCTATTCACAGCTTCGGAGGAATCGGTGAGGGAACGAGAGGTAAAAAAACTTTGATAACGCACCTTCTGGATGCGAGTTTGGGGGTAAGAGACAGGATCTACACAGAACATGCAACCAACTGAGTGTTTCACGACGACGTGAGCTACAAGTCCACGAATGACAAAATATGATGGATTAGGAAGAAGCTGGAAACTTTGAAAGGAAGCAAGGAAGCGGCAACAGACTCGTTCCTTATCCACCCGGTCTCAAGAACAATTTTTACTGTACTAAGCATGTGTATAGATAATAAGAAAACAATGGACAGATGAAGAAACATCCGGTGTGATAGATCCGAGGTTCGACTCTACCCATGGACCCCTAAAAAGCGTGCCACACCAGAAGAGCGAAGGGACAAACTGATGGCATACTATTTCTGGGTGGAATTCCGCCACATCCCCATCGAAATCCAAGCCGCATTTGTGCACGACCTCGGGGAGAAATTTGACATCGTGGATTTGATATATCCCGTTCCCAGCTATGCGACTAGAAGGGATGACTATTTGATCCTGACACTAGATTTCCCCGAAGACCAACCGTTTTCAATCGATGATATGATTCCATATTGGGTACGCGACCGTGAGTATAAGGTTTACATTGCACATAAACTCAGACCTTGGTGTATGAAATCCAAGGCATACGGTCACTTATGTACAGAACAGGCCTGCCTGCAGCACCCGGACAAAAAAGCGAACATCATGGGAAGACTAACACGAGCCCCCTTCAAAACGGACAGCTGGAGAACAACTGACCCTGGGCACGAGGGTTGAGTCTTCATTGATCAGGAAGAGGATGGGGAGAAGAAGGATTGGGTACGGGAAAGAGACAGTTCATGCAATCCATCACGTAGCGCTCCACTCTCGCAGTCCCTTGATCCAGCGCTCAACCGTTGTAGAGTCCAAAATCAGCCCCTGCCTCTTCTAGCGGAAAAAACACATTCGCCTCCCCATAGCCCGTGCCAATATAGCCCCTTGGCAAGCTGCACTGACCAGAAGAGATTTGGTAGGACTCAACCACCTACTGCCCATATGCGATTGCGTTTTTGAGTAATCACGTCAAGCTTGTTGACGCAACCTCACAGAGAGTTCAGTCCCTGCCCAACGATCCGGAGGCCACTAAATCAAGAATACGGAGAGACGGAGTAAAAAAGGCAAGTATAGGAAATCCCGCACCATCGAGCCCCCGCTCGCCCACCTCCTCCTCGGCAAAATCCCCATTCCACTCCACTGCAACCGACGACTTGCCATCACCTGTCCCCCTCCTATCTTGCCTCACGAAATCTCCAACGCACGCCATCGCCGTTTTACACCCATCATGCTGCTTCGCGCCGTTCCGTTCACGCTTTGCTCCTCGCTCGCCTCGCCACGCCGTGCTGTGCCGTGCTACGTCGGGCTCCCGCAATTCCTGCACCGGACAGGGCGCAGCGCTCCGGCCACGCTGCGCCCCTCTCAACCTCGCACCAGAAGAACCTACCCAAAAGCTTGTTAGTTACATTCAAAACCAAAATCGGTCTCCCGACCGGTACCAATCGTGACTCAACTGCCCAAATAAAACTACCACCACTGCCCGAATTAAACTACCACCCTGACTCTTGACTGGCTTCGTCAGTTTCAATCACCCTTTTGAACTCGGGCCCTGACAAAGATGCCCTGGCCTTTTTTTTTCGCCGATTCGAAGCTAAAAAATCGGACATAAACATACTTACCCCTCCCCCCAAGAAAAAGAGTTTCAAGAATTCCGTTCCAATGGTGGAATGATGCCGCTTTCCTTCTGTTTTTTTTTTTTTTTTTTTTTTTTTGAAACTGAGTTCTCAAGGAGTGTCTAATGAGTCCTAAGGGCCTAAGTTTTCAAGGAGTGTCTAATGAGTCCTAAGGGCCTAAGTTTTCAAGGAGTGTCTAATGAGTCCTAAGGGCCTCCCCGCACCACTCACCAAATCTGAAAAAGACAAAAATGCGGCAGGTGTATCTACTGATTATATTCCCATCTTCAAGTGTAAAATGCATTTGGCATTTTGTACATGTGATGACTGGTGGGGCGAGACCCTTTTTCTTTTCTTTTTTACAGAACAGCCGAAGTGAAAGCTAGGGATGCTCGTACAAGCAGACACCACTAGCACTCCCGGGGAGGCTCCATCTATTGGTGAGGAGCAGCACCTGCTGGAAACCGGCTCCACCGTCCCTGAACATTGTAGCTGTTCGTTTGATCAGACATGCAATTGTGATGACAATCGGCTAACAACCAGCGGCAGGGGACACCTACGAGGCCCTAAAAACTAATCAAGATGAATGAAGTCCTCACCTACACTAATCTGTACCCACAGCCATCCCTCAATAGGCCCAGAACATTCGTCCCACCACAGGTACATCTCCCACTACCTCAAGTGGTTCAATGCAGCTCCTTCCCAGCGCGTGCAGCGCTTTTACCTGAATATTCAAAGCACCTTCTTTCCAGCACATGCAGGTCCCCATGAATAGACTGGAGCCATCCAACAGCGGCTCCCAACTGGGGAGCTTCTCTTCTCGCCCTCGGGGTAGGTGGCCATCGGCCTATCGCCTGATGTTTCCCAAGAAAAAAAAAAGAGACGCCTCCCGTCAGGTGCAGCTCCCCACCAAAAAAGTGGACCTATCAAAATAGGGGAAGCCCACACTTGGTATAAACAGCGGTGGAAGACCACACCTTTTTTGTATATATATATGTGACGATATATATATATACACACTTTAGACCATTTCTCTGTATTGTTCCAAGTTTAACGGATGTCCTAGAGGACAATGCCACTCTCTTTTTAGCTTTCTTTTTCTTCTTTTTCTTTTTCTTTCTATTTTTCCTTTTTTGAGTCCAGGGTGTTGTAGAGGTTGGCTTCTGGACCCACGACAGGTACCTATCTACAGTCAGCAACTAATTTATGGGACGCAGACCATCCTATCTTGGAGGATCCCCCTCAGACAGCCCCTACTGCAGGTTCCCCAACAATTTCCTCCACCATAGTCTGTCTACTAACACCCCTCCTACGGGGATCCCATACTGTAAGTTTTCCACCGATATCCTCCAGCGGAGCTTGTCCCAAGCCAACCCTCCCCCCAAACGGGACCCCATCCCACCTAAGGTCCTTGTCCCCCCCAAAGCAGAGCCTAAGGTAACCAACACACATGAGCTGTCTTAATCACAAACCCCTACCTGCATCCCTATTAGATGATTAACTGTATTAAGCAAACTCCTCATAGGCCAGGACGCCACATACAACACCATGGATGATCCCTTGGGTGGTGCGCAGGCAGTGTCTGTAATAGCTTACCTGTGTCAGCCCAAGAAGGTATGCAAGTGACCTTGCGTTTTGGAAACGCCCGCTGGTGTCTCTGTGCAGTGGTGCAGAGTTTTGAACCCACAACCTCAGACCACAATGCGCATTGACAACTGGTGCCCTAACCACTGAGCCACAGGCCACTTGCATTTTTTTCTTTCCTTTTTTTTCTCTTAACACCACCACTGCTACGCACTCCATTTGCAGTGGTGGTACACAAGAAGGCTTCATTTGGGGCGTGCCAGCCTGCCTGCGGTCGTTTGTTTTTCAGAAAGAAATCCGCCAGGGCTACTGTTGGAGGTGATATGCTGCCTGCGGTCGGTCTGATACGCAATCGGTGGGAAATTTTCCTTCAGATCAAAATCGGTCCCATGGCCGTCGTGGTCTTTTCTTTATCCCAACAAACCCCCCAAGTCTCACGGCTGCATCGCAGTGGTGGTGTAACCCACCAGTACCTCCATGTTCTTAGGCCGTTAACGCGGACGAATTGGCCTGCCGCGCGGGGCCAAATTCATTCAAGTCAGAGGGGGCCTAAGAATGCCGTAGTTACTGGTGGTATAACCCACGGACGCTCCAGTCAATTGGTGGGGAGCCACAACTACTGTAAACTGCGTACAGCTCCTTCGGAACAACATAAACAACAATGCCCATTCAGCCCAACTGGTGCAAACTGGCTCCAGGTTCCCATACCAATCATCCAAATCTTTCCTTTTTATTTTTTTTCTTTGCAAACATTGCAGTGCAAGGCCACCATCCCTGTGGTGGTGAGAGAATCACTGGGTTTGAGGCCTTGAGGGGAGGAGGGGAACATCCAAATCTAAAAATACAGTCTCCCACAACATCATCCATCCCTGTGGTGGTGAGCGAATCACTGCGATCGAGGCCTTGAGGGAAGGAGGCAAACATCCAAATCTAAAAATACAGTCTCCCACAACATCATCACCGTCCTGATCAACCGAGGGGCCCTAAGCATTCTGAATTATACTAATTCCAGGCTTCCATCATCCTTCAATGGGACCTGGTTTCCAGCAAGTGCAGCTCCTGACCAATAGATTGGAGCCATCACAATGGGACTCCAAGGAACCCTCCTCCCTTGGAGAGTGCTCATATCATGTCCAATGGGGTCAGTCCCCTGAGGATGTTCAAACTTTGACAAATAAGTAAATAACAAATAAATGGGGAACCTGTGGCTGTGACACACTTTTAGTTTGAAATAGGCACCAAAAAAAAAAAAGAAAAAAAAAAAAAAGAAAAGAAAAGAGAAGAAAAGAAACGTCAAAGTGGCCCTCGTGTCATGGTGTGAGTTTCAAAATGTGCAAGTTTTAATTTAGTGGGGGTCTAAAACTGCGCCAGTCATTAGGGTCCCCTTTTTGGCTCCATTTTGGGAACTGCTAAAAGTTGCCTATTCTGAATGTTGGGTGTGACTCCAATGTTTTTTTTTCTTTTTTTTACCCCCTGCAGTGCAAGTGCTGCTGGTAAAAGCAGGCATCGCTAGCACCCGGGGAGAGGCTCCCCATCTATTGGTGGGGAGCATCACCTGCTGGAAAACGGGTCCAGCGTCCCTTACACAGAATGAATCAGGAAAATGTCAGGAAATATGACTGAGAAAGATGCCTGCTAGCATTGATTACTCTGTCCTCCAGAGGATTGACTGTGCAGGTTACTTGCCCCTAAATCAATAAATATATCAAGGTGCCAATCAAACCTCCAAGTGAAGTGAAGTGAAATAACTATACGGTTAAGACAGCATCATCATCAGAATACTCTGCCTTGTTTTTTTGATTGCGAGAAGCTATGGCAATATCAGGGGAGAGGGAAGGTGAAGACGCCATGATTTCATGAAGCTGCATCTGGTCCGAGCGGGCGGTTCATTGGCAGTGTTTTCTGCAAAAACATTTAAGGATGGATGGCTGAAGGGGAAGTCAGCTCTGTGTCTTCTTTTGATAAAATTCCATGGCCTTTGGGTTCGCCTTTTCCCCCCTTTCTCGTCTAGCCCTTGCATATGACCAGGATTGCCATCACCATGCTTTATGTTTTGTGTAGAGGATCACGATGATCGTCCCTCCCTCTTCTACCTCTGCAATTCCGTCTTCATCATTTCTTCCCAGTTTTTTAACCTTTTTTTTTTTTTTTTGGGTGAACTTCATGCACTGGAGAGCCTGCTTAATGGGGTGATACGAGCAGGACCGGTATTAAAGGCTCCATCTATTGGTGGGGAGCAACACCTGCTGGAAATTGGGTCCAGCGCCCCTGCACATCTTCAAACTTGTTCAAAGTCATATCTTTAGCATTCCTCGACTTCGCTTCAACAGATAAGTTAGTCTTGACTATTATTCAGTTTTTTTTTTAATTATTATTTTATTTAAAACACGCCCCCACCAGTGTTAGTGGCACTGATAAGAGCAGACACCACTAACACCTGGGGAGAGGCTCCATCTATTGGTGGGGAGAATCACCTCCTGGAAAACGGGTCCGGCATCCCATATACAGAAAAAGAGAATGTCCGAGAACAGTGTGATTTATGGCTAATTATGATTGAGGGGGGAAGCTAAACGTAACTACTAATAAACTGCTAAATTACATTGCCCTGCTATCAAGGTTTTTGCCTTATTTGTGTCCCCCCAACCCCTCACCGTGCAGGAGATTGGAATGGTTCGTTGAGGAGTTCTGTAAGGGCAGAGCATGATTGACATATAACGGGGTTAATCCTTCCCCTTGGGGAAGCAATCAATGCCCCGTTATGTTACGCAGGGATGCTGTCTCCAAGGGAGCAGTGGCTGAGGCTCTTCCAGCCGTGATGGGAAGAGGCGTGTGTATAAGCTTGTATTCAAATTTGTAATTGGAGCCTTGGGCACTGGGCCCTTTTAAAAAAAAAAAAAAAAAAAAAAAAAAAAAAAAAAAAAAAAAGAGAACAGTGACTGTGGTGCCTGCCAGCATTGATTGCCCTGCGACCCAGGGGATTGACTGAGCAGGCCTATATAGTGTCTGGTGGTGTAGTCTTTTTTGAGTTTTGAGAACTTCCATTACCATCTGTACCTCTTCACCCTCAAAGGAAGGGCTGGTACTATTTACAGTTTGGGGGCATGAACTAGCTGAAATTTCATCCTGAGTTTTAGAGAAACTGCTCACTCCAAACCATACCAACTCAGAGGGACCAGACTACATTTTTTTTTTACGGAGGAGTTACGCATCAAGGGCCTGTTTTTGCCTGCAGAGAAGCTTCCAGCATCTAAGACAGAGGACTCCACCAGCAAGAAAGCACCAACCCCATCCGCCAACCGTCCGAAAGAAACTTGGGGAGCCCTCTCTTCAGCTCCTCTCTTTGTGGCGCCAGATCCTTGTGACCTCCTCTCTTGGGGTAAATCCTTGCTCCTCTCACTGGTGTCTGATACCCTAGCAGTATCTTTTCCACTTTCCTTTCTTAATTTCCTCAATCTCCCCCATACCATTCCAAACCCACCAAGCAATTTGTTGTTGGGGGGGGAAGGGATCGGGGAATTCTTCGCTGGGTCTCATCGGGATTGCTGTATCGATCTTCGTCCACTCACGAAAAAGGAGCCAGTAGTCTCTCACTAGATCCTTTCTCCCTTGTCCCTCCCCTGGGTCCTTTTGTCCCCCTTGCCATTCCACTTTCCCAATCCTCCACCCGTTGTCCCCTCCAAGCCATCTCAGGCTAAATTCCTTGATTTTTTGTTGGATGTCCTTTTGTGAATGTAGTAATTGGCCCTGATTTCTGTTTGGATCTGTTGTTGTATGTTTTCAATGAATTCTGGTCCTTCCAGTCTTTCTCTTTCCATTTCCTATGTGCAGCGTCATCGCCAGAGGGCCCAGAGTACCGCCCTCCGTCCCAGTTTGAACATATTGCTGGTGAAATCATACAGTTGGTCCTTAGGCCAGGTTTTGCACAGCAAGGCTTTCCAGTCCCACGGCCATTGGATCTGAGTTTCTAGTTGTTCTCAAATTCTATCCGACCACCTCCACACACACCGCTCCTGGGCATTGAAGAAATATGTGTTCAATTGTTTTTGGCACTTTTCCAGATGGGAACACATTGGTGCAAAGCCTACATGAGGGCAGGGCTTGCCCTCTCTGTTTCAGGCTCATTCTATCTAGCCAATCATTTGTCGGTAGGCAGCGGTACTCGATCTACCACTGCAGTGAGGCGAATGTTGCTGGTTTTCCTTAATTGTTCTGAACCACCTTATGTCTCTTAGCTTGTCCTTGTCGATGTTTAAGTGGTTCATCCAGCGTGTCTCCACCCCGTCACGAAGGTTTATTCTCGGTCTAAGGAGCCTATAGGTCGATTTTACTATTAGGGCATATAATTATCTAGTGAATTTTTCGCCCTTCCCCGTTGGAATTGTCTATGCCCATTCTAACGGGTCCAAGGCGAGTTGGTCGACTGGGACTTAGGGGAGGTAGGCGATCCATTGCTTTCTTTCATGGAGCACTCTAATTCTGAATAGTTTCTCCTTTTGGCATAAAATTGTTTCTTCCAGAGAGGTTCTTTGAAGAACGTTATTCCAACTTATTTGAAAGAGGTTTACTCTTATTGATCCGTCGGGCTCGCGGTAGACGATATTGCCCACCTCACTTGGTCGATCCCTCAATGCCACCCAGTCCGATTCCTGTAGGGTGGGGCATTTCTTGAGGATTCTCCACCAGGCTAGGGGGATCTTTTCTATTATAACTTCCAAGGCGTCCTCCAGTCGATGACAATAGCGTAGTCTCTCTCTTAGCTGGCCCGGGTCAATCCAATTTTTCTTTTTTGTATCTCATATGTCTTTTATCCTTGTTATTCCTCGTCTGCCCAGGTCAATCCAGTTTCTCTTTCCTGTATCGCATATGTCGTTTATCCTTGTTTATCCTCGTCTGACCTAACCTTGTCATGGGAAGTCCATGCAATGGAGGGTTTGTCTTTTCGAGTCTGTTATCCATAGGTTTCCAAAACGGGGTTGTCGTGCCACCTCTTCCCAATTTTATGGTGGAGTTCTATCCGGTAAGGGAAAACTTCTCCATATTTTCATAAGGTCAGGCCAGAAGGGGTCATTGCGCAGGTCGGCCCTTGCTGCTTGTCTTGGTGAGTCAGGGAGGGGATCACAATGCTGCGCACCTCCTCTTGGGATGGTCCATCCCCTATTTTCCAGCCACATCAACAGGTCACTCCCCTCTATTGTTTGTGGTTTGAAGCGGATGATCTGTTCCAGAGCTAACCCCCTCCACAAAGATTCTAGATTGAAGAGTAGACGCTTGAACCATTGTATTGCTAGTGCTTTAGTTTGTATCGAAGAATCGATAATGTCGAATCCACCTTTCGATTTGGGTTGGATTATGGATTGCCAAGCCACTCTGCTGATCATGTTGCGCTTCTCATTATTTCCTCTCCACAGAAAGGACAACTATCTGACATTGCAAGGGGCGAAGGGCATTCTTGTCTAATGCCAGATAACCGATTTATACCAAAGGGAGACCAATACCATGTTATTAATTATTAGGGAGCGTCCAATCAGTGAGGTATGTTTGTCCTTCCAGAGTATCATCTTTTCCAAGGGTGGACTAGAAATTCATTCATTGTTAGTAGACGGCTTGCCTTCTGCTGACATCGGCACCTCAAGTACTCAAATGGGTACTTTCTTTGGAAGCCATTTGAACCTGGGTTCTTCCTGGGGTTTCACTCCTTGGTGGTGTATCCACCAACCTTAGGTTTTGTTTCCCCAATTGACCTTCATATCAGACAGTCTACAAAAGCGGTTCATCATGTGTTGGACCTCTGCCATCGATTCATGGGAGACCTCGATCATTAAAGTCAGGTCATCAGCAAGCAATGAGCAGACTCGAATTGCCTCTTGTGGTATTGAAGACACTTGGATTTTCTTAATATTCTTGTCTTCTCAGATTGGTTGTCAGAGTTTTCATGACTATGACGAACAAGTAAGGGGCTATAAGGTCACCTTGCCTGACTGATCTTTGGAGATTAATGGGCGGGCCTAGATTCTCATTCACCATGACTCTAGTCGTTGAGTTTGTGTGAATAAGTTTTACCCAACGTTTGAAGCACGACCCAAAATTAAGTTTGTCCAGACATTAATCTAGGAACAACCAGTCCACATCGTCATCGGCGGAGGTTTCAGCATATAGCCAGATTTTGCCTTTAACATTACTGTGTAAGCGCCCCAGATAAGGCATCCGCCCCAGATAAACTGCTTTCTCAAAGTCAATGAAAATTATCGCTGCACTGTGTTTAAATTATCTTGTTAGCTTGATCATTTCATTTACCAGGAGGAAATTGTCTTGGATGTTCCTACCTTGAGTAAAACCAGTTTGGTCAGGGTGTATAATATCGGTCATGACTGGTACCATATGGTTAGCCATGACTTTAGCCATTAATTTTTGTACTAATATGAGCAATGTGATGGACCTGTAATTCCTAATGTTGGTCCTTTCCCATTTTTTATACAGCAACGTTAGTACTCCCTGACTCGTTATTTTTCCGGTCTGGCCTGTTGCCCATACTGCGTGATAGTAATTCATAAGGTCTTGTGAGATGCTTGTCCACATTACCTCCCATAATTCTTTGGGTAACCCATCTATTACTAGGGTCTTTTGCTCTTCGATTTGTAATAACGCTGTCCATATTTTATCTTTTGTCAGAAACTTGTTTAAAACTTTTCTTTGTTGATCTTTGAGTGTTTTGTTTAATGGGCGCAAAACTTCTTCAATTTCCTCCATACGTTGTGCAGTAGGTAAGTTTCCGCATTCTGATGTGAGTAGGTCCTAGTAGAAGTCCCTTGCTATTTTTATGCAAGCTGTTGTGGATGTACGTAAGGGGCCATGTTTGCATTTAGGGTCTTCCAAAGCCTCAATTACTGATCTTCCTGCCTTTATTTTGATCATTGCGAAAAACCTTGCATCCATTGCACCTTCCATATTGTGTTTAGAGAGTTTTCCCCGGATTCCGACTCCTTGCCATCGGTGTTTCATATATCCTAGACGGCGGGCTTCCAGATTTTGAATAGCGTCAGCTAACTCGGCTTGTTGCATAATGTTTTCTGTGTCATCCTCCTCTCGTTGCAGTTGCTGGCATTTGCTGCAATTTGTGTTGCAGCGCGAGGAGTTTTTAGCATTCATTGCACTTGCGGCCTATAAATTCTACACCGTTGTTGAACCACACTATTTTATCATTCATTTGGCCTCTATGTTCTTGCCAGAAAGACCAGACTTCTTTGAGAAAGACATTGAAGTGCTTGATGGACATTAGGGAAGTATTAAGTTTATAAAATTTCTTACCTTGGTATGGTTTCTTTCTAAATGAGACTATGGCAATACACATTGCGTGATCCAGACCAGGGTATAAGTTGTGGGGGAAAATCTCTGTCATTTGCAGGGCCCTTTGCATTTCTTCTGAAATTAGGATCAGGTCAATGCGGGATTTCGATGCTTTTTGTGTGTCGTTCTTGGAGAAACATGTGAATCGGTGATAAGCGGGGAATTGTATTCTGAAGGTGTCAAAAAGGTTAAAAGATTGCGATAGTTCCGTGATGATTTTTTCATCATTTTGTATGTAAGTTGGGCATGATGTTGGAATTTTCCATCTGTCCGGTGAGCGGTCCGGAGCGGTGTTGAAATCGCCTACGAGAATCGTGGGGATGCCCTTGGGGAGTTCTATGTTAAGGGACTTTCAGAAAATTTGGTGTGTTGTCGGTTCATTTGGAGCATGTATATTCAATATGCTGACTACTTCTAGCTCCAGCATTACCAACAAATAGAAACACCTACCTTCTTCCTGATCAGCTGCCCAGTTCAGCATCTGTACCTGTGTATCGGGGGGAAGCCACATAGCGACTCCCCCGCTCCCTGGCCGGGGGGCATAGGCTCTGCAAGCTTGGTGCGGCCAAATCTCTTTGTGTATGTGGTTATGGTCCGGGTTGTCCATGAGATGAGTTGCTCGTAGGCATACTACATCTGGCCATTTCGTCCCATCTACCACTTTAAGTTGGTCCATGATTGCTTATCTTTTGGGTTGTTTCACTGAGGTCAGTCCGTTTATGTTAATTGAGCGCAGGTCGAGATCGGCTTGTCGTTTACAAATTTTTCTAGCCTTGTCCCTACCATATACTGCATCCACTGTGTTCATCTTCATTTTGCTTACTTTTCTCAGTTTTTTGTGTTTTTTCATGGGCAAGCACTTTTCAGTATCCAACAGGTTGCCATTCTGCAGTGTGCCATTTTTTAGCAGCTTCACCAGGAAAATGTTGATATTTGTTGCCAACCAGAGGTCTTCCGGCTTGATCTTTAATAGTTGAAAACTCATGAGAGTTTCCTGGTCAAACCATTGCAGGCCCTTTGTTTGTGCATGGTCACAACACAAAAAAATGTCCTTGGTAGCCAGTCTATGTTGACCGTATGATATCACCACCCTTCTCAACACGTAGAAAGTAAGAAGAAAGGTGTCGACACCAGCAGGTGCCTGAGGAGTCGCAATTGGTTAAGCCATTGATAAAACCGAAGTGCACGAGGGAGTGAAACTTGGAAAAATAGAAGCACAGTGGTAATCCTGCAAAGAAAAGAAAGTTCGATCGGAACAACAACGAAAGGTGACGAACCAGACAATAACAACGATTGGCATCGGCGAGACCTAGGTGAATGAGTGACCTGACGAGGAAGAAGAAGCTAGGCGATGAGACAAAGCAGGGACTCGTAGCGAGATAAGCCATTGGCAGATCTGGAGTGCGCGAGGGAGAGAAACTCGAAAAACGGAAGAACAACGGTAACCCTACAAAAGAGCAAAAATTCAATCGGAGAGTCAACAAGTGAAAGACCAGACAACAACACCAGTTGACATCGGCCAGACATGGAGCAAAGACCGCGTTTCCACAGGGAGGAATGAAAGGAGGATTGAACCTGAGCTCGGCGGAACTAGCAGTAGGAGGAAAGGGAAGGATCAAACATACCAAAGGACCTAACAGAAGAAGGAACTTATAAACCCTGGGGTCCTCGAAGCCAGCTCGGCTAAACCTAAAGGAAACGAATCATACATAAAAGAAAAATCAGCCACAGGGTCCTGGAACGAATCATATATAGCGCTCAAAGAAAAACGCCCTGATCCACATGAGCACAAAATGGAATTAGAGTACAAGAGGGTTGGGGGGCTAGGATCCCTCACATTTTACCGAGGAGGGGCTATGAAGCACAACTTGCACGGACAACTGGCAACAAGCCTGTATGTAAGACCAATAAGTACGAAGAACAAGAAGGCTGCCCCCCCGGCAACAGAACGCATTGGTTGCCTCCCCGCCCGAGAAGAGATGCAATTAAACCAACTCCAGTGGCCACACCTGCCAGGGAATCCGAACAAAGAAAAAGCCATGGCGGTACCTGACCGAGCATCGTCCTCTCGGAATGAAGACCGCCAAGGAGAAAAGAACACAACGCCGAAAGGAATATCCGCCGACAATGATTTAATAATGGAGACAGAGGAGGGGGATGAAGGAGAAGAGGAAAGTGAGAGCCACCGGGATGAAGGGGTGCTGACGGAAAAGGAAAAAATCACAAAGGGTACGAAACAAAAACAGATCCCCAAGATCGGCCCAAGACTCCTAAGTTCATACATGGGTGAATGAAAGCATCATGGGCACAATGGGTCAGGAACACAATTCAGGAAAAAAAACCTCGCCATCAAACAAGGCTCCCAGGGGACCAACAAGGAAGGACTGAGGTGTTGAATATACCCCTCCGTAACCTTTCATCCGCTAGGGCGTACTTCCTGACCCTGCTTCTCCTCCCCTAAAAAAATCAAATGGTGGATAAAGGAGGAAGAAAAACAATGATGGAGACATATCCTACAGACAAACTGGAATCAAGGGATAACGCCTATATTAAGCACGCAAGCAACTGGTTGTTCCACGGGGAGGTTGCTCAGAAATCGGTTAATGATAAAATAAGGTGGATATGTAGACGACTAGAAGATATGAAAGGCATCGCCGAGGCGGTTCAAGAGTTTTTCTTAATCCAACCCCTCTCATCAACGATATGCACAGTTCTTAGTCTCTTCACCCATGATAAACAAAAGCTGGATGGATGGAAGAAGATCAGATGGGAGAGATCAGATGTGCGCATCTACCCATGGCAACCAAAGAAATTGATCCCAGAAGAGAAAAGGGAGCAACTGATGAAAGTTTTTTTATGGGTCGAGCTTAGACATATTCCGGTTGAGGTGCAGGCCGCCTTTGTTTACGATTTTTGCCAACTGTACAACATCGTAGAATTCATTAACCCTCTCCCCTCCTACGTGGCAAAACGTGACGACTACATAATGCTGGCATTGAACCATCTCAAAGACCAACCCTTCTCCATAGACGACATCGTGTCCTTCAAGATGGGTGGGAAAATCTATCCTTGGTGCTTCAAATGCAGGGTGTACAGGCACCTGTGTACAGAATCAACATGCCCCCAACACCCCAACAAAAGGGGCCTAACAGCAGGTCGCCTCCAACGAGACCAACGCAGACCCAATAGGTGATACACAGTGGACCCGGTCATGAGAGGTGGGTGTATCTTGAGGATTTTACTCCAAAGGCCAAACCAAAGGCTGGAGTTGGGAAGGACGTGGGGATCCATGCACGACCACCAAGCCACCAAATAATTGGATCCCCCCGACTCAAAAGGAGATCAAGAAACGTGAAAAGACCCATCCCCCTCGATAAGGACCCAGAAACAAAGATGCCAGATCCCAAACTGCTGGCCCCACCCCAAGGAAGGAACAAGTATCCAAACATGATACCCAAGCAACCACACAAGAAACAGAGAAAAACAGGGTTTGGGGCCGACAACTATGGAATACCTACCAACTGGGAATCTGTTGACTGAGCAACTGGGAGGTGCAGGACAACAAAATAAATTGAGGCTCAAGAGTAAGGAGCCTGACATAACCAACAGTCCGCACCAAACAAAGGACACTTCAGCGACCCCAAAGGGAGGACAAGAAGACCGTGGTGACCCCACAATGGAAAACCAAGAGATGAAGCACTTATTTGAGGAAGCTTTCGGACCAACGACAATAAAAATAGAAATAATCCCCGGGGCCCTACCTCCTCCACTTCCTCCCCCACCCACTCCCCCAGAGGTAGAGATGACAGACACACTCAAAACAGGACAGTCGATCGCTTGAACTTGGTCTGCAAGAAGTGGCGGACTGGCCGATGGACAGCCTCCACATGAAATATAGAAGAGGTAATGAGGAATTCTGGGAAGGGGTGTATAGGGCACTGATCGCTATGCTGGAAAGCAGTGCAAGTCTTTAGAAGGCTCTGGTGCAGGGCCTTCCAGAGGGACCGACTGGCAAGTCATCTGGCAAAAAATACTCAGTATTGTACTCATCCGCTTCCAACCTCTTACCGAGGACCAGGTAGTACACGAGGAACAAGAACAAGAGGACATACAGGACGGCGACACTACCACAAGGAATGAAGTGACAAGGATGGGCACACAACGAAAAGACAACAGTCCTTAAGGAGAAAGCACAACAACAAACGAGCAGAACCCCCCCCCAATAGAAGAAGAACTGGCAATCACAGAGAAACAAATAATCGAGATACAGGGGAAAAAAAAACCAAAAAAAAACGAGGGGACAACGATACACGACAAGGAAAAAGGGATTGAGAAAGAATTAAATGAGGGGGCAAAGGGCGAGAGCCAACCGGAAAAAGCATCCGAGAAAGAGGGCGAGGGACCATAGGCACGGGATAGGACTGATCAGACAGTCAGAGACAAAAAGGACAAAAAAAAAAACAGCAAGAGGAAAATTCCAACCTGGTAAACGGAGTGACCCAGAAGCAGAGAGAAACATAACAAACAAGAATGAGTACTCCAGAGGGCCTGTGCTTAACACTGGCAGCTTGGACGCTGGCCACTCCCTAGGAGCAACAAAGCCAACAAAAAATTTCCCTCCCTCCAAGACCCCCGGAATATTAACTCACTAGCAAGAGACAAAACATTATCCATCTCCTAGAAAAAGCAGCCCCTTACGGAACACCCTTGAATAAAGGCATAGCATTCCTAGCGGTGAGGAAAAAAGATGATGCCTGGGAACTAGGTCTTGTTGTTCCTCTAGGAGCGACACATGGAGAGGTAGCTATAAGAGGGCACTCCTTCTTTCTCTCGCTCACTTCATGGGAAGAAAGTTTGGCACTACGGAGAACAAAAATCTCTCAACTAATACATGAACAGCTTCCGGAGGGAGCCACGTCTGCCCTGGTGAATCAGTATGGAGTCATACGTGGAATCCCCTGTCCCGATGGTTGCACCGGTCGAAGTTGGTTATCGCCGCCTTCCAGGGGCCGGACCGAATTCCACGTCAGCCTGTGACGTCGCACGTCCCAATGCCGTTGTTCCACCGCGTGCTTGCTAAACGCTCGTGAGTACCCATGATTCATGTCCCCCCCCCCCTAAGAAACTTCGATTCCTGGAGGGCCACTTACATGCAGCCTCGTGTCACGGGTGTTGAAGGCTCCATCTATTGGTGGGGAGCAACACCTGCTGGAAACTGGGTCCAATGTCCCAGTATGATACATCATATTCCTGTCTGTAGAAATCCAAGTATTTGGGAGGGTCACTGCAGTCCTCAGGTATAAGGCTTCACAGGGGGTCCGGGTGTATCCCTAACACTCTTACTATTGTGTCTATGTCTCTCATTCCTTTTATCTCTCTTTCTCTTGTTGTCTCTCTCTTCCTTTCAGTGACTTTCTCTTTGTTTGTAATATCCTCACATTTACCTCAACTGGTCAACTACCGTCTTCACCCGAATAGATTGTCTAATCAATATAGTTGCATTTGACCCAACTTTCAGTCCAGATGCCACGATAATGACCGGGGTGAAGACCCTAATCTGGAACACGAGACCTAATATCGCTCTCTCAATAAGGGTGAACTAATTTCGTACCAATCAGTCCTTTTATTTGTCTCTCTCTTGTTGTGTCTCTCTTCCTTTCAATGACTTTCTCTCTGTTTCTAATATCCTCACATCTACCTCATCTGGTTCACTACCGTCTTCACCCGAATAGATCACCTGGTCATTATAGCTGCATTTGGCCCAACTTTCAATCCAGATGCAGTGATAATGACCGGGTGAAGACCTTAGTCTGGAACACGGGACCTAATACCGCTCTTTCAATAAGGGTGAACTAATTTCGTATTCCCGCTGAGTATGTAGAGAGATTTGGGGGACTGCATATTTTTGTTTTGTATTCTTTGTTCTTTTAGAAAAAAAGAAAAACAAATTACTTCATCGAGTGATAGGGAGCTACACCTGCTTGAACGTGGGTCCAACATTTCTGTTTAATGCAAAAGTTTTGCAGGTGATGTATAGTTAATCGTATGATCCCAGTTTTGGAGGATATTATTCACCCATCTCAAATCGGGTTTATGCAGAACAAAAATATACAGGAAAACATCCTCCTAGTGCATAAGGTGTTACAACTTGCCCGGAACTCCCGCTAGAACGCAGCCTTGATCTTTATCGATTTTGAAAAAGCTTATGATCATGTTGATTGGAACTTCCTAGACAAGAGACTAGAGAAAATGAACTTCGGGCCGGTCTTCAGGAGGTGGGTTCGAATCCTTCATCACAACGTGACCACCTATATCTAAGTCAATGGGAGTCTAGCGCGGGCCCTAAAATTAGAACGTTCGGTCCGCCAGGTGACCCGATCGCCCCCTTTTTGTTCCTAATTATTATGGAGGCTTTGACCTCCAACCTGCGGGTTCACAAGAATATTACCAAAATTGAAATTGCACAAATACCGGAGGATGCCATTCCTATTTGTTCCCTGTTCGCAGATGACCTCACAATCATGGTAGAGGTCACTCACAACAACCTAAAGGAAATCCAGAAATGATGGAAAAATTTACAGTTAAGCAAGAAATGCGACCACTGCCCCCTTGTGATGTTGAAAGAGAGCTTCCCTATGCAAGAGCAGGCATTGATTACTACCCCAACAAGGGGAAGGATTGACTTCTGCCAGGCATATCATTAGACAGAGAGTATTTCCATTTCAACCATCAAGTTCCCAAGCACCTCCCCATGTGTCACCGATGCCTTCCTCACTGACTTCCCCGTCCCCACAGGACCTGCCCCCCTCCTAATGTTCCACCTAACACCCTCTCCCATGCCGGAATGGACACCAATAACAACTCCAATGCCCCCCACGGACCTGCCCCAAACCAGTTGTCCCTCCTAAAATTCCCTCGCCCCTACAGATCCGCCCCCCGATCAGTCACTCTCCCTGACACCCCCTCCACTCCCTCACAGAGCCCCACCATAGACCCCCCACCCCCTCCTCCAACCCCCGCTGGGTACAGCGCTGAGCTGCAATGAGCCCTCACACCGGACTCTGCGCACCAACTTCATAATTCACAAGAGCCCCTAATGTTCCCCCCAACTCCCGGTAAACCCCCCTCCCCTCACACCCTGCCCCCCGCCCCCCGCCCCCCTTCCCCACCTATTCTCGATCTGAAACAATAGCTGCAGCAAAGGCTTAGCCAAGCGAAAACATGGACATGCAGCAACTGTAGGCCACAGGACATCGCACGGCAGTCAAGTATACAGGAGGCCAACAACGGAAAAGGGATCCAGGACAGGACAACAATGAAATAAAAGGAGGACAACTGCCAAAGGACATGAGCAGGGGAAGGGTCAAGAACCTACCATAGCTGGGAAGGTAGGAGTTTAGTAGGAAAGGATCCTAAGGTTCAGGACAAGCTAATCAGGGAAATTGGACAAGCTGGAGCCTAACTGGGTAGTCAGGACCACAACAGGACAGGGGAACTATAGGTCAAACCAGGGTGAGGCAAGACATTGGGTCTTGCACTCACTTTGCACAATGTTTGCAGGAAATAGCCCTCATTCAGTACAGCAGGCGCTATGGCGACATGTGAATACTAAAATCGAATAAATGAAATAAAATTGTAAAAGGCCTGTAGCAGAAAGCAGAAGGATGGAGGCTTTAGGGAGGGATCAGGGGACAGATATAACAAATAGGGGGTTGTTGATGCCTGGAATGGCCTGGTCAAGTAGACTTGAGGGTGGTGAGCCCCTTTTTTTTTTATTTTAAGAAAACACCCCCAACAACAGATAAGAGTGATAATAAGAGCATACACTCCTACTTGTTATGCAAGAGACTCCATTCTATTAGTGGGGAGCTGCACCTGTTGGAAACCGGGTCCAACGTCCCTTGAACAAGATAAAGTAGGACATGCTGGGAGTCGGGCCCAGCATCCCTTATGATGCTCCTGATTCTTCGAAAAAAAAGATTAAACCTGGGGTACCTCTTCAGTCTACTCACAGACCGCCATATTAGCTTATTAGACCCAGCACCCAAGCTTTCTTTTGCTATTGTGCACATCCAAAGAAAAACCAAATGTTTTGACTACTTTACTCTACCTCTACTCCAAACCATGACAAGTTAACCAGAGCAATTTTGAAAGGAGGAAATGGATCAGTGAAAAATTCAGGAGACCTAAGCGAAGCGCCTGGCTGAAATTTGAACCAGTTACGAAATAAGAGGCGAAAATCTTTTTTGAAAGGTTCCTTTGTCCCCTTCGCCCCTGGCCATTTCAACTCACCCAGACCCCCCCTAAACAGAATTTCCCAGCCAGTCATTTTCAAATTGTTGTATTGCCATCTTTATATCTCTTTTAAGATTAAATTTGTACAATTTGATTGTGAGGTTCTCCCATTGTGCCCGAACCTCTGTTTAAACAAAAACCACAATTGATTCCACTATATCGGTTTCTTCTAACCTTACCAAGTCTTCTTCTTTTTCCCTTACACATCGTCTATACCACAACATCCAGATAACAACCTTGCGTCCAATCGTAAAGAAAGTTTGCTGAAAATTTGATAATTGGATATCTGCAAGTTTTCAATGACCAAGAAGAATAGCCCCCCAATCCCATGGCCAATGTAGACGTGTTATAGTTTTCCAAATGCAATCCCACCTACGCCATATCAATACCGGACCAGCGCATTGTAGAAATATATGCTTCATGGTTTCTCAAAATTTTCGACTAGGGAATGCAGAAACACAAGATTTACACCATGGTACTGCCAAGCCCCGTTGTTCCAACGTTGAGCGATCAATCACCCAATCATTTGTGGGCAAGCATCTGTGGATTATCTGCCACTGCATAGAGTTAAAATTAGTTGGACGTTGCTTAAGTGCTCTAAAGAGCTTGATGTGTTTGATTAAATTTATGTCAATATTAAGATGCCTAGCCCATCGTTCTTGTATTATTGCTGCAATATTCATTTTTGGACGAAGTAGCCTATACGTGACCTTGACTGTTAGAGATTGCAAGACTTGTGGTTTTCCTTTCTTACATGTCAACCATGTCCATTTTGCCATATCAAAATGAAGATCGGGGATTGGGATTTCAGGGTGATATGTCATCCACCCTTGGGAAGAGTAATTTAAAAAAATTCTGACCCTGTAGATGCATTCATAGGGAAGAAGTTTCACTATTTTTTTTGGGATCAGGTTAAAGTCTCTTTTAATCCCACATATACTTACCAAAGCTCCATCAGGCAGTAAATATATTACTTGGCCTATTCTATTTTGTTCATTAGGTATATGTCCTACTACCCAGTGTGCTTCTTGAATGCGAATCCCTTTCCTTAACGTGCAAACCCAAGCCAGGGGAATATAAAAAATAATCTGATCCAAACAATCTGCTAGTGGATGAGCATGCCTAAGTGTTTCCTCAATTGTTCCACTGTTTTCCAGTCATTTCTTTTTTAGTCCCACAAGTCCTTCATCCGCAATACCCCCCTTTTGACCCAAAGGGACCATGGTGAAGCAAAACTATCGCAGTGGTGGTAGGAGAGGTTTTACCTGGTGGGTCGCTCCATCTATTGGTGGGGAGCATCACCTGCTGGAAAACGGGTCCAGCGCCCCTTGAATACATCAATTCTTGTATGACATCATTCTTGGAACTTTTGGGGCTCTGCCAACATTGATTGTTATAGGTCTTGGGGGATTGACTGTACAGGGCGTATTTCTTTAAGAGAAACTATGTTGTCGGTAGCCTGGGAGGAAATAACAAATTGCCATCTAAGCCTTGGACCCGGGGTGCACCAGGACCCATGGCCGTCTTCCAGTTTCCGATCATCCACAATTGATTGTAGTTGTAAAGCCTGTGCTAGGAAAATGTTCAAGAGCAGATGAGAAGATGAGCAGATGAAACAGGTAGTACTTAGATGATCAGATACTATCCCACAAACATTCCTCTAGGGTCACCGGATGGGGGGGAAAGGGATTAGTGAATTCCTGAGCAGGTCGTAACGGTTCCCTGGGGTCCACCCTTTGTCTATTCATGGAAATGCAGCGAATAATCCCTTTCCAACTCTACCCTTTGCCCCCCTTGCGGTCTCGTCCCCTCTTCCCGTAGATGCTCCGATTGACATTCCTATCGCAGGGTCTGTGACCGATTCTGCCTGTCTCCTGTCCAACTCACTTTTGTCACCCAACCCCCTCGATTCCCTCCCAGTCATTCCTCACAAAACCGGGAGATGATTATGTCGATGTCCACCGTGGTGTGTACCAGGTTCAGTTTTTCCTTGGTGTGTACCCGTGAGTGTGTCCATGGTGTTGTAGAGGTCAGTCAATGAGTGCACAATGATCACCTGGAGCAGTGGGGCATGGCCCGCGTGGGTGTCCTGGAATATGAGACCACCTCACATCCCATCCTCACGTCAATACTCCTTACACACCCCCTATCCCACTATCCTACCTCAGTGTGACCAGCACCCTGGACCATTACCCTACCAATGGGCAGACAACTTGGACCGAACAGCAGTGATAGGCACCAAGGCTGATAGGTTGTCCAACCCTAGTGGAAGCGGAATTGGACGAGCCTTGTTGAATAGGAACTTCGGACGTCAGGCTCAGACAATTTACTACAGGCCCCAAGAGACTCTAGACCCTAGGTTCATACATGGTAGCACCCACTGAAGCAGTTTTACCGTCCTTCCCCTAGCTTACCCAAGGCCAGGCAGAACTCGAAACGGCCTAAGCGACTTATATCCCTATCCTTACCCTAGGGTCTAAACCTTATATAGCCACTAGATAGTTCTCTCCGAATGTCGGTAGGAACCCCTTACCTAAACCTACTGCAGATACTAGACCCCACCCAGTGACTAGACCGCCCCATTCTTATAGTTGTGTAGTTCGCAAGCTATGTGTATGCCTGAAGGCCGTGTATGCTTCGTGAATTTATATATCGAGATGTACAGACAACAACATGTGTGGAAACTTGTGTATGTAGCCCGTAGACCATGTATAGTTTGCAAGCTATATGTATGTCCGAAGGCTGTGTCACTGTGTATGCTCTGTGAATCTATGTATCGACATGTATAGGCAACATCATGTGTATATATTCGAAGAGAGAACGGGGTAAGCTGGACACGGACCCCCCCTAAGGTCTGAACCAAGCTCGAACCCATGACCTTGTAACATGAAATCGAATGACTCTACCGTCTGGACGACTATCAGAAATGGCACGGACGTGTGATATGCTGGACTAGGGAGATCAACAGAACACCCAAGACCAACACCCCCAAGCAACCCATGTGAAACCCATAACCAACATACAACACCATGAACAATTCATGGGTGGTGCGCGGGCAGTGTCTGTAATAGTACCATGCGTCAGCCTAAGGGAGTGTATGTCTAGTCGTGTGTCAATCTAACGCGCTGTTGGTGTTCCATGCACGAGGCTGCAATTGAGTTTTGAACCCGAAACGAAACAATGTGCATCTCCAACCGGTGCTCTAACCACTGAGCTATATCAACTGGACTGGTTCAGTTTTTCCTTAACGGTCTACTATTGGGTTGTGACCTCGTGCTCTACTAGTAGTCGTAGTTGCTTCGTGACTTCCCCATCTTCCACCCTGGCCCCCTCCAATTCTAAAATGCATCTTCTCCACCATATTACCCATAGGATGGAACACCTACTCAAACAATACATGTTCTCCTCAAAAGTGTTTCCTCGCAACTAGGGGCAGTGTCCCAATAGAAGGGCCCTCTAGTCTCATGGCCATGCTGAGCCCGGTACAATATGCTGCCAAATCCTGTTCCACCATCGCCACAGTAATACTGTTGTGGGGCACTGTAGGAAGATATCTTCCATTGTCTGAGGGCGCTTTTTGTCAGGGAAGTTCTGGACGCATCTTTGGCACCAGGGAAACACCCTTCCCTGTTGTTCCAACTGCGTGTGGTCAATCAGCCAGTCGTTGGTCGGCAGACACCGATGGACAATTTTCCACTTCAGGGCAGAGATTTTGGTCGGCCTCTTTCAATGCTCTTTGAACCACTGAACGGACTTGAGCAGACCTCTATCTAGGTTGAGATGGCGTTGTCATCTGTCATCTACTACATCTTTCAACCTGCGCCTTGGTTTGAGCATTCGGTATACTGTCTTAGTCTTTAGGGTGGCTAGCATTACCGGTCTCGCCTTTCCCCCTTTTTTAGAGTTGTTTGGCCTTTCCATGACCATCTCCACTCTTCGGGATCGAAGGGGAGGTCCTCAATCGGGGTCATTGGCCGATAAGCCCTCCAACCCCTTTCCTCTTCAATCACTCTAATGCGATAGACCTTCCTTCTCTCTCTCCAGATAAAGGGTTGTTGGCTCCCTCATAGTCGTCCCCTTCTTGTGGCAAAAAAAAAAATCGATCAACACTTGCACTTGGTTTACCATGTGCATACGACCTACTTGTGTTCCACGACCGGGTAGTCCTACTAAGTCCCCTTCCTCTAATCGAGGGTCCTTTCTAAGAGTGACGTACCATTGAAGGGGAAAATTTTCAATGAGTTATTCCAGTGTTGACTCTGTTAGGTGGCAAAACTTCAGGCATCCTCGCATTCTTTTTGCACTCTTCCATTCCCCGGCTACCGCATCCCAGAGGTCCCTCACCCTCCGGATCCTGTGCTTCACCCAACCCCTCCATGGGGGGTCTGAGCTAAATCTCACCCGGCCGAGAAAGTCCGTGATTAGCCTATTGCCAAACAGGGGTTGCCTAAAAACTTCCTCCCACCTTTCCGGTAACAAACGGTTGGGGATTGGGAGTTTTGTCCATGTTCGTAGGAGACGTAACCAATGCTCGTCCACTAGGTCACAATTCGTGTACTTCCTTGGTAATCTCCAATACCTGTCCTCGATCCATACTAGCGGGTCAATCTCTGGTGGAGCCTCCGGGGTCAGGGCCGCGATCTGTGTCAAAGCAAGGGAGCCCCAGAGAATGGATGGTGCGAAAACGAGATATTGGAACCAGCGAAGGCTGAGGGTCTGAAACTGCGTGGAAGGGTCCACAATTCCGAGCCCTTTTCCGGCCTTGGGCTGGATCAATGATTCCCATGCTACTCGACTGATGGTATGGATGTTGTCGTTGTCTCCTTTCCATAGAAAGGTCGCCAACCGCCGCTTTAACGCCTTGAGCCCCCCATTGCTCATGGGCCATAAGATGACTTTCCACCAGAGACTCAGAGAGTGGTCAGTTCAATATTATTGTCATTTTTTATTGATGACAAGGACCCACCCGAAAATTGATGTGTGTTTGTTGTTCCAACTCGCTAGTTTGGCCTGTGTCGGTCTCGCCAGCCACTCATCGTTAGTGTAGGGTTTTCCTTTTGCTGTAACTGAAGCCCCTAGGTTTTTAAGAGGATCGTTTGGGGGAAGGCAAGTAATTCGCGGGTTTTCAGGGGGCCTTCCCTCCTAGTGGTGCAACTACCAGCCCACGGTCTTTTGCCCCCAGTTAATGGTCATGTCTGAGATCCTACAGAAACAGTTCATGAAGGCTTGAATTTCTTCCATGTTCTTGTGCCATTGCCTCCACCATAATGCACTGTAGTAAAAAGACAACATAAAGATAAAAGAAACTCAGTCCATAACTCATGACCTAGGGTTGGCTATCCTCCTAATACGTAACATAGGGTTGAGGCTGGCATGGTAGTTCCTTAGTACGGGATGTCGGGGGTGTCATGGCCGGAATGGGCTCCAGGGACATATGAGGGAATGAAGGATGCCCAACTCTCTATCATCACCACACAACTAAGCTAGATGAGAGTCATTGTGCACCCTCATGCACCCTCATGAAGACCTGTAGTAGCATGTTCAAACCTAGCTCCCGAAGTCCCCGTGCAATCAGGCTTGCACGATGCCTGCTTCAACCGGGGCTGAGCAGGGGGTAGGCATCTCTGCTTAGCCCTGGTACCTGCAACCGCTGTCTGGTCAGGTCACCTCGCCAAGATAGCAATGGGTGATGGTCCTGGGGGGTTAACACTAGGGTAGGACGAGGGGGGTGGGGGTGTGCCAGGGCAAAAAGATAAGAGGAAGGGTGGGTGGGGTCTTCAGAGGGGTTCATCTAGACAACCGAGTGGCCGAGTACTATGGGTGACTGCCATCCGTCTAGTATCCCACCTCTACAACAAACTGGGCTTAAAAAAAAAAAAAAAAAATTAAAAAAAAAAAAAAAAATGATCAGGTCATCTGCAAACAAGGAGCAGATTGGCACATCCTCCTCTCTCTGGGATGTCTGCGATTTTGATCCGGGTGTGGTCCTTGTTGTGTCTCAGGTTAGCGGATACTACGGATAGTGCCTCCATTATAACCAAAAAGAGGTAGGGGGCAATGAGGTCTCTTTGCCTGACCGACCGCTGGAGCTCAAAGGGAGGTGCCTCCGATCCGTTAACCTGCACATAAGTAGTAGCGTTATTATGTAGGATTCTCAGCCTTTGCCCAAAGCCGGTCCAAAGTTCATTTTATCCAGACATTTATCCAAAAGTCCCAGTCAACGTGATCGTAGGCTTTTTCAAAGTCGATGAAAATAATGGCAGTGTTTGCCCTAAATACCAAAGTGGGCAATTCTGGGAGTGGGGCAGGGCCTGTAGATACAGAGAGCTCCAAAAAGGGAAGGGTAACACTAGCAGCCCTGAGGGAGAATGGAGCCCAGGGGTGGAAAAAGTACATAGGCCACTGCCTCAGCAAACAAAAGCAAAAAATACAGAGCCGTAAGGCGTATTCAAGGGATATGGTATCAATTGATTTTGGCTAGATGTAGGCTTCCATGTAGACAAGCTACTCAGGCTACTGCGTAGCGCTGCCTGCCAAACTTCAGCTTTTGTAGTCCGTCATCACAACTGCATACCTCGGTAGGCTGTCATCACAACTGCGTATCTCATCAAGCATACATCATAAATGTCCAGGGACACTAGACCCCCTTTCCAGCAGGTGCTGCTCCCCACCAATAGACGGAGCCTCCCGGGGAGAGCTAGTGGTGCCTGCTCTTACCAGCACCCCGAGCATCCACTCGAGTTGTTTGGGGGGGCGGAGAAGAGAAAGCAAACAACAATTCGACACAAGAAACCCTTCCAACCAGAGTCCTGCCAGGAGTGCAATCAGCAGCTTCTCCCTCAACTGCCATCCCCACTGATAGCACGAGTTGAAATCCCTCTTTTTTTAATTTTTCCCCCCCAAAGCCCAGGGTGTTGTAGAGGCCAAGGACCAGACCTCCTACCCACCCCGGCGGCAAACAAGGAGAAGGGAAAAGAAAGCAGTTGCAATGACCATCAAACACCCCAACCCTGGAAACACTCATGCAACTGCTGCAATTCATGCAGCAAAAAACTCAAAAGAGGGTAGGTCAGTCATAGAAGCAGTACAAATGACGAGGGAAGTGACCAAGGTTGAGGAGCCGGCCAACCCCAGACCGTCAAAGACCCATCATTGCTTAATTCACCCCTACCCAAGGCAAGAAAAAGAGTAGTGGCCGAGTGGGAAGAAAATTCACATGAAAAAAAAGGGGGAGAGCGAAACTCACAGTCCACCTCTAATCCGAGACTGTCTTCCACAGAAAACCCACCCTTACCGCAGCGAGCTGATGTGTAACACACAGACATAGATGAGGCAGATATGCCTCTACTGTACGTATTGTCAAAGTAGTGGTCATTGGTGGTGATACGTAAAAAGGGGAAACTATGCGGGAGTCCAAAAAATGAGTTATAATTGCACTTTGGGCCAACATGCGGTTTCAAATTGGAGTTCGGGCAATGTATACAACCCAGCTTTCTGGCCAGGTAGGGTGCCTGAAGTGCAATTGCAAACTGTATCTTGCCCCACATCGCAATTATAACTCCTTTTTCTGACTCCACTGAAGTTACCCTTTTTTTTGAAACACCACCCCTGTGCAAGGCCACTATCCTGGTGGTGGTGAGAAAACCACTGGGATTGAGCGCTTGCGGGTAGGATTGCCCCAATCTATTTGTGGGGATGGAAATTGGGTCCACCGTCCCTCAGCTGCTCATCGACAATGACTACTCACATACTACAATCACATGTTTGCTCAAACCAATAATTACAAATGTTGAGGGACGCTGGACCCATTTTCCAGCAGGTGCTGCTCCCCACCAATAGATGGAGCCTTCCCGGGTGTGCTAGTGGTGCCTGCTCTTATCAGCACCCCTAGCATCAGCCCGGGATGATTTCTGTTTAAAACAAAAAGAAGGATTGAACAATAAGATTTGTCTTTTTTGAAACTCCAGCCATAGGACCTGCCATCCTTCCTCCCAGCACCAGCTGGAAACCGGATTCAGTGCCCCTCAGAGATTCAGAGCAAGATTGGATTTTGCTTCCCCAGCCGTGAAACCAACCCTTCGCCGCCCGACATCACTCTACTGTGTCCCTCAGCTCCCCAGCGGGACTGGAGTTCTTTTTTTTTTTTTTTTTTTCATTAATAAACTTCATTGCAGGTTTCCACTATAACAAGGTGATAAGAGCATCCTCGTTAAGTGGGCCTGGGGGAAGGCTCCATCTATTGGTGGGGATCATCACCTGCTGGAAAACAGGTCCAGCATCCCAGGAAAACTGCATGAGTTGGATGACAGGTGTGGTATTGTTGATTGTCACGGCCGGAGTCCACATTGTGGCCTCAGACCGATGTGCTTAGGGTGTCCACAAAGTTGTAACTTACTGTATGTTGTGCTCATCTGTCTTGTCTTGTTGTCTTCGTTGCCCCCGATGCCAGCACAACCACCAACCCCCCCCCCCCCCCCTCCCCCCCCCCTGCCGTGCTCACCCCCCCCTCAGCCTCCCGTGCCCCCTCCCCCGTTGGCAGACTCCCCACCGCCACACCGCCCCCGCCGCTTCCCCCACCAATACCTCACATATCTCCACCAGACACCTCTCCATCTCCCGTCTACTGATCATGCACACCGCCTCCATCACCCCTCCACCTCCCCCCTTGGTACCTCTGCTCCTCTCTCCGACTGTAATAGCAAATCCAAAAGTCCTGGCCAGGCAATTTGCTGATGCCAGCCAGAGAGCAACTGCAACCACAAATGGGTACTTCTGACGACAATGACTGCTGTGGATGGCCCACGATTCAAGACTGCTCGAGTGACAATGGGATTCAGCACCTGAAAAGAAGGGAGAGAGGGCCCAATCCAAGATGGACTGCAGAGACAACAACACTCAAACAAAGACAGGGAAGGAACCTACGGAACGCTGTACAACGCAAGATAGATTGAGCCACAAGCTACTCACAAGGGTACTATGTTAGAAGCACAAAGACACGATTGAAGGACACAATGTACAGTAAGTTACAAGACAGGACAGAATGGCGCAATGTACAGTAAGCTGCAGCCTTGTATACAGCTTCACCGCATCAGACAGAGACAACAACGATGACCCTGTCCATGATCTACAATGATGACAAGAATGAAGAGATGGCTCATTCCAAGATACACTGCAGGTGCAACGACTCCCGAACAAAAGCAGAATCACACAATACACAGCAGAATAGAGTGAGCCAGATCTTACACTGTAATGCTACCACCTGCATCCAGGTCAACGGATGCCTGGCGCCGCCCCTACACCTAGAGCGCTCCGTCCGCCAGGGGGACCCAATTGCCCCCTTACTTTGTTTAGTGATTATGGAAGCCTTAGCAGCCAACCTTAGGGCAAACAAGAATATTACTAAAATTTGTGTCACACACATCCTGGAAGAGGCTATCCCGGTTTGCTCCCTTTTTGCGGATGACCTCACGATTTTGATAGAGGCCACACACAACAACATGGAAGAAATCCAACGAATGATGGAAAAATTTGCTAGGGTCTCTGACATGACAGTGAACTGGGGGAGCAAAACTCAGGGATGGTGGATCCACTATCAAGGGGGACGCCCCAGATTCACCACGCATCAAATGGATGCCCTTGGAAGCCCCAACTAAGATCTTGGGGGTATCCATGACCACTGAGGGGTGCCCACCCCCCAACGACGAGTGGATCTACACCCCGTCACAACAAAATTAAATAACTGGAATAACAAGCACACATCCCTTTTTGGTCGTGCCTTAGTACTAAACAATGTGGCCTTCACAACACTATGGTACAAATCGTTGTTGTGGCCACTAAGTAAAACAACCTTGAGAAGTTCGAGGGAAAAGGCGGCAACTTTTCTATGGAGGGGTGACAGTGAACAAAGCAATGTAATAAGCCGCGTGGCGTGGGATTCAATTATTCAGCCAAAGTCTGGGGCAGGTTTGGGAATAATTGATCCAGCCACGCAAGTGCAAGCGCTACGGCTGAAATGGATTAAAAAACTTATTTTTCCTCCCCAATGCCCATGGTGTGTTTTAGCCCTGGAGGCTGGAGCATCTATCCCGCTTGGCCCCCGAAACTCCCCAAACAACACACCCCCTGACATGTTTGGAAGACTGGTTCTGGACGATCCCACGAGAGCTCCCCCAAGGAAGGAAGGGTTTGAATCACGGCGGTCGGGCAATGGATAGTTTATGACCATCCCTGCTAGAAACATGGTGCAGATTTCCGCTCCCGGATAGGATCTACCCAATCCGATAGGAGGAAGTCTATCGACAACCCTCTCCGGAAATAGAAGGGTGACCGATTCGAGAGGCTGTTTCATGTCGAGTTCCTCTTCGCCTTGGAAAAGTTGGGTCAAGCGAGGGGTGCTTAGGGTTGGGGACCTCTGGGATAATCACAAAAGGGACTGAAAATCAGAAAACCACATGCGAGATATACTATGATACTGTCACGATATGAAAGAGCCTCTGAATAACCTGATTGAGGTTATTTCGCTGACATGGTACCAAGTCCTTAGACAGGGCCCCACCTTAAAGGAGGGCGATTGGGTACCCGGTAGGGAGTACCCTCCAATGATAGGCCAGATACATATGGTCTCACCACAAACTGTCCTGGTCGAACACTACTCCACCACAAGATCCGGGGCTCTCTATGACAACAGAGTTCTTTATGAATGGAAAGAGAAAACATTAGTATACCGGGTGAGAGTCTTAGAAGAGAATGAACAGAAGGTGGTTTTCCAGCCGAATAAACCAATCCAGGATCTGGCCTTGGACCCAGCAGAGTGGACATGGAAACTTTCCCAAAGGAGGGGAGGTCAGATCAGCCTATTCCAACTGTCAGTCAAATCAACCTACAAGATGCTCAGACCTAAAATAAGGTTGAAAGACACAATCAACGATCGGTGGGCCAGACACCTAAATGTGGACCGCTCCCTCCTCTCACCGATCAAATGGTTCAACGAACAAAAGTCCAAACCCATGAAAATCACCTCCCTATAATGACAGATTATCCATCGTCATCTGACAACCAATGACTGGCTGTCCGACCGTACCAATTTAGAACAACTAGGTCGGCTACTCCCATTGTGTCAAAGGTGCCTGAGCCTTTTTCCCTTCTCCAAGAAGGCGGAAACCATCAAACACATCTTCATGCAATGTCCGATTACCCAATTTATTTGGAGATGGTGGGACCGCATATGGAGAAAAATGATACCTGCAGTCCCCTGACCCTGGTCCTGGCAAGCCATATTGACCGGGCATTGGGCAGTTGGGGGATGGTCACGACCTTTGTAGAAAATATGTTCAGAATTGGAAGGATGGCAGTGATATGGACACTTTGGTGGCAGAGATGCACACTGGCAATGAAGAAGGTAAGAGTAGAACGACCGGAGATTACTGAGCGGATACAACAACATGTGCATTTTAAACTCACACAAAGGTGGTTGGACACAAAAGCACAGTTAGATCTCTTTAAGCAGAGAGGCGACGTTAGGAGACAGATTACAACCTTTTGTACATAGTGGGTAGGAGGGGAGAGAGAAGGATGGATTGCGAAAGTGGAATGGAGTGGAGACAAGGAAGAGGGACAACATATTTTGGATGAAATAAGAGACCATCGTCTAATTTTCAAAGAGTGGACACACATAGAACCCTCGTTCCCGCTTCGGCCTCCCTCGAACTTTCCTGACCCCTTCCCACCCCACACCCTCTCCCTCTCAGAAATCCTTTCTTGATAAAAAAAAAAGAAAAAAAACTTCTACATACGGAACTCCTCCCTAGTGCCCCCCGGGAAGCTTGGTTTCCGCTAACAATCAATTGGTCTCTGTTGGTGAAGACTGTCATAATAGGTTGAGTGAGCAAGGCTGGTTTTTGTTTTTGTTGCCATAAGTCATAAGTCGGTGTTTTGTCTTTTACCTGAGGGAAGCAAGGCTAGTCTGTTTTGTTTGACCAGGTAGTCTTGAGGACTCTGGGCAGTCTGCGTCCTTCGGCAAGTTTCGAAGTGAGTAGAACTAAGGCTAAAAGAGTTCCAGTTTTTACCATTTTTCTGGCGCCCTCCTCCTGAGGGTGAAGAGGTATTTTTTGGCCTGCTAAGTCAATCTCCTGGGTAGCAGCGTAATCAATGCTGGCAGACCCCACAAATATCTCCTTCCTTTTCTCTGTTTCTGGGACGTTGGACCCGGTTTCCAGCAGGTGACGCTCCCCACCAAGAAATGAAGCTTTTGTTCAAAAAAAAAAAAAAAAAAAAAAAAAAAAAAAAAAAAAAAAAAAAAAAAAAAAAAAAAAAAAAAAAAAAAAAAAAAAGAGCCACAAAACATTGCGTAAGGTTAGCATGATAGAATGCACAAACAACATGATAGAAGAGCACAATTGAGTAGACAGGATAGGGTGTTGCACATCTGTGTCGAGTCGTGGAGGGGGTTGTTGTGCAGGGTTGAGGAGGGGCAGCAGTGGGTGACCCGGTACTGGGCGATGGGCGACTGAGAGTGGTTTCCACTGCCACTGGCGTTTGCTCTGCCGCCACGGCTTCCACAACATACGTTGTGATGTGTCGAGTTCCCCCAATTTCTTCTCTGGATCCAGCCATAGTTGCTCGAAGAGGGCTATTTGTTTTGTTTTCTAGAGTCAGTCAGTCGTTTGAGCCAGACTGTCTTTTAGTTGGGTCCAGGCGCTGTGGATGACATCCCGAATAGTGTCAATAATGTGCGATCTGGCTTGCTGGTACCCGAACAGATGTTTTTTCCGCTCGTCAGACCATCTAGCTCGCTAGGTTGTCATCAATATTTCCAGCCTGGTGAGCGAGAAGAGGTTCGCTTGGAATGGTGTCCATGCTCGTGCATTGTCGGGCAACTGGCCCAATAGTATTACCGTCGGTTCCCATGGGAAGTCCTGCCTTGTGAGATATAGCCATGCAACATTCCACCCTTGTGAGATATAGCCATGCAACATTCCATCGCTGCCATGTCTGCTTTGCCCTCGGGCAGAAAAGGAGGCAGTGTTCCAAATCCGCAATTTGCTTCGGGGTGGATTTACCGCAGTAGGTACAGATGGGTGACAACAGACCTTTGTGCTCTACTTGTGAGTGGGACACCACCCAGTCTGGCGTTGGCAGGCATCTGTATAGGATCTGCCATTGCAACGCCCTGTGGGATGTAGGCATCAGTCGTGCATAGTGGGACCAGGTGATCTGTTCGATTTCCTGGTCCGTGAGTGTAGGGTCTGTTTTCCATCGTTGTTTGATTATATCAGTGGTGTCCGTCGTCCTATGTGTTTTCCTGTAGCAGTCCTCGACTATGAACGTCCAGAGTGGGAGCGGCTTAGCACCCTCCCAGTACCATTCTGTCGGGTCAAAGGGAAGTTGGGAGAGGGGGATTGTTGATTCGTACCCATACCAGTCGTCCTTGTCATCTCCGAGCACCCTCACCCTGATGAGGACGTTCCAAGGTTGTCAGGTATCTAGGTATGCTTTCCCTTTTAGAAGGGTCAGACAAGCCCCCGAAAGTTCTGGTTCATAGGCCTCCAGCTCCGCCTGATCGATCGTGCAATCGCCCACCTTGTATATGACCATTGGGAGGGGGAGGGTTGTAACAGGTACGACCCAGTCTGCTTTCATGATCCTCGGGCCTTGTTTGAGGGCCCGGAGCCAGGGACAGGCCGGTGCTGGAGTTTTTGCTCGGTGACTACGCGGAGCTTGAGGTCTGTGTAGTTATTCCGAGGGTGGAAGGCATAACGAGACCGTCTGACGAAGCAGGCGCCGGGTATTAACCCTGTAACCTGGTGTCAGGGGTTTGCCGATAAGGGAATTATCGAGGGAGGAACGCGCTTCCTGTACGTCAAAACTAGGTTGGTCAGTACTGGGGAAGGTTGTGGTGCCCTGTTACCCTAGCAGGAGGGGGTATGAGATCAAGTGAGTTCTGGTACGAGGACTGAAAGCGTGGACCGACTTTCCGTCTGTTGAGGGGGGAAGTTTTGGATAATAGGTGGGTTCAGTTTTGACCCTCCGATTTCATATTTTTCCAAGCCTCGTCAGGATTTTTCTAAATTTTAGCCTATTTCATGAGGTCTTCTGTCTAATAGGCTAGAAATTGCACATGATCCTATTTTTAGCCGAAAATGGGTAATGACCCCGGTATCTCGAGTTTTTTTCATATATGTTCTCCAAATGTTCCTAATGGGACACTGGGCCCGGCTCCTAGCGCGTGCGGCTTCCCACGAATAGATTGGAGCATTGTCCCCCCCCCCTCAAAAAAAAAAACAAAAGTTTGTCCTTGAAAGTTTTTGATATTTCTCAGCATCGACCGGAGTTGGGAAGCATTCTTCCACTTGCTTGCAGGTATATCCCATAGGTCACCTAGGGAGA
>BFEA01000048.1:4006174-4018646 GCA_003427395.1 Chara braunii
TTTTTTTTTTTTTCTACTTTACATTATATTACTCTTCTTCATATAATAACATCGATATATATATGGATGTTTTTTTGAGGTATATTCTTTTCGTTCTGGTTGTCTATATGCATCTTATTCCTCCTATCCACCGTGACGTGCCCATGTATAAATACGTACGTACGTGCCCATTAATGTGACATAGAACAAGACCCACGTGACACTTCAACCAACAGTAATCTATCCACCATTCCAACCTTCTCTTCACCTGCGGATAAGTCCTTGCATGTTCAGTGGAAGCGTCGCCAACGCCATCGGTCTTTTGAAAGGGTTGTTAATAATCATTTGGTGTCCTCGCCGATAATATCAGAATGTACTCGGTGTCCTTCTATTGTTCCAGATCAAGTCGGTTTGTCTTCGTTCGAAGACCCTTCTTCCTCATCCAACCATGGATTGGGATTGCGTATAGGTTCGGATGTTACTCCATGTCGCTCTACGAGTGAGACGACGATGCCATCACAACACGAACAACGCAAACACGGACGACCACCTTCCCAAAGTCGTCGAACCCGGAGGTCTTTATTACAAGCCGTGGGTGTTGTAGGTGAGCCAAGTGCTCTCAGGAGAGATAAACAACCGGTGCTAAGTTAAGATTATAGTCTTTATTGTTCTAATGAAGAACAATGTAGTGATAGGTCTCTATCTTTTCGACAATCAGTTCCATCAATGAATGATTTCACAAGGCCCTTGTTTTTCAACAGAATGAGTTGAGGAGAGAATAATGTTGGTAGGGAGCGCATTAATTGTCCTAGAAATCTCTCTGTTGCCTTGCAAAGTGAACGTCCATTTGAAATTTGTACGGATGTTGCAATAAATGCAGATTCCGTTTCGATTGTCGAAAAATCCGTTTTACTCGATAATTTTCCCTCGCACTCAGCACATGTGCACAATTGTTCATCGTCCACATTGATTGCCGATGTCCCACAAAGATTTGTGGAGAGTAATGTTTGTCCTCCTTTGACGGATGTTCATGCAAATGCATCTTCTGCTGCCACGACCCCGCCGAATTCGCCGAACACATTGATTAGAAAGTTTGTTGGATTTCATAATCGACGGAAAAAATTATTATTATGGAAACCAATTCGTTCAAGGCGCAACCGACGGTACCGAATGTTATTGATTCGACGACTCCATGCAAATAAAGTCATGCGTCGTTTGGAACTTGGATCATTGTCATTGATGCCTCACCAGGTGTCATCGGGCTATGATGCAAACGCAATAGTCGTTGAAAGTATTGTAGAGGGGGGTGAACAAATGAAACAAGTCGATAGAATGAATGTGAATGAACCATGTTCTACGTCGCGTATAATTTCGAAACGAAGGAAAAGTCAGGGAAGACGACCAAACTTTTATGTTTAACGTATGCGTGCATTGAGAGCTGCGCTTAAGAATCATAGGAGGAAAGAAGATGTGCGTGCTCATAAAAAATTTGTACAGGGTGTGAGGCGAAGTTTGTTCGCTGTGAATATCCTTCGAGAGATTCGAGCGAGCGCCTCTACGCAATCGAGGAGTGCATCTTCTCCTGCGAGACAATCGTTGAGTTATTATTCCAGGGTGAGGCAGTCGCGAAGTCTGTCATCGTGAGCGAGGCAATCGCAAAATCCGTCCGTGAGAAATCGAAATTCAGTGAACAATCGAGAAGATAGTGAGCCGGATAGTTGCAAAGAAGAAATGAACGATTCGCGTGATATTCCGGGTCTTGATCTTAATGCACTCCCATCGACACCTGTGGCGACAACATATGCGGTGGTTGAGAACAAAGTGGCGATTCTTGGGAATGCTAGCACTGTTGAAACGTTCGGCCTTGACGGTGGAGGTCAGTGTAACCATTGTGGTGTTAAATTATGGCATCATGAAAAGAAACGACAAAGATGTGTTGTCGAAAAGGTACGAAACGTTGTCCTTTATGAGAATGGCATTGTGAAGGCTCCCCGGAGCACGAGATTCTTTCCCTTTGGACGTCTCAAACTTCGGACGGTCGACTCTTTCGAAACAATGCGAGGATAATTAATAATAGTTTGTCCCTCGCATCCTCGCGGTTGAAGCAATCGAGCGATGGTGTTCAAGGATTCCAGGGCCAACTTCGGGCTCAAGGTCCAATCTTTCACCGGGTCGGTGCATTGGCTGTGGGGGAAGGGGAACGTCCTCAGTTTGCACAACTATACTTGCACGATCCTCAACGTTTGGACGATGCGATTGATCAAAGGGTAAATTTCTTTAACTTACCTGCAGATACATCCGATGCCGAACTTGATCGAACGAAACGCATATTGAGAAGGTTTCACGAAATGCTACAACGATGTAACAATTATGTGAAGGACTTTATAATGGTTGCTGACCTTCCGTCGGAAGCGTTGAACGGGAGGAAGTTGGTCATAAATCCGGATGCCATGCCTGATAGGGAACAGGCAAGGCGTTATAATCGTCTTATGGGTTTACATGAGGTGTGTATTCTGATGACTAATAAACTCCTTCCTCATGAGCTGGGGATTCGTTTGCGTGCTCCTCTTCCGGGTGAGCGGCAGACGGTTGTGGTTCCGGAACGTTCTCAACCGCATGACTCCTTAAGATTTGTTTTACTTTTCCCGGAGGGAATTGATAGTTGGTCTGTTCGACGTGCCTCGGAAGCTGGATGACCGCCAGGACTTAGTGCCAAGGAGTACTATGTTTTTCACCTTCACGAGCGCGATGGTGAAAGACCTTGCCTCCTTTATACAACACGTCTCTTCCACGAGTTTTGTTGCATGGCGTACGCTAAAGTTGAATCCCTCCGCTTAAAATGGGTGAGATTCCACCAGAAAGAATTGCGCTCGGACTATTATCAGGATTTAAGAGACGTCGTGCAACAAAATCAACATGGTGATGGTGTTGGGACAAAAGTCGTTTTACCGTCAACGTTCACTGGGGGACCCCGATACATGAGTGAAAGATATCACGACAGCATGACAATTGTGAGGCGATTCGAAAAAACGGATTTTTTCATCACTATGACATGCAACACTAACTGGTCGGAGATCAAACAAGTCATGTTGCCAGGTCAATGTCCTAACGACAGGCTGGATCTTCTGGCGCGAGTGTTCAAAGGTTATCTTACACAACTGATTGATGAGATAAAGAATAAACGGATCTTTGGTAGGGTGAGTGGAATGTTGTATGTGGTGGAGTTTCAAAAAAGGGGTCTACCACACGCACATATATTGGTTATCCTGCATCAGAATGATAGAATTCGAGACGCGGGTGCTGTTGACAATGTGGTGTGTGCCGAGATTCCCCGGAAGGGGAATTGTGAGAAAGGGTGGTCAAGTTCATGTTGCACGGGATTTGTGGTGTGGAGAAACGCGACGCTTCGTGCACGGAGGATGGAGAATGCACAAAAGGGTTTCCGAAAGACTTTATTTTGACAACAACATTCAAAGACGAACAAACGTACCCTTCATATAGGAGATGGAAACCAAGTGACGGTGGTTTTACGATTGTTGAAAATGGAGTCGTTTACGACAATCGGTCTGTAATCCCGTATAACTCGTACTTGCTAATGAGGTTTAATAGCCACATAAATGTTGAATATTGTGCTAACATCAAGGTGTGCAACTACGTGTATAAGTACGTGTACAAAGGGTATGATCGTGTTGTGGTTTGCGAGCAAGATAATAATGTGTCCATCGACGAGGTTAAATTGTATCAAGATATGCGTGTTGTAGGTGCATGTCAAGCATGCTGGCGTCTATTTGAGTTCGACGTTGCGGAACAATGACCCGCGGTCGAAAGATTGTCCGTGCATCTCGAAAACATGCAAAAAGTGCAATTCGAATCTGACACTGAGCATGACGTTGTTTCGCAAGGGCCCCCGAAAACGAAATTGACGGCATGGATGAAACACTACTCTTTGAATGAGGATGTTCCTAAAGAGGAACTTCCTCTGTACGCAGAGATCGTTAATACTCATGTGTGGGATAACAAAAATAAGAAGTGGAACCGAAGAAAGCGTGATCTTCACGGTGGTCCCTTCGAAAATATATCTCGGTTGCATCAAGTGAGGATCGTGGAAGGCGAACGATTCTATCTGCGCGTGTTGCTAAGCCATGAACATTCTCGTGGGGTGCGATCTTTTGTTGAAATTCGTACAGTGGACGGAGTGGACTACGATTCTTTCCGATCCGTGTGTCTTCGATTGGGCATTTTGCAAACAGACGATGCATTGGAACAACCAAGTTCTTGTAACTTTAACATTACCGTATACGACTTTGTTGAATCTATTGGTCCGAAAAAGACACTTGCACGCCTGTTCTATTTTGACAGTTCTCACAGGGTGCAAGATATTGTGAAAGCAGCAGCATAATTGAATATGAGTATGAACACTTGGAGATGTGTGGATGCTGCAATTCATCTCAATTACAATCGGCAAAGACTGACTCGATTCGGAACTTTCGCGGAGTATTGTTGCAAAGTGTTGGAACGAGTTTCTGTTCGTGAGGTGTTGCAAGACTATCGTTCGAATGAAGGAAGTTGATTGGTCTTATAAGAGAGATAGGAAGACCAAGATGTTGATTGGACGGTTGTCCGGGCGTTGCGTTAATGACAAATTCTTAGATGGTTGTCTTCGGTTTCAATTACGTAATTGCCCCTACAAGAGAGATGGGAAGGGAAAAACAAATAAATAAGGGAGGAAGGAGAGAGAGAGATAGAGATAGATAGATAAAGAGAGAGAGAGAGAGAGAGAGAGAGAGAGAGAGAGAAAAAAAAAAAAAAAAAAAATTGACGTAATATTATTCCGCTTTTTTAAGTCAATTTTGATTCCACTGCGCAATCATATTGCGGTCACTTGATTACTTAAATAAAACGAAAAAGCTTCGTATCAAACTTTTTTTCTTTTCTTACTCGTGTCCATTTTTTTTTCTTTGCTATTTCGTGGCTCCTCTCTCTCTCTCTCTCTCTCTCTCTCTCTCTCTCTCTCTCTCTCTCTCTCTCTCTCTCTCTGTCTATCTATCTATCTCTATTTTTTTTTCTTTTTTCTTTGTCTATCTCTGTCTCTCCTCGGCCTTTCTCTTTTTTTTTTTTCTTTCTTTATTATTATCTATCTCTATTATTTTTTCTTTGTCTATCTCTATCTCTATTTTTTTTTTTTACTTTTTTTTTCTTTGTCTATCTGTCTATCTCTATTATTATTATTATTATTATTTTTTCTCTATCTATCTATCTATCTCTATTATTATTATTATCATTATTATTATTATTATTATTATTATTATTACTACTACTACTAGGTAAGTGCCCGCGGTAGTAATAATAATAATAATAATAATAATAATAATAATAATAATAATAATAATGATGCAAGAACAAACAAGCGATAGCAAACCTCAGAAACCATGCAACATTATACACATGAGACCAGATAATCGTGACTTCGAACCAAAAGCAGAATTGTATCACTTGTCCCACCAAATAAGAGCACGATAAAAACTCATAATTGACAGTGCTGGAATAGTCTCGTCCTCATCAACAAAGAACCAATGTTGGTATCCTATCTGGCGCTCGACGCCCAAACTATGGATGGCAGATCCTATCTAGCCTAGACTACAATGTCGTTGATGACTTCAACAACTTCCCAACTACGCGCAGATCTCGGTCAATGCCGCACGCGTCAAGCATCAGGTATGTCTCTTGTATCACTCACAAGCTCGTTCCCCAACAGTGATTGCACGTATAAGTAGCAGGGAGAGCGGTCTGATCGTCAATTGGAAATGACAATAATAATAATAATAATAATAATAATAATAATAATAATAATAATAATAATAATAATAATAATAACAACAAGAAAGATGAGCAATAGCGAACTTCAGCAATCAAACAGCATCATATACACAAAACCAGATAGTCGTGACCTCGAACCAACAGCAGAATTGCATCACGAGTTTCACCAAATAAGAAGACACCAAGAGCTCAAAATCGACAATGTTGGTAAAGTCTCATCATCATCATTAATGAAGACCCAATGTTGATATCCTGTCTGGCGCTCGGCGCCCAGACTACAGATGGCAGATCCTATCTAGCCTATCTATGATGCCACTGATGTCGTCAACAGCTCCCCGCTCCCCGAAGTACGAGCAAATCTTGGCCAATGCCTTTTCGCCTCTAGCACGAGGTATGTCTCTCGTACCACTCACAACCTCGATCCTCGACTCACAGATGTCACGTGTACTCAAGGAGTACCATTCACCCGCCTCTCTTCTCCCCTCTCTCTCCCACACACATGCACACACACGCACATATAGTAGCGAATATTTCCACATTCTACTGGTAGATTCGTTCGATTTTATTTCAATTTTTTTTTTTTTTTTTTTTTCTATCGATGGAAGTACCATGAGGTAAGCCGTGTGAACGTAGACTTACCTGCTTTCTCTTCGTCGTCACCGTCGTCGGTCTTCGTCGTCGGTCTTCGTCGTCAGTCTTCGTCGTCGGCAGCGTCGTCGTCGTTGTCGTCCTTTTTTTTTTTTTTTTTTTTTTTTCCCCACTTTTTCCTCGTTCCCTCTCTCTCCCCCTCCTCCTTCTTCTCATTCTTCTTCTCCCTCTAAATGATAAGGTTCAATGAACTTTCCACAGCACTCCCAGCGGCAAACCGTCGAAATCACCGCGATCAAGTCACTTCACCGGACCATTCAATCGGTAGGAGCGACTGCGATGTGTACAAAGGGCAAGGATGTGATTAGTGTGAGCTGATGACTCGCGCTGACTAGGCATTTTTCGTTCAAGATCGATATTTACAGCAATCTACCGCGTCGCGGTGAACCCCCTTCCCTTCTCCTTCTTCTTCTTCTTCTTCTTCTTCTTCTTCTTCTTCTTCTTCTTCTTTCTCTTCTTTTTCTTCTTCTTCTTCTTTCTCTTCTTCTTCTTCTTCTTCTTCTTCTTCTTCTTCTTCTTCTTCTTCTCCTACCACTGCTTTTCTTGCTACTTTTCTTACTGCCGTCCCCGCGCGCCGCTCTCTTCTGCGTGATCCATCTCCGTTTCTTCGCGCGCTCCACCCTGCTGCTTACACCGCGCGGCCATCTCCTTCTCTCGTGCGACCATCTTCTGTTGCGCAGCAATCTTTTTTTCTCGCGCGTTCCACCTCTGTTACTCCCTGCTCGTTCTTTTGTCGGCCTTCCCCGTCACTGACTGCAATGTCAGGTGAGTTGTCCGCTCTCTCCGTTTTCTCCCTTTCTTTCTACTCCATTCACGACTTCCCCCTTCTTCATTATCCTTCTTCTTCTTCTTTCTCTTATTCTCGCTTTCTTCTTCTTTATCTTCGTTGTCGCGTCTCTCGTATTCTACTCCTTCTTCTTCTTCCCCTCGCACATCCTCCTCCTGCGCGACCATCTCCTCTCTCGCTCGCGGGCGATACCTCCTCGTGTGCACTGCTTCTCCCACTTCTCGTAGCACCTTGCAGCTTTGCGAGTTCTCACAACGCACGGCCAGTCTTTCGCGACTTCGGCCAGACCCTTGCCACACTACTGAACCGAATCTGCCCTGGTTCCTGAGGCAGATTCATCGAAGTAAAGTTATAGGCCCTAGATACGGGAATGGTGAGGAACACCGAAAATAAGAAATAAGAAAACAAGAAAAAAGAAAATAAGAAATAAGAAAAATAAGAACTAAGAAATTAAAAAAAAAAAAAAAACAGAATCTAACAGCTTAACTTCCCTAACCTGCCAAGTGTCGGGTAGAGGTTCAAGTTTTAACTAACCAACCACTCGTAGAACCGAGGTCGCGGGTTCAAGCCCTGACCGTCCGAACGTGGGATAAACTGTAGCTGAGCTCCTTGCCAAAAAGGAGCTAGCTCGGGGCCGGATGGATTCGATCCCCGAGTCACTTGATTCCCAATCCGCATCGATACCCATTGAGCTAGCTCCTACTTCGAGTAGAAGAGGAGCAACTCGGGTATATGTTGAAGTGCGGCTCAGTCTGCCTAGTGGCCCGAGCCCGTTTCTGCGTGTGCACACGCTTGCCAACCGGCATGCCTGCCTGAGTGCTTGTCGGCTTGAGTGCGTGTGTGACCCGCAAGGGCACTTAGCTGACTGAAAGACCCGAAGGGCCGGTACTTACTTGTGGCCGTGACATTGAAAGTTGCGGCGGGAAAATTATAAACTAGCGGGGTAAGTCCGCACACTTACCACAGCAGGGAAGACACTTAAGTAGCAAGTAGGCTGGTACCACACCAAGTAGAGGTAGATGCGCCGAGTACTCGAGATGCCGAGCAGAGGAAGACAGACGTTAGCATTTTAAGTGGGCCAGTACCGGTACGTAGAGAGGTACCCGCCCAAGCCTCAGTGTGCGTCGTAATTTACCTAACACAACATTAACTCAATCAACCCCTCCATCTTTTCGGTCGGAGGGTATTACTACTAATCCTAACCATCACAGCTCGCGTCATAACAACACGCGCACATACTCTCAAATTTTTTCTCACCGATTTGCCTCGGCCTCAATGGTTGAGGAAATCGTTTCCAAAGTGTCGCGCGAAAACACGAACACTTCTAAGTTCATGCCAACTCCGTCATGGTAGCCAACGCCGTCACCTGTGTCGAATGCAAAAGCATGGCCAAATACCCGTGTAAGAGTATTTTCTCCGATAGCAGCATGACCAGAAAGAGTGTGTCTGCTTACCAGCCAGCATCGCACCTGCGCACCCCCAGCAGCGACCCCACAACCACCAGCAGCGGCCGCTAGCTCCTCCCGAAGCCCGCAACCACGCCGCTAGCCGTTGATTCTTACCCCACCTCTGATACGCCCACACTCTGCCAACCGTAACGACCCTATGAAACACCCACGGACGCGTCCGCGGGGTCCAACTCGGATGGCGGCCGACCTGGTCCGCGCCGCGGACCCGAATTTACCATATTTTTCCTGAATTAAATAATGGGTTAAAAAAAAAAAAATCCCCACAACCCTATATTTTATTTTTTGGAAAAAAATAAGTTTTTAGAATTATAAAAAATAAAAAAACAGAAAAGGCAGAGAAGAGAAATTCAAAAAAAAAATTAAAAAAAAGTTTTTTTGGGGGGGAGGGATTTTTGGTTGGCAGTTCTTTGTATTCTTCTTTTTTAAGTATTTTTTCTTTTTTTTCTTTTGTGTCCTAAAGAAACAATCAAGGAATGGAATATATATATATATATATATATCGTCAAATAGATATACCCGTCGTTTGTTGTCCTCTTCTCTCTCTCTGCCTACGGTTTACCGGGCAGTTCTATTTGTGACGATATATATATATATATATTTTTTCCGGGGCCTTTTAATATTTGTGTGTGAATGTGTGTCTATGTGTGTGTGTGTGTGTGTGTGTGTGTGTGTGTGTGTGTGTGTGTGTGTGTGTGTGTGTGTGTGTTTGATGAGATGAGTCCGCTGCACCAAACGGAGCAGCGAGCCGCAGTTTTTAATAAAAAAACACACAACAATAGATGCTGAAGGCAATGATACTCCAAGTATTGAATCACTAAAAGGTGCGATTTTCTCCGAATCCCAGCACATCCAACGTCTTAAGATCGAACCCCATATGCCTAGGCTAAACATCAAGGACACAGAACCATATTCCACGAATCAGGACGCAAACGAAGTATATGGGAGAAGGAGAGTGGGGGGAGGGGAGATAGAGTGGGAGAGAGGGAGAGAGCGAGATGGAGGGGAAGGGGGAGAGAGTAAAGAAAGTCTGTATGAGGAAAAAAGACTGACAAAAGGCGAGAGAACAAGAGAAGGAGGAGTGGGACATAAAAGAAACCAAGCTTTTCGAGCGAAGAAGGGTCACAGGAGTAGATCATATAACACTTCATTCGGGCGAAAGGAAAGGAATGGAAGGGAGGGGTCAAGACCAGTGGCAGAATCGTATGTACTTGCGTCATTTGGACGAAATATGAGAAGGGAGGATTTATGGAAAACACCTGAATAAATGCAAACAAATATAAGCAAAAAGAAGTCACAAAATAGAACAAACCACAGAATGAAGTCGCAAAATAGAACAAACCACAGAATGACCATACTATCAGCAATTCGGAATTACGTAAAAGAAACTCTTCCGACAAAACCGGGGGATTTTTGGAAAAGGGCTACTTAATCCCTCGTTCCTTATATCGAAAGGACCATAGGAATGTTCGTAATCCAAAAGAACCAGTCCAAGCCATTTAAAGAAACTTCAGAAAAAAAACTCTCGAAATAGTACGCCACTAGGCATAATACACTTCTTGACGAGTTGCAGCCTTCTCTACTCATAGTCCATCCGAGCAAATAATCCTATGAGTTACTGCCGGATCATCCAACCAATCTACAAAAAGCACTATATGCCCAAAGAGACTATGATCGTCAAAGGCGGGGGAATGGGAAATAAACGAGAGAAGCTATGGGAGGTTAGTCGAGAAGAGAGTGGAGCGGAGGGAGAGAGAGAGAGAGAGAGAGAGAGAGAGAGAGAGAGAGAGAGAGAGAGAGAGAGAGAGAGAGAGAGAGAGAGAGTGGATAGAGAGAGAGAGAGAGAGAGAGAGAGAGAGAGAGAGAGAGAGAGAGATTAGAAAGGAGGGAGAGAGGGAGAAATGGATATGAAGCGGAGGAACTACATAAAGAACACTGATTCCATCGTCCATTTTATAGGAAATAGCAGCCTGTGGTGGCATTAGAAAACCAGAGAACACTACACTACATCGATGAAGCGGCGAACTACGGTGGGAAAAATTCAGCTTCCATGAAAAAATGCGTGTGCCAATTCATGACCAACATGGAAAACATTATAAAAACAAAACAAATTGCGACGATTGCAAGAGCAGCAACGAGGTGCAGGGAGGGGGGGTGGGCACAACTAAGAAGAGGATAGAGAGCATTGTGAGCACAATGCGCAGAAAGCTCAATGGGGGAGCAAGCATTGTCGAGCCTAAGCAGAACGAGAGTTAAAAAGATTACGATTAAAACGAACATTGTGACTAAGCTAAAGAGGAATAACGAGGGACGCATGAGATATGACGACATGATTAAGGCCTGGCAAGACACTTAGGAGTAACTCCTGAATGAGAAGAGCAGTTGCAAAGGCTCAGGAAGGAACCTAGACAATTACGACGGTGAACAACATCGAGAAAGCTAAGAAATGCTAATGTAGCTAGAAACAGAGCGATCACGTTAACTAAACCAAGACTGAACGTGAACTGGTCCATTTAAAGACGAAGCTCCACTCCAGTGCAGAAAACGCTCCTATCGCAATTGCGAAGACGTCAGCAGATCCTAAATCAAGAATACAGAGAAAAACAAGCCAACAGAGCCACAAATCGAAAGACGATTACAGGGGGGAACACTCGTTAGGGAGCTTCAATACACTATGATCATCCGAGGGCACATATAGCAATTAGGAGGAGTAGGAGAGGGGGGGTGGAAAGATAAAAAAGAGAGAGAGAGAGGGGGGGCGGAAGAGAGTGAAGAGTCCCAGTCCGGCCAAGCAACCCGAAAAGCTGACGAAACCACAACAAGGGTGCGACAGACATATCCCAAAAGCCTTTTCGCTAGCGCCTGTCTAGCTAGCACATCAGGGAAGAAAAACCCTTTGGTTATCGTTCCGGAAGGGAGAAGAACAGGACAGGAGGGAGGAGAGAGGGTGGGAAAGAGCTGGGGAAATAAGGAGAGAGCTTAGAACTCAGACTTCATTACCGGTACAGGACGAGAACCGGAAGCTGCGGCCGCCATGATTCCACAGTGCCTTTGTAAGGAGATGCAAACGTGGAGGAAAGTGACAACAACAACCGTAGCGGAGTTCCTTCTTATTCCATCATCGTCATGCCTTAGGAAGAGTAGACTGATCGTTGCACGAGAACCACAATGCCAAACGTGCACAAATGGCGGCGCGACAAGGCAGTCGCAGCGCAACCCTTCGAGAGCTGATACTCAGGAAGAATAGACACTGCTGCCACCTGGGCACCGGGGAGGGAAAGTAGAACATCTGTCATCATTTAAATACCCAATGAAATGAGGTTGGAAGGTTGGGAGAAGGGCGGCGTATGGGCGCAGTCCAATCAAATGGGGGGGAAACGTAAAATGTTTGAATAAAAAATGTGCAATCGGTAAGGGGCCAGCGGTTCTTTTTCGAAGGGGCAGACCAATGGCCCCGAAACGAGGACCCCGATATCGATCTTAGGGAGTATTTTTTTTGGGACGATTTGAACACACATCAGATGACAAGCCTTCCTTTGGACTCCTCACGGCCTCTGTAAACAAAGGACCGAGAAAACTTCTGTTGGACGCAGGAATAGTCCAGACAAAATAGATACAACTATTATTATATATTTACCTAGAAAAAATTCTAACTGGGGGATTATGGTTTATTCTATATTAAATATAAATTTGTAAGTGTGTGTGTGTGTGTGTGTGTGTGCACTGTGTGTGTGTGCGCGCGCGTGGTGGGTGGCGGGGGGGTGGGGCGACCCCT
>BFEA01000048.1:4024422-4035997 GCA_003427395.1 Chara braunii
TCTCTCTCTCTCTCTCTCTCTCTCTCTCTCTCTCTCTCTCTTCGCGGCTGGCCTCATGGTACTGCGCCCTCCACAGGATGAGCAAAATCGAATGAATCTGGCGCTATAGCGTGGGAATATACACTGCCATACTTTTTTTCGTTTTTTTTTTTCCCGTTTTTTTCGTTCTTTCACTCCGATGTTCGGGATGTCTGAGCCCGGTAGTCCGAGCCTCGGCACGGATCAGCGTACCGGTCGGCCGAGGCTCGGACTCGATAGCTGGGCCAGGTACTGGTGGTTTAATGGAATGAAGAATGAAATTTAAACCACCAGTACGTTTCCCTGCTTGAAATAAATACCACGGCGCGTTGTTGGTGCGAATACCCTTACAAGGGTATCCACCCTGGGTTTTGCAAGCGACAGGAAAATAAGTTTGGTTTAAAGTCTGATTACACCGCGTGAGTTGCGGCTGTGTTTCAATTTCGCTGACTAAGTGGATGCCTAAAAGAAATAGAGGGTGTGGGGGTGCGCAGACTGAAAACGCGCGTGATCTCTTTAAATTTCTTGTTGATGATTGTAAAACCGGCGTGGTTGCAGGCCAAATCTTTTTGTTTTGATTTAGACTAGGATTAAAAGATTTCATCTTTTGATTGGTACGCTTGAACGTGGTGTGTGCTCTCGTACGGAGGACGGCATCGGCGACAATGAGACGAAGTATGTGAGGGAATAGACGTGCGGTAGACGTAGGGCTTGACGGTCATGGTTTTAGGTGATAGGCTGAGAGTGCGGCCTTGGAACGTTTCAGTAGACCCGTGTGCATAGTACTCGCTTATATAGGTTACCGCTAGTAATAAAGTCAGCCTTGGGCCTAACACCATTGGTTACAGTGGCGGGCTTCCGCCAGGGAGATTCTACGATCGAGACCAGCCGACAGCATTGAAGGAGTATTGGAGCAGCAAGCAGTTGAGGGTCCGGCGACGTGGCTGGTTATCCCTTTGCTATCCACGGGATAGCTCGGCGGGACCAAGGCGGCATTAATACTCCCCCCTTTTTCTTTTTTTTCTTCCCTTCCCCATGAGGTCTTATCTTTAATTTTATTTCATGATTATCATATTTGTCTTTATTATTATTATTATTATTATTATTATTATCATTTTTGTCATTTTTTTTTAAGCCAGGCATGACACCGGAACCAATGGTGGTCAATGTACATGCAAACCGGTAGGAGAATTTGGCCGCAGGATAGGAGAAACCTTGGTGGCATGGACCCATTGTGGGTGCCCAGTCTGCCACCAAATATCCACCATGAGAGTATGGAAAGTGAGCTTGCCCGTTGAGGTCTGAAGGTACTAGCAAGTTGTGTTCGGGAAGAGCGGTCCAGGGCACAGTAACAAAGACCGCAGGTTGTGTGCAGCAACTGCTCAAGGGGAAATCCTCCTCCATGTTGACCCTCAAGGTTCCCATCCGGATACCTGCTACTACCGTTGGGGTCTGCATCGAGGCCCGCCTCATCGGGGACGTGTTACGAGCCTGCAGCAGGTCGCACCCCGACTCCTTACCTGTTGTCTGTGTAGGGACCGCCCATTGGGGCTCGAGGTGGTGGAAAACTCTGTTGAAGGGCAGGAGCAGATGGTAGCAGGTCGACAGTGATACCGTAGGGCGGATCACTTGTCAGATTTGGGTATAGGGACGAAAGACTTTCGAACTGTGTGGTAGCTAGCCTCCTCTGAAGTTTTCTCAAGTGCTAGAGTCGTCAGGCAGCGTTAGAACGTCGTGCGCTACAAACGGGAGGTGCGGATGAGACGAAGGAAGGTGTCAGGGAAGAAGACAGTTTCACCTGTCAGCCCTCGTGTGCCATGAAGTTTTTTTTTTTTTTTTTAACCCGTCATGACAGATAGAAGTGATGGTAAGAGCATACACTTCCACCAGGTCCTGCTACTCCCGAAGCTCCAGTCTATTGGTGGGGAGCATCACCTGCTGAAAAACGGGTTCAGCGTCCCCAGAATACAACATTGAGCTTATCACAAGCACCCATTGAGCACCTCCTTCTAACAATACTACAGATGATGCTAACAATCAACGATTGGTGTTGCTGCTAAACCTATTTATTTCTGAAAAATGAATCGGCGCTACCGGGAGCGCTCCGCCGCCCGACGTTTTGACGTGACGGCAGGCTCCTTGGCGAGATTTGGAAACAAAGAGCAGTGGGCGCTATGATGGCATGACGTGAGGATGAGAGTATGGGTGAGAGGACAGCAGGATGATGAGGCGGGAGAGGGAGCGTGGGGCATGGAGGAGCAGGCTAGTGGTGTCCAGACGTTACCGAATATCTCATATCATGATCTTGTTGGAGAGGAGGAATGTCGTGGGGGGGAGAAAGGAGGGTTTCTGGGGGTAAGGATGTTGAAGACAGGTCTTCTATAGGCGGGCGATGTCTGCGACGATGACACCCTTCATTTCTTTGGGCTACCTGCGAGGGGCGGCTGGCGGGCTCAGCGGTTTAGTCTCGTAACGTGGTTTGGTTTGCTGTGAAGGTAATCCTACTTGCGGTCCTGTTATCTTCATTGTTCGGTCCTTGGGATGGTTGAATAGTCGTCAACCACAGGCGGCCGAGTTGCTTGACAGCCGATGAAGGAGGAGGTGTGGTTTGGAGAGAGGGGGGGTGCGTTTAGGGATGTCGAGGGTAAGTTGTGTTCTTTCTCCCCCCATTTGTAGTGGTGATCCTGCGATGACCCTGATGAGATTCTTAACGATGTGATTTCTAGATAGTTTGGTCTGGTTTAATACCTATTAGTTTTTCTACCCTTGAATGTTTAGGTATGCAACGAAAATATAACTAATAATTCTGATTCTGAGGTTTGATAATCAAGATTGAGGCATCATCTAATTTTGTTGATCTTAATCGGTAGTTCGTAATTTTTCTTGTTGATTTCGCGAGCTGTTTTTAGAATCGTTATGGGTTCTTTCATACATAATTAGTTACATAATCGATTGTTGATTTGTTTTTCTACGTAGTATTTCCTGATTTACTGTCTGAGCGAGTTCTCTTGTACACAATTAATTGTCGATTTGTTTTTTCTCATAATATTTACTGATTTGTTGTCTGAGCGATTTCTTGAACCTTGGGTTCTGAAAATCAGAGTCGTAAGTCCGTCCGGACATCAAAACCGATTCCCTATTTTGTTTCCCTATTTTGGATTTTCAAATCTTACCAAAGCGTATTTTCAATCTCAATTGATTTTATGAATTTGATGCGAAATTCATGATTCAAACTTCTTTTATGTCCTGACTTACTGTCTGAACGATGAATTTTTTGAATTCGGTACTAAATTCATGATTCAAATTTCGTTGGCATGATTCTAAATTTTTTTCCAATTAGTTTTTACTCAAGCAATTAGTCTTAGCAAGAGAGTCTCAATTTGTGATGTTGTGAGAGTGGGGTCAGAGGTGCTGGAGTGGATATCTCCCTTAGGGTTGGAGTCCCTCCCTGCGAGGGTTACACAAGATGGGTGGTGTGATCTTTGAGAGGGTAGGGACGATATTGAGGGTTTGTTCTTTTTTGGGCTACGCTGGTTTTCGGGATCAGCTATGGCGGTTAGGGAGAGAGGACAAGGGGTGCTGACGTCATCATGATGACAGTTGAGAGGGTTGTTCCGCTTGGAGGGGGTGGGGCAGGAAGATAGGGGAATCTTTTGCTCTGCGGGGCATACTCTAGGGGGTATTGTATGCGATACTGAGAGAGCAGGCGGGGTATTTCGGGGGCTGTTTTTGAATTGGGGCGGGGAGGTGAGGGGAAGCCTTTCCGCGGAGGCAGTAAATAAACAGGGGGTTGCTTTTTGGGGGGAAGGGAGTAGTCCCTTTGGCTCTTGTGACCCCTTTTATAAGTATCTGAGACCCCAATAGGCGCTGAAGTCTCCATGGGGAGAGAGGGTTGTGCTCTTCCCTCTCTTCCCCTCTCCCTGTGGGAATAGTGGGTGCTGGTATGAAATTTTCTGATGGTTAAAAAAAAAAAAAAAAAGATGGACGCTCATTTTTGGTAATTGTCTAAGGGGTTTCTCATTCGAAGGAGATTGTGGACAAAACGTTAAGGGGGGAAGGAGAAGGTTAGAACTGGAAGATGGGAGGTAGTAAGGGGGGTTTAACAGGGGAAGGGACGTTTGTCTAAGTCATTAGGTTAGAAGGACAATATTGGGACGACGTAGGCCGGTGCTGGAGCTTTTGCTCTGTAACCTGGAAGAGCAAGAGGTCTGGGGAGTTATGTCGAGGGAGGAAGGCATGACCAGGTTATCCGACGTAGCTGATGCCAATTTTTTTTCCCTGTAACTTAGGGACGTGTGGCTATTCGGGAGTGTTGAGGGAGGAACGCACTCTTTGTCGTCTGAATCAGGCTGGCCGGTACTGGGGAAGTTTATGTTGCTCTGTAACCCTAGCATAGGGGGGTATGAGATCAGTCGAGTTTTGGTACGAGGACTAAACACTTGGACCTGACGTTTTTTCGCTTGTTGAAGGGGGTGTAAATAGTGTGAGGTTTCAGTTAGGATCTTCTGGTTCCAGGATTGGACAGTGGTTGGGTAGACCATAGGCAGTTTTTTTTGAGAATTTTTGAAAAAAGAGGTGTGTGGGAGAACCAGATGGTGGGATATCAAGCGTCCTACTAGTGAGGGCCCTGAGGGGGCTAACTCGTGGCAAAGCAGCAGCAGAGATGGTGACTCTACTGCAGTGAGTCTTGTCGGAGTGAGGTAAAAGAGGATGAATGGGGGGTTCAGAGTAATTTTTTGACTTTCGCCTATTTTTGAAACTTGTCGTAGAAATTTTCTAAGTACCTCAAATTTTCTTAAGCCAAAAGCCGGGTAATGGCCCCGGTATCTCAAATTTTCAAAATTCCCTGTAAATTTTCATATGGGACGCTGGGCCCGGTTCCCAGCATGTGCTGCTCCCCACGAATAGATTGGAGCTTTGTTCCCATTAAAAAAAAAAAAAAAAAAAAAAAAAGGCAGGTGAGATGTTCGGTCTGAATTTCTCCTGTGAGCCAAGGCTCAAAAAACAAAAGGGCCCCTTGAATTCAGTATTGCATAGATGTCTGTTTTTTCCACAAGCCCCTTCGAGGCTGTTTCATTAAAAAAAAAAAAGATTCAAGGTTTGGTTGGTTGTTCATGGTTGTCAAGGGGGGTCTTAAGAATGATTTAGGATTTTGGGGGCTCTTAGGAACTCATCTTAGATGGCTCCATTGCTGATATACTCAGTGACCTGTGGCTGTTCGATGCCAGAACGATGCTGGCCGGTGCTGGGGTGTTGCCCTATAACCTGCCGATGCAGGAGTGTAAGGCCTGGTACAAAGATCTGGGGATGCTTTGGGTTGGGCATTCCAAGGGACAACCAAGGGTTGTTGCTGGGATGACGTTGGTTGGAGCTGGGGTGAAACGTGTTACCCTGTAACCCAGTAGGGTGGGGGTGTGAGGCCTGGAAGAGTTCAGCAGGGAGTAAGTCAGTGTTGGAGAGCTTTGGACGGGTTGCCAGGGATCCACAGGGTTTTGAGCATTTGTAGGACCTCTGTGGTGGCGTGTTTTGTTGTGGCCAGACCTTTTGTCTGAAGTTTGGCGTAGTAATTTTCTAAACCACTCAAAATTTTAGCCAAAGTCGAGTAATGGCCCCGGTATCGCAAACTTTTAAAATTCTATGTAAATTTTCATATGGGACGCTGGACCCGGTTCCCAACACGTGCTGCTCCCCACGAATAGATTGGAGCCTTGTTCTATTACAAAAAAAAAAACAACTTCATTTTCAGTCATTTTCAGGTCGCCTAATGAAAATATTATATCTAGCAGTTTCCCCTTCAAACACTCATAATTCAGCTCCCTGGAAGACTCTCAGTAAAACCCACCGATCATTCTCACTGCCTATCATTCTTCTCCCCCCCCAGGCCACTGAAGATCCACCAAAGCAAGCTGAGATGGATGAAAATGATCAGGAAAAAATTCAGATGATCTCAAAGCAACTCCTGATTGAATGTCAAACCAGTCTTGAAAGATGATCTGGTAATCCCATTTGAAGACCACCTGATCCCCTTCCTCACCTGGCCAGACCACCTCTCTCAATTTTTCCCCTTATACATCCCCAGCCAGTCCAGATTGAATTTTTGAATTTTTTTTTTTTTTTTTTTTTTTTTTTAAGATTCATAAGATTTTTTTTTTTTCATTTCCCATTGAGCCCTGAGTTCCGTTTGTACAAATTGTTGAATTAAATCTGTCATTTCCATGCCTTTAATCTTCACACCCTCCATTGTATTAACACATCTTTGATACCATAAAGCCTACAAAACTGTTTTCTTTCCTATATTAAAGAAATTGTGTTGAAAATTAGATAGTGAGACCAGGGGCGGATTCCAGTGGCCCAAAAGTATAGCTCTTCAATCCCATGGTCATTCCAAGCTTGTCAATCTTTGCCATACATAATCCCAACGATGCCATAACAAGACTACACTTGGGCATTGCAGAAACACATGTTCGATTGTTTCCCTGATTTTTCTACTAGGAAAGACCTGTACACATGACTGACACCATGGTAGAGTCAAACCTCTTTGTTGCAGTGTAGAGCGGTTTATAAGCCAATCATTGGTTGGTAAACACCTATGAACTATCTGCCATTGCAACGATGCAAACTTTGCAGGTCTCTCCTTGAGCCCCTTACACCACTTAACTGGTTTGATTAAATCCTTTTGAATGTTGAGATGACAAGTCTAGTGATCTTGCACAATATTTTGAACATTTATTTTGGGCCACAATAACCGGTCGGAATGCTTTAATTGTCAGGGATTGCAATCTCTGGGGTTTACACCACCTATTAGCACGCCAGATCCAATCAGCTGGGTCCAAAGGGAGTTCCGGAATGGGATAGTGTGGAAGAAAAATTATACATTCTTTGGTTGATGAAAAATATAATATCCTGACTCTGTATAGTGTATTAAAAGAGGAGAAAATCACTCTATCCTAATTATTATTGGATATTCTATTGTCTTTATGTAACATTAAAGTATTCACTACAGCCCCATCTATACGAGTGTCTGAAATCCGGTCTACTACCTTGGTACCGTCTGGTTGATTCACACAGACCCAATCTGAAACTAAGAACACTGGGCCCTTTTTCAGTATACTTATACAGAGCAGGGGGATGACATAAATAATCTCCTCAAGATTATTGGGTGAATTGTGTGCATATTTAATATCTTTCCTTAGGACGTCCACCGGTTTTCCACTCTTTCTCTCTGGATCCCACAAATCCTTAATTCTTACTATTCCATGCTTGACCCATGTAGACCATGGAGATACAGAGCTTATAAAAACTCTACCATTTGGATCAGTAATCCACCGATTTTCAAAAATGGGTCGACGTAACACTTCCTTATATATAAAAGGTGTGGATCTATTGGGTAATGGTAGCTCTCGCCATGATTTCAGTAATGTTGGCAAAAAACTGTCCAACACTAAATCTCTCCTAACTGCCCTTCTCACCCCAGATTTCGCAGAATGAGCATGTGATCGGGGAATAGTCCAATATCGATTCACCCAAATAAGAGGGTGTACCTTACTTGTGGTTTGAGGATCCAGTCTCCGAGTTTGCTCAAGGGTCAAACTCTGCCATGAAAGATTTGTAGCGAATATCAAACGCTTTAAAACTTGAAGTGCGAAAGTCTGACACTGAATACGTGGATCAAGAATTTCAAGACCCCCTTTGACTTTGGGTTGGATAAGAATCCTCTAAGCCACTTTTGGGATCGTATGAGGTGTCTGATGATGACCTCGCCAAAAAAAAGCAATGAGTTGTCTTTGCAATTCTTTGGTAGACGCTTTGTTTAATGACCACAAAACATATTTATACCAAATTGAAGTCAATATCACATTATTAATTATCAGAACTCTGCCAAACAAAGACGTATGTTGATTTTTTCATTGTCTCATTCTTTCTAGTGAAGGTGAAGATATCCACAGGTGATTTGAGTTTGGTTTCCCTTGTGTTGTAAGGACCACTCCTAGCACCCTAATTGGAGCCTTTTGTGGCATCCATTTGATCTTTGGGTACTTCGGTGGTCTATCCTCTTCAGAATGAATCCACCACCCTTGCGTTTTATTTCCCCAATTAACTAACATATCCGATAACAGAGAGAATTTATCTATGATTACTTTGATTTTCGTAAAATTGGACGAAGAAGCCTCCATCATTATAGTTAGGTCATCCGCAAACATAAAGTAAATGAGAATTGCTTCCTCTGGAATGCCAACAATCGCAAGCCTCTTAAGGTTGCGGTTCTCCCTCAGATTAGCCCTTATGCCTCTAGGATAATTAAAAAAAGAAAAGGAGCTAATGGATCTCCCTGCCTTACCGATCTTTGAAGTCGAATCTCGGGGGAAGGTAGACCATTAACCTGAACTCGAGTTGTTGCATTGGAATGAAGTATTTGAACCAATTTTCTTATCTTAGGGCCAAAATCCAGTTTAGCTAAGCATGCATCTAAAAAATACCAATTTACTTGATCATACGCCTTTTCGAAGTCTATGAAGATGAATACAGCGTTGTGCTGGTTTTGGCGAGATAACTTAACCATCTCATTAATTAGCAATATATTATGTTATATGTTTCTCCCATGAATAAGACCTGTTTGGGAAGGATGGATAATATTTGTTATTACAGGGACAAAACAATATGCAATGACTTTGGCTAACATTTTGTAAATCACCGTAAGTAAGGTAATAAGTCTATAATTCCTTATATTTGTGTTATCCCCTTTTTGTACAACAGAGTTAGAATTCCTTGCCCTACAATCTCCCCCATGTTTCCAGAATCCTACATATAATTATAATATTCCATAAGATCATCAACGAAAAAATGTCACATAATCTCCAAAAATTTCATAGGAAGACTGTCAATTCCTAGGGTTTTTTTCTCATTCATTTGCAGATTAGCAGTCCAGATTTCTTCTTTGGTGATTCGTACTTTCAGTTTTCTTATTTGGTGATTGGTATTTTTAATTTTTTTATTTGATGATTGGTACTTTCAGTTTTTCTTTTTGCTTTTAAGATAAGTGTTGAGTTATAGGAGCAAAAAAACTGTCTCTCTTGTTCCGCTATTGTAGAATCAACCGTGAAAATGAAAAGTTTTTTTTAAAAATCATATGCTACCTTAAGACTTCCAGCAAACATGAAAGGCTCAGATTGCGTGGACGGTGGATTTAGTAGCATCTACCAAGGCTTCAATACTCGTTCTCCTGGCCCTTGCATGAGCAATAGAAAAAAAGGAAGAGTTCATTTGCCCTTCTGACCTATGTCTGGATAATTTATCGCGGATGGGATGACCTTGCCAACGTTGTTGAGCTAGAGCTGGGTAGCACGGCGTACGTGTACGCGGGTTACGCGTACACGCGTACACGTATTCCTGTACACGGCACATATGCGAGTACACGTACTCCCGTACGTGGTAATACGTAAAAAAAAAAAAAAAAAAAAAAAAAATCAAAAAAATCTGAAAAAAACTTACGTTATGAACAATCATATTTCGAATAACTTTTGCCAGAGACTCATCGCCAAATTCTGTACCAAACTCGAGTTAAAAATCAAAGACACAAAAAACAAATAAATATAAATAAAAAATAAAAACAATTAGGAAAAAAAACAGAAAAAAAAACAAACTTCCGTAACAAATATATGTTATGCAGAAACATGATACAAACAACTTTTGCATGGGAGTCATCCCCGAATTCCCAATCAAACTCGAGTAAGAAATTAAAAACTAAAAAAAAATGTAATATTATCATAATAATTTAAAAATTATTTATTCAAGGTTTTGGAATTTTAAATCAAGCTTGGTTGGGAATTCGGGTATGACTCCCAAACAAAAGTTGTTGTTATCATTATTTTGCACAACATACGTTTTTTCAGATTTTTTGGATTGTTTTTTTATTTTTATTTTTTAAACGTACGAGTACGAGCGATTTCGGGTTCGTACGTGACGCTGGAGTACGTACGCGTACGCACTGCGTACGCATACGGGGTGCTACCCAGAGCTAGAGAAAGAAGTTGGTTTTTAAGATTCTAGATATCGACAGGTTGGAGAAATATTTCCAGATACTATTATTGTTCATAGTTCATAATTTGTTCCCGAATTTTCATTTCTCATATGTGTTTTTGTTTAGCTATTAGCTTTCAAAAATCATTGGATTTTTTGGCATGAAAAACCAAACCATTATTAAACCAAGATATATAAGAGTCCCGCTTATCTTTAGTGGAATGCCAAAATTTCCAAACATCTTGAATACAGGATTTAAATTTTAGTCGCTTAAGAAGGGAATAATTGAGTTTGTAAAAACCTCTACCTTGATCTGGTTTCTTCCGGAATGAAAGTAAAATGACACACATCTTGTCGTTCGCCCCTGACCACGGGCTTTGAGGAAAGATATTTACCCCTACTAAGGCACAATTTAGATCTTCCGACATAAGGATCAAGTCTGGATCTAGACTGATGGGGGGAGCCATAATTCCTAATACAGGTAAATAGACATTATTGTGGAAAACAACATAGTATGTATCATAAAGATTTTCAGCTTCACATAATTGTTGAATGATGAGTTCATCCTCTTCTATATATGAGGGGCATGGCGAAGGGATCCTCCATCTATTTAACCATCTATCCGGGGCCGCATTGAATTCCCCTGCGATTATAATCGGTATGCCTTTTGGAATATGATTACGAATATTGTGAAAAAATTCCTTCCTTTCCTGTACATCATTAGGGCCATATATATTAAGTACACATACGACTTCTATTTCCAACATCACTCAAGCAGAAACCCAGCTGCCATGTTTCTGATCGGTCTCCCAATGGATAATATCCACCCTAGAACCTAGAGGAACCCAAATGGCCACCCGCGCAGACCCACTATTCTTCACATAGGCGTGATATTTCTGATGGGGCCAGACCAAGTTATGAGCTCGATTATGCCAGGGGAATCTGTGAGGTGGGTCTCTTGAATACAAATCAAATCTGGCCAAGAAAGTCCCCCTACCCCTCTTAGTTGCTCCACAATTGCCCTTCGTTTAACGACATCTGCTGTAGCCAGACCATTGACATTGAGTGACCTAAGATTGAGATTTGCTGCTAGGGTAGCACGATGCCAAGTAGGATTTTTCTCATAAAACACCTGCAGTGCTTCCATCTTTGCAGTTTAAATTCTAACACCGATGACTTATTAAGTCATTTATTCCATTCTACAATCTTACCCAATTTCCTCCGTCTAAGTCAAATGAGGAAGTGAGCAACCCTCTGTGAAGAATGGAACAGAGGGCAAATTATACTTCATCAAAATGACCATAAAACATTGGTCTTTATCTTGACAGGGTAGACGCACTCAAGATTCGGCCAGTTTCAGGCCTGTTCGTTTTTGGACCCGATACCTATGAAACCACGCGTTCATTGAACGCTGGTTTTGCGTTCAGAAATTGAACGGAATGCACGCGCGTTCAATGAACGTTCAATGAACGGGACCGAACACGGAGTTCAATTCCGCGCGGAAAAAAAAAAAAAAAAAAAAAAAAAAAAAAAAAAAAAA
>BFEA01000048.1:4036154-4055284 GCA_003427395.1 Chara braunii
TGAAATTAGTGAGCGAACACGATTTGACACCGCCATCTTTGACGATTTTTCATTTTTGTTTGCCTTAGCAAAATGACTCCAAAATTGAGAGGCATGTACCTCACATCATAAAGAACTCATAAAAAAAACATCAGAAAAAAAGCATTATTTTTAGGCATTAAAATAATTTTGTTTTAAAAAAAATAATAATAATAATAATTGAACGCCGTTCAATTTTGAACGCGAACGCGCAATCAGCATTCAAACGCACATTTGAATGCGAACGCGCATTCATGGCGTTCAAACGGTTACATAGCCCGGTACTGTTGAATTCAGGTACCTCGCCTTTCGTACTATGTGGGACTTTTCGTCCAACCCCTGTCCGTAGGCTACCGGTTGATTTTTTGTCTCGAACCGGTCTACCGTAGTACTATATTAGGATTGACGTTCGATTGACATTTCCTCTTGGTTGAGGTGTTAGGCGGCATCTATTGTTGTTGCCGACGCCATGGGATTGATGGTACGAACGAAGGTTCCTGGGTTTGCAGACGGAATGGAAGCATAACCACGAGTTATTCAATTGCTTGTTAATCTGTGTTGATCTCGGATTCTCGAGCTTCAACAAACTCTTGTTTGCTCAACAAGTGTGATGTTTTCTCTGAACTGAGGACTGTACACGTTAACTTACCTGGAGACAGCTTACCGAGGAGGAGTGAGTGTGTTTTCACTGTACCGGCTACGTGCTACCTGTTACTTGGTATACTTTCTACGCAACTGCATCGAAACGAGTCTTGCTGTTCTTGGAGAAGGGCAACCACGGTATGCCAGGCACTGACCACCGTGAAGGATATTATGGACAAGATGGAGGGGGTGACCGTCGGCTACAACGAGGACCCACATGCTTCAACTGCGGAGATGTTGGACACTATGTGAACCAGTGTCTGAACCGAAGACGTTATCCTGGTCTTGCAAGACCTTCGACGTCGACTGATTCTAGGCGATCAAGATCTCCTAGACGTTATGAACCGAGACGGAAGCAGCACGTTCCACAACTGGATCCGAGTAGTAAGGCTCAAATTGCTGAGCTGGCTCAGAACCTCGCTACAATGAAGGAGCACTTCGACACGGAGATTTCTAAGAAGAAGGAGAAGGATCGAAAGAAGCGGGAGAAAGAAGAGGCTAAGCAGCGGGAAGGAGAGGAGAAACGCCGTGAAGAGAAAGAGAAAGCGAGACTTGAACGGAATGCTAACAAGAAGAAGGAGAAGCAGCGTTTGGAGGAGTTACGTCGTGCGAAAATGAAGAAGGACTTGAACATACACATGGCGATCAGGCTTAACGAGATGGAAGACCGTTTCGTTGACCGTGTGAGACAAGTTGTCGGCGCCATCAGCGCCCTTGCGATTGAGAAAGGTAAGCAACCTGTCACTTACGAATCGGGTGAGGAAGCGGCATCTGACTACGGCAGCGAGGAGAGTCTTACAAGCGTGACTCAAGAAATTGACGCCAAGACCGAAGAGTTGTAACAGTTCATCTCAGAGAAGAGGAAGCGCGTCCCAGGGGTAATGTTTGCAAACAGCCCTGTGAAAGAGGAGGTACCAAAGCGGACGCCAAAACGAGGGACCATGCAACTTTCATCACAGATGACAAGGTCCAAGACTGTCAAGAAGACGGTGAAGTCTCGGGGATCAACAAAGAGGAAGACGCCGATCAAGACTCTGCTCTCCAAGGCAAAGGCACCGCCGGCTCGAAAGACGCCACCGGCAGGATTGACACCAGCTTCAAAAGGATCGTTGGCCCGTTTGCGCTACCGGAATGCGGTCATGATGGAACTGAAGAACTTGGACGCTACGGAACTCCAAAAGATCTGTAAGGACGAAGGTATTGCGTACGATAAGAAGATTGACGTGATTTTTTATATCGCGGACCACCATGCTGCGCTTAAGTACGGTCATGAGGATGTCGCCGCGACTGATGTGATTTGCATCACCGAGTCCGGAGATACGGGCGAAACGGATGAGATACCGGAAGTTGCCAAGGATACGAAACTGTGATGCAACCTAAGCGTACCTCAACTTTGGTCACTGTGCAGGTATTTTACTGGTTTGCGCTGTAGGTCTTTCGCTGTTGATCGTAGGATCGAAGGTCTCCTCATACTAACTATTTTGCTCCTCGCTTTGCATGATGAGATACGCTGGCTGAGGAAGTTCGTCGATATGTGGGTTGACTTGTATAATAAGCACGGTCTTGAGTTCTTGGGATTGACGAATTGTGTGTACGTGGCTGTTTCACCTTATTGTAAGGCTTTCTACATCGGTAAGACTAACCGTGACACTAATACTAGGTGGCGGGAGCATATCTACGCTTGTCGTAAGAAGATTCAGTCTCACTTTCATAGATGGCTTACCTTGTTTGGTGTTGGCAACTATATCTTCGTACCGGTGGATGTTTTGGTCGGGGATGACCTCAGTAAGCTCGAACAGGTTTACATCGATCTATGGTCATCGTTTCTGAATTCTATGGGTTGCAACAAGACTCGACGTGGAAAAAAGAAATGCAAACCCGGTAGAAAGGAACGTGAAAAACAACGTGTGGAGAAGTCTGTCACTACACACACCAGTCTACCCATTCGCTTACGAATCACTTCTGCATGCTTTTGGGGTATTGAATTTTTCCAATTATTTGATGGTCCTCTGCATAGCGGTAATACTCTTACCGTCATCTCAAAGGGTGGGAATGTGTGGTCTCCTGCCTGGAAGAAATTGGTTAAAGCCTTTGGTGACAGTAAGTTGCGATTTGACGACTGCACGATCCCCTTGAGACTAAGTAAGTCGCGGATAGAATTGGGTGGCCAGTTTGTTATCCTTCATGTTTGTTGTTGGAAATCTCGATGTAAATTTTTGAAGATGATCCTGATCGGCATCTTACGTAATCCTGGGAATTTGGAACAGCTGTATGGATGGGGCATGAAAAGTATCATGCGGATATATAACGTGCTAAAAAACTTTTCACGTAAGTCCACCAGGAAATACCTGCGTAGACTAGTTTCGCGTTGCTTTCACGATCATTTTGGTTTAAGTCTCTCCGTTGACTTGACTTTTCGTATTAAATACGATGATAGAATTAAGCTTTCGGAATTTCGGAAGGTGGTCAATGACACTTTGATGCGTGTGGATTTACCCAGATGCTTTTTGCATTGTGTTCGAAAGAAACTTCGGATCGTGTGGGTGAAGAACCCCTCTGTTTCCAATTTGTTGCACAATCAACGTAGTTTCGCGACACGTGATGTGCTTACCTGTACTTGTGCAGGTTTGTCTCTCCCTCGAATTGAGGGACGTGTTATCTTCCGCCTAAGTGAGCTTGAGGATATTTCTGCACTGCTTGCAAATGCTAAGAACGTACCATGTGTACTTGTGGCTAACCGTCTGACTCTACTGTGGGATGAACTATCATCCGGTTCCAGAAGTTGGCCTAACCTTCCTGGTGCTCCACCTTATGTTGCCTTGAAGGATCTTGCATCGTGTTTGACTAATAGTAAGGAGTTGACTTGCTGTCTGAAGATGAATGAGGTGCTCGCTGTTAAGCAGCGTTTTGCTGATTTGGTGATTACCTCGATTGACCGGAATCCCGGTGAATCAGTTGTTATGTGCCCTAGCGTGTACTATGAGGCCATGTTGTCTACTTTTGTTCACAATGACGGATACCCTATTATACCAACCACTGAAGGACAGATTGTTCGGGAAATCCGGGAGGATGTGTATGCTGCAGGATTGACTAAGTTCGCAAGGTGGAATGAAAATGGTGGGTTCGGTGCTGCGTATATCATAATGATTCCAAAACATAAGGATTTTTGCAGATACATTCTGATTTACCCATCGTTTAATGATCCAATGGTTCGAACCAGTCGGTTAGTGACGAAGGCTTTAAATCACTTGTTATATACCATTCCGCAGCACTGGCATTTCAACCTGCGATCGGTGTCTGACTTGGTGGGTAAGCTGGACAGCGCAAATAAGAAATTCCTCAGACTGGGGTTTGATCGTATTATTACAACATTTTCTTTTGATATTAAAGAAATGTTTAGCAAATTACCAAGGAGGATATTTGCAGAGCCGTGAATTGGCTGATTGAATACCACCTATCGAAGGGTCGGTATTTTGTTCGGGTGAACACGAAGGGGAAAGGGTCTAGCTTCGACTTGACCACCGGTGACAATCACTGGGCTAAGCTCGACTTGGGTGACTTGCGTTCCTTTGTTTACTTTGATATCAGGCATACATACTTTTTCGCAACCGGGATACTGTTGAAGCAAGAACTGGGTATTCCGATGGGCAAAAACACTAGTCCGCCGCTGGCATGTGTGCTGTGTGCTTTCTCTGAATATCTCTTCGTCTCCACGTTGGGAGGAGATTCTCGTTTAATATTTACCACACGTCTGATCGACGACGTTATGCTGGCTATATCTAGCACCAATGGGGAAACTGTGGACAGGATTCTGCAGGCTTTTAAAGGATGTTATCCGAGTAATTTGCAAGTCAAGCGGACTGATGATGGATCCGGGTGTTTCCAGTTCCTAGGTTACTCAGTAAGGACTTCACAGTCCTACCCTTTCCTAGGCTGTGTTCAGATTTCGAAAAACGAAGACTCCATTTGGACTTCTGATTGGTTGAACATTCAGAATGGGCAATCGTATCATTCGTGGGGTTGTAAGCGTAAAAAAAGTGTTATTATTGGAAGTTATCTACACCGAATTGATCAAAATACCAACATTCGCTCAGAGATTCCACTGCGGGTCTTGACCCTGCAACAGGAACTTGCTCGAAAGGACTTCTCAAAGGATTTCTTCATGAGGGTATTAACTCGATTCGCTGTCCGGCGCGGTGAAATATGGCAGCTTGTTGTTGAGTTCATGACTTGACTGATTCTTGCGTGATGTGGTGTGTCGGAAATTATGGTATTTGCTTTTTGATTTGTATTCTGCATTTTTTTGTTTTGAATGTATGAGTACGTGTTGTTTGAGTAGTCTTTCGATTTCGGTGGAATTTCCGTAGATGCGGACAGGGTAGACGCACTCAGGATTGGGCCAGTTTTAGGCCTGTTTGTTTTTGGACCCAGTACTGTTGAATTCAGGTACCTCACCTTTCGTACTATGTGGGAATTTTCGTCCAACCCCTGTCCGTAGGCTACCGGTTGACTTTTGGTCTCGAACCGGTCTACCATAGTACTATATTAGGATTGACGTTCGATTGACATTTCCTCTTGGTTGAGGTGTTTGGCGGCATCTATTGATGTTGCCGACGCCATGGGATTGATGGTACGAACGGAGGTTCTTGGGTTTGCGGACGGAATGGAATCATAACCACGAGTTATTCAATTGCTTACGTTAATCTGTGTTGATCTCGGATTTTCGAGCTTCGACAAACTCTTGTTTGCTCAACAAGTGTGATGTTTTCTCTGAACTCTGAACTTTATCTTGAGCTGCTGGAGTTCCAAAAGTGTTGTGTGAGAATACCATTTAAGTCCCGATTCTTTATTATCTTTAAATTTCACAAAGGTGTCGCGTTTGGACATCTTGGCTTTGTCACCCTTTAGTGTAAGAGTCGTCTGGGGACCTTGATCAAAATGCTTTGACAAAAAATCATACAAATCTCTCTTGAAAGTCCTATCCCCTGAGCTCTGGTATTCAACATGTGTAAACCATCCTCTTAACGTCACCCCCCCGTATTGATCTTGCCCTATTGGTGATAGACCTATTTTCCATTTTCCTCCTTTCTTCCGGACTTGAATCAACAAATTGCCTCTACGATCATGTACATAGGTAACTTGACCCTTTTCTAATGCATACCGCATTTTCTGCCTTTTGCCAAAATCTAGCACCCCCTTCACTATTGGATCAGAGGAGCGTTCTCTACTTTCCTTCATTCCAATCCTTTTCTAGGGTGAGGTAGAGCTTTCATCCTTAGTTCTCTTTTCGTTTTTCCCACCATTCTCTTCGTACAATTCCACTGAAGAACAACTACACAACTCACTTGTCTCTTCCACGGATATGACATTTTTGGATGATTTTCCTCTATTCTGGTTTATACCATCTCCTTTTTACTGTTGATGATATCCTCTGAGGTCTGAGGAGGCGGGGTAACACTTTCACTACTTTCGACCATAACCTCCTCCTGTACTGGCACTGCTAGCACTATTAACGTGCATTCCTCTTCTTTAGAATCACCCTCTTCAGTAGATGTCGGGGGATGAAACATACCGGCCACTATGTCCAAGATGCGTTGTCTAACCACCTGCCAGCAGGCTCCCTTCGGTAATCCCTGATGTAACACTTGATTGCGACTGTGACTACTATTTAATAAGTTGAAAAGTTGAATGTATGGATTGTCCCAGAACTCAACAGTGGCTTCCCCAACACCACTCATGGTTAACGACCACCTGATATTTCAGAATGAAAGATTCTGAAGTGGTCTGAAACTGCTGAAATGGCCTGAAGAAAATTCAGGTAATTTCAGAAGTTTCGGGTCGTTTGTAGGACAAGGCTTTTTTTTTTTTTTTTTTGCCTGTTTTTTCAGCCACTTTAGGTCATTTGAGGAATTTCAGGTGGGGACCTGAAACCGTTGAAGTGGCTGAAGCTTCTGAATGGGGTTTCAGGTACCCCCATCCAAATGGTTGGATGAGGGTATCTGAAACCCCTTTCAAAAGTTTCGGCCACTTCAGGTCATTTCAGGAATTTCAGGTGGGGACCTGAAACCGCCGAAGTGGCTGAAGCTTCTGAAAGGGGTTTCAGGCACCCCCATCCAAATGGTTGGATGGGGTTACCTGAAACCCCTTTCAGAAGCTTCAGCCACTTCAGGTCATTTCAGAAATTTCAGGTGGGGACCTGAAACCGCTGAAGTGGCCGAAGCTTCTGAAAGGGGTTTCAGGTATCCCCATCCAACCATTTGGATGGGGGTACCTTAAACCTTGGATGGGGATACATGAAACCCCTTTTAGAAGCTTCAACCACTTCTGGTCATTTCAGGAATTTCAGGTGGGGACCTGAAACCGCTGAAGTGGCTGAAGCTTCTGAACAGGGTTTCAGGTACCCCCATCCAACCCTGAAACCCCCATCCAAATGGTTGGATGGGGGTACTTAAAACCCCTTTCAGAAGCTTTAGCCACTTCAGGTCATTTCAGGAATTTCAAGTGGGGACCTGAAACCGATGAAGTGGCTGAAGCTTCTGAAAGGGGTTTCAAGTACCCCCATCCTACCATTTGCAATGGATCTGTAAGCAATCTGAAAGTGGTGTATCAACTTGAAGTGGTTGAACTGCCTGAAGGCGGTTTCAGACAACCCCATGTATAGATCCACACACAATCTGGAAGTGGTGTAGTAACCTCAAGTGGTTGAACTGCCTGGAAAGGAGACCTGAAAATATATGCACCCGTTAACCATCTCTCACAGTGTACCGAGCATCACCGGATCGCGCTCTGCGAGACCTCAAGGAGCGTATCAGACAGAACGCTCCATTGAGATGTATAAAGCAACTCGATGACGGGGAGCCGGAGGTAATGGTCTGTCCGGTCATTGTAGAGCCAAACAAGGTCACCACGGTGGTACGGATAAAGAGCAGAACCGGACCTCCGAGTGTTCGGCGAGAGTCGACCGTTCAACGCTCACCTATGTACGAACGAAGAGACGTTAGAGGTGACCGAGGTAGGGATGACTGGAGGGACTAGTACATTCGGGAGCAGCTTTGGAGAGACAGAGAGAGGGTCACACCGCCCAGGCGGATCTACGACTCGCAGATGGGCGAGTCGTACTCTCTACCTTACGAGAGGAGAGATAGGTACATCATCTCGCACCAACCTTCAGAATTAGACACCAGACCCCCCATTTTCAAGGGATATGGTATCACCGAGCATCTCGAGAAGTGGGAGCTGCACGCATACCGTAGTCAATGGTCAGAGGACGAAATTATAGATAATTTCCTGTTCAACACGGATCCGAGTTTGAGTCAAGTAATCAAAGAATCCCGACCAAAAGACAGGCGATGGACTACCTACAAAGCCAGTCTCTATGAACTCTTTAAGCTGGAAGATGTCAAGTATTCGATCCGAGATTTGGAGTTGATGACTCAGGGTGAGGACGAAAGTGTCCAAGCATTTAAGAGGCGATTCCAGAAGATATTCGATGCCCTTATTGCAAAAGGGAAGTTGTCGGAGGTCGAGAGATGAACGATCTTCATCGGTCGACTACCTAGAGGGAAGCAGAAGGGAGTACTGAGAGAGATGCCTTACGACAAGTTAGATTTTGCAGCGGTACTCAAGTTGGCGATGAAGGCTGAGGCCAACGACTACAAGGACCTAGTTTGGAGAGGAATGCAACGTCGGGACTTCTCCCTCTATCGAGAGTACGATGTGGAGAGGTGTCCGGACTTTAACGATCAGTCTTGGGCGGAACGGCGATATTTTATGGACAGGGACAGACCATAATGACCGAGAGACAGAGAGACGGTGATAGACGAGGTGAGAGAGATGAGAGAGATGATGAAGGGATTGGCCAGACAAATGACCGATATCGAGACAAAGACGGGAGCCACTACTTATCGAGACAAGCTAGGATCCCTCTATTCATTGCGATGGGAACGCAGGAACACCGACCCGTGGAGGAGCATGGAGGATAGGAACCCTCGCACACTAGCGGACTATCGCGCGAGAGAGAAGCACGACGATGCCTGGCTACGTAGGGATGAGGAAATTGCCAGAGACCGCCGAGGTGACGGGTATCGTGGAGTAGACGTTTTGAGCCGAGGGGGGAAACTGAAACAGTATCCGCGCAGTCCCAGATATGGAGGGAACATGGAAGGATACCGGAGCCCAGACAATTTTAACCCGAGGGACAGAGACGACTCCCGCGGCAGATGGGAATCGGACAGGGACCGCCGTGATGGATATCGTGGGGGTTACGAGAGGATAGAGCGAGGTGAAGGTCGTCGAGAAGACCCACGAGGGCAGTATGATCGAGGAGGATACCCTGCGTCGCCTAGGTACCCAAAGTCTCCAAACTATCCCAAGTCCCCGAGACCGTCCACCCAAGATATTAGGCCTGCGAGAGGCTCGACTATTAGGGGCACTGAAGAGAGACCCCCTACTCCTAGAAATTTCTGCATCTATTGTAGGGCAGATGATCACGCGAAGCGGAACTGTCCCGACCTCAGGCCGGCTATAGATGAAGGATTTGTCGTACTTGATGATCGCAAGTACGTCAAGTGGGCAGATGACCTCGGCGACGTATCGATGTTCCCTTCGATGAAGGAGAACGTTGAGACCAGGCGTGTACGACCAAGTAAGGGTAAAGAAGTGGCAAGGAGCCAGAGTGTGCGGATGAGTTTGCCTTCGGATGACGGGGCATCTGCGACACCTATACGGGTAGCGGCGACTAAGTCCGCAAGGGGGTCTTCCTCTAAGAAGACTGACACCGATTATGTGATTGCGGAAAAGGATGGACAGAGGATTGAAGGAGAGGAAGTCATATTTTCGCCGCACAAGCGCGGAGCCCGGAAGTTTACTATGAAGGACACCTTGGACGATATCGATACAGTGGAGCCTCTCATACGTGCGCTTAGGCAACCAATGCAGTGCACGATACTTGAGTACCTGGCAACTTCGAGACCCCCGCGAGATGAGCTACAGATGATCACGCGCAAGACTCGCATTCCCCTGGGAGACGAAGTCCAGATGACTTTCAAACCAGAGGTACCCTCTGTGGCAGTATCGGGAGTGTGCGCAAAGGCAGAACGCGCAGCGACAATGTATTTGGATGGAATGGAAGGCGTGCCTCCTCACAAGTTTTACATTTTAGGGAGTGGGACAGTGGAGACCATTCTCAATGACGAGATAGTCCTCCATGGGGTGATTGACAATGGCAGCGAAGTTGTCATCATAGACAAGGAACTTGCTGTGCGATTAGGGATGGACCTCGACAGGTCTTACCTATTCGAGATAGAGACAGTCGATGAAAGAAAGCAGAAGGAGTTTGTCACACGGCGGCCATCGAGGTCGAAGGGTTACGCCTGTTGATGCCTGTTTTCGCGGTCAGGGACTGCAGTTCAGAGTTACTACCAGGGCGGACGTGGCTGAGCCATGTTCATGCAGTTACTATAGAGCAACCGGACGGAAGCAAGATGCTTTCTATTAAGCGTCCGGATATTGGACGGATTATGATAGAGACAGTCGAGCCTCGTGATCCGAGGAACAGAGCGTCCCTAGCAGCTGGCGGTGGCTGCAAGCCGGTCACGCTCGCGAGTCACTTGCTGAGATTCCGCGAGAAGAAGTATCGGGCTTTGCTCATAGAGGAAGAAGGATGCATAGTGGAAGTCAAGGACTTAGGTAATCGCGTCCTTGTGGGTGAAAACTCGTACCCTAAGGCTGAAGACGAGGAATTCGGAGGTATGATCTCTGTGTCTTTTTTAAGGGCGCATCCCCCTACGGGCCCCTACGGGGAGCGACCAAAGAGACACAAGACAGTGGCTCAGAAGGTTAAGCCGGCGGCGGTAGCCTGAGAGCGATCAGCACTAGATAGGATATCTGAGGAGGAGATCACCAGGAAGATTAAAGAAAGGAAGAAGAGAAATCCGCAACGGCTGACAGAAGAAAGGATAGCGGAGATGGGCATAGGAGATGGAAATATGACGGAATAAGAGAAGGAGCGCGTACTAGAAGTTCTTAAGACTTGTGATAATGCCATAGCCTTTAGCGATGCGGAAAGAGGAAGAATCGATCCTTGGTATGCCAAACCTGCTAGGATCTACACAATCCCGCATACTCCACGGAATGATGCAGGGTGGAAGTTTGCACAGAAAGAGAAGGAAGAGGTTTTCGTCTTCCTAAAAGAGAAGATGCATGTGGTGAAACCGTCTGATAGTGCTTATGCGAACAGGTGGTTCTTTTTACGGAAACCTAACGGGAAGATCCGGTGGATTCAGGACCTTCAAAAGGTTAACGAGGTCACTATACGGGATGTGGGGTCCATACCGCGCGCTGATCTATTAGCAGAAGGAGGCGGCAGGCAGATCCATTTACTCTGTCTGCGATCTATTTTCAGGTTATGATGAGATACCCTTATATCCTAGGGATAGGCATCTCAATGTCATGCATACACCGCTCGGGCTAGTGTAGATGATGGTCGTGCCCATGGGGTGGACCAATGGGGTTGCGGTCTTCCAAAGAGCTATGGTTGCTGTTCTAAAGGACTTCATTCCTGACAAAGTTGAAGTCTTTTTGGACGACTTCCCAATAAAAGGGCCCGTATTGAAAGATAAGACGGAGGTTGCCCCTGGTGTCAAGAGATTCGTAGAGCAGCACGTAACGAACATCTACGTGGTCCTTGAACAACTAGATGAAGCTAACCTGATGGTCAGTAGGACGAAAAGTCGGTGGGCAGTCTCGACGATTAAGATTTTAGGGTTTATATGTGACTCAAAAGGTCGTCGAGCGGACCCAGTCAAGTTAGATAAACTCCTAAAATGGCCGACTCCGTTGCATAGCGCTACCGAAGTCCGCCAATTCCTAGAAGTCGTGGGTTACTGGTGGATCTTCATACGTGGGTACGCGGAGAAGGCAGAGCCTCTAAGTACACTCTTTAGGAGAACTGAGCGATTCTACTTGGATTCTCCTCAGGAGTTTGCGGTATTAACCCTCAAGGAATAATTTAAAGAAGGGGGGTGAATCTTATGTGTGTCATTTTTCGAGGACGAGACCGACAGACCCTTCATAGTATCTACGGATGCTGGACCATGTTCAATTGGAGGGCTGCTTTCTCAGAAGGACGCTGACGGTAAGGAGAGGCCGCTGAGATTTGAGAGTCGAACGCTTAACATCGCTGACGTAACTACAGTCAATTCAAAAACGAAGTGTTAGATGTCCTACGGTGCTTGGACGCTTTTAGACACTACATATATGGAAGGCAATTCATTCTACACACAGATCTTACAGCTGTGGCGTCAGTTTTGCAGAAAGACTTCAGTTTGACAGATCCCACGATTGTGAGGTGGTTGATCAGGATCCGACTCTATGATTATACTGTGGAAAGAATCTCGGGAACGAAGAATGCGGTAGCCGATGGATTTTTGCGGATCCCGATCGAGGCGGAGCGACCAATAGTGGCAGCTGCACTGACTATGATCGAGCCCAGATGGACTGATCGATTCCTAGTTAACCTTCATGAGGATAAGTACCGGACGATAGGGTTACATCTGTCAGGAGAGGAGAGTCCGGACTCCGAGATCAGGAGACAGGCGGCCCAGTACTGCCTTAGATCTGGACATTTGTTTTGTAGGCCTACAGGATCAGGGATGTCTCTACGAGTGATCTGTGACCCAGAGGAGAAGGAGTCCATAATAGCGGAACTACATGACAGTGTGGTTGGTGGGCAAAGAGGAGTGAAAGAGACATATGAGAAGGTCCGAGGACTATACTGGTGGGAAGGACAGTACAAAGGCGCTGAACAGTATTGTGTGACTTGTGAGGAATGTCAGAAGAGGTCCCTTGTGAGATACAAGGAGCCGCTTCATCCGTCCTATCCTACTCGACCGGGCGAGAAGGTGCACATCGATCTGGTTAAGATGCCGAAGGGAGTAGGCAATATGAACTATGTCGTAAACTGTTAGAGATGACTTCACTGGGTTTGTTGATGGAAAACCTATTAGAACCAAGACAACTAGGGAGGTCAAGAACTTTGTTCTGGAATATCTGTCTAGATACATGTGTGTCAGTAAGATTGTGATGGATAGAGGAGCGGAGTTCCTAGCGGATGAGGTCCAGAATGTACTAAAGAAAGCGGGAGCTAGAGTGTCAATAGCTACTGCCTATCACCCTCAGACCAATGCACCAGTAGAGCGAGGTCATCAGTCATTGATAGCATCACTGCCCAAGTGGTGTAGAGGTAAAGATAGCGACTGGCCGAAATACTTTCGATATGCGGTATGGGCAAATAATGTCACAGTCCGAGCTAGCATATGTTACCCGCCTTACACTCTGTGGTTTGGGAGACACTGCCTTTTGCCCATATAGTTTCATGTAGACAGTTGGACTACAGTTGATTGGGCCGATAATATGTCGCGAGAGGAGCGTTTGGCGGTCAGGACTAGACAGATTGCATACGGGCTAGAGGATGATCTTATGTCCGCAGCCAATCGATTGGCGGTGGAAAAAGAGAAAGGCAAAGTGAGATGGGATAAAGATGTCAGAATCAGAAAGGAGAAGATAAGAGTCGACGACATGGTACTTCTCTACGACGTTGCATTGGAGAGGACGTGGTCAGGAAAACTGGCTAACAGATGGATGAGACCTTACCATGTAGTCGGTGCGCTAAGCTGGGGAGCGTATATGATTGCTGAGTTAGATGGATCTAGGTGGAAAGATCATGTGGCAGAGGCTAGATTGAAGTTGTTTAGGCCAAGGGATACCCCTACCCATGCGGTGGCACTATTAGACCCTAAGAATAAAGGGAAAGCGAAGGCGGCGGATTACGGACCGTCGAGACGGTTCAAGATAGGTGAAAGTTCGAAGATGAGAAAGAGAGTAGAGACCAGGAAGGTGAAGGGCTTGATGCCGGGAAAGAGAAGGAAATGACTTTTTGTGTTGCGGAGACCTAAACGCAGAGTCCGCATTAGACGAGGTGGAGCACATGAGGGGCAGCCACTCCAACGAAAACAAAAGACGAGAAACTTCCCTATATCTAAGCCCAAGCGACCTCGGCAAAAAAAAAAAAAAAGGACCCTCTCAGCCCCAGAGTTCCTGAGAAATCCAAGCGCTAGACAGATAAGCGGAGACATAAGAGCCGCACGCGCGTGGTCGCTATAAATCTTATACGATTCGTTTCACAGACTCTGACTTAGACGGCGCAGACTCGACGGGGGCGTCGAGAAAAGGTCCGGGCTTGTTTGTCGGGCGGCCGAACGCCAGTCGGCCACCTGAAATCCGACGGTTTAACCCTTAGATTAACTGCCTAAAGGAGGATTGACTGAGACTTTCATCCGAGCTGTCAGGAAAAATTAGGGGTACCTAGAGCCCCCTTAAAATTGGATGTGTCGACCGCTGAGACTACCTCTCAAAATTGGCGAGAGGGACTACCTCTTCTACTGCGCTGACGTCTACCTTATTTTCGTCCGCTCCGAGCCTATTTTCGAAACGGCTATCCGCGGAACGGTAATATGAGAATAGGCCTTGGTGTGGTCCTTTTACATTGCACAATTGGTGCGGGAATGAAGCCTCAAATATCTTTAATTTTAATATTAAAATTAAAAATGAAAAAAAAAATAAAAGCAGTAGAAGCGAGGAGAAAAACGAGATATTATTTATTTTATAAAATTTCCTTGGTATTTAATTTTAATGGAATCGCCCTCATTATTTGTTATTTCCAGTAATAAAATAAAAAACAAGAAAAATAATCAAAATTATAAAAGGAAAAAAAAAACATGGGAGTTTTCATTATTTGATTGAATTCCATCGGAATTCACTTTTGATGAAATTACCTTTATTTTCATTATTATGATTATTTTCGATAATAGAATTAAGAGATAAAAAAAATAACTAAAAATGATAAAATGGAAGAAAACCGATGATTATTAAATGTTTGATTAAATTTTATTCAAATTATTCGCAAAGGGTTTTAATCCCGGATTATTTATTTACTCTAAATTCTAACGATTCTCTTTATTTCCCGGTAATTGGGATCGCTCACGCGACTCACCTGATTACTAGCCTTGCCGCAATCTGAGTGTTTTGAGAGAGTGGGGCCACATGGTCAGCGTGAGTTGGTGTTACCTTGGTCCAGTTGTATTGCTTCGGTATCTGGTTCGGCTCGATACTCTGATTCGGGTCAAGTTCGGTATCATTACGGGATTGCAGCATTCTACGGTATCCGATATATTTCAGGCTCGGTATTGGCTCGACATTCGACATATTTCAGGCTCGGTATTAATTCGACATCGGTCTGGTACTCACCATTGCATTATTTTCGAGTTCGGTATTAGTCCAGCATTGGTACGGTATGGGCTACAGCAACTCCGAAGGTTTGTTTCAGCTTCGACATCGACATGAGACAGCTGCGTGGTATGAATTTTCAAGTTCGACGCAGGCGCGGTATTGGAACGGGTTGTTGTGACGCGCCACTACTACTTTGTGTGGCCACTGGTTTGACACTGACGTGGCACTATGGTCTGTTCCTATTATTTGGGTTCGATCTAGTACGGTACTGATGGGGCACGCTGCTGGTCGACTCTATTTATCTTTTTACCTTCACTGGTTCGGCATCCCAGCGGTGTACCGTAACGCGGTACTATTGTTTTGGTGTGTGTACTAGTCTGGGACACTTACGCACATCGGAGACTGCTACAGTTGCTCCGGTTCTATAGTGTTGTGTGGTACCGTCAACTGCGGGTTGGGGCTCTCGATCGACAGTGTTGGCCGGCGGCAGATAAAAGTGTTAGCTTTGGATATATGCAAGTTTAGGGAAAGTTCGTCGTCGGGCTGTATTTCAATTTTGTGATAACATACTTGGTATGTTCTTGGCTCAAGGTAATGTTTTGCTACCTGGAGACTACGACGTTTTGTGGGTCTGAGTACTGGTGGGCTTACATGGGTTTCCCTGCTCCGGTACCATCACTGCTCCGGGCCTAAGGGTCCGGTTTTGCAGATGTCACGGACCCGATAGGACCCATGACCAAGAGGTGAAGTGGATGCAGGGGGCGAGCTCCTGAGGACGGGACCCGCATTTCAAATTGGATATAACGGAGGGTCGCAGGAGGCAAGCGGGCATATTTTTTTGGGCAGAGTGATGGATCTGGCCCGCATGGTGTACACAGCCCACCCGTTGACTTGGAAAATTCGACGCCACGAGGTCGCTCAAACGAACTCGCCAAAGAAGAGGGATTCGGGCAGGAGGAGAACGGGCGAGCCAGGCGTACGCCGCCCTGCCTTGAGCTCGTACGGAAAATGCTCGCGTTGAGCGAGGCCAAGCAGGGAAGTTGTGAGCGGCGTGCGCTCTGAGGAGGCGGACACAGCTGCAGATCATCAGCCTTCCCGCTGCAGGCGGGTCAGATATCTTACACTTGTTGAGTGGCTAATCGTCCTTCCCGCGGCAGGCGGGACAAATATCTTACACTTGTTGATTGGCTACTCGGGCCTTCCCGCTGCAGGCGGGTCAGATATCTCACACTTGTTGGGTGGCTAATTGAGCCTTCCTGCTGTAGGCGGGTCAGACACATTACTCTTGCTGACGGACAGATCATCCAACAGAAAAATTATCGCCAAAATTCAACAAAATTTCTTTTTGATGTCTAACTTATTCACGCCAGAAGGGGTGTGACCAACTGTTGAAACTGGGTCTTCTTCTGTATTCAACTACTCATCAACATTATCAACTTATTTCCAACGAGTCCAACATGGTTTCCAACAGGTCTCAATTTTTTTCTCAACGACTCCAACATGGTTTCGTACAGGACTCCAACATGAACCAACACTTATCCAACACGGTTCTTGACCCCACACAAGGTTCTTAACAACAATAACAGAGAGAGAGAGAGAGAGAGAGAGAGAGAGAGAGAGAGAGAGAGAGAGAGAGAGAGAGAGAGAGAGAGAGATGACAGATTTTTGAAGTGGTATATGAAAAACACACACACAAGGAACCCCACACTTCAACCCGGTTGGGAACTCGTCACTTACGCTGGAATACGATAACAACGTCTTAATACATGGCCCCCGCATCCTAACCACATCGTGACTAACTCAGAGAAAGGTAGGTAAATGCAATGCAATAAGGACAATTCACACATTAAACCCCTCACATTTTTGAAAGGTCGGGAACTGGGTGCCACTTATGCTGGAATTCGACAACAACGTCTTCATATAAGGCCCCCACTTCCCAACCAGATCGTCAAAAGTGTAAGTCGTGTGATACGGTAATAACATTAATGGAGAGAGAGAGAGAGAGAGAGAGAGAGAGAGAGAGAGAGAGAGAGAGAGAGAGAGAGAGAGAGAGAGAGAGAGAGAGAGAGAGAGAGAGAGAGAAGGGAGGGTGAGAGAGAAAGAGAGAAAGAGAGAGAGAGAGTGGGGGTGTGCGGTGAGAGAGAGAGAGAGAGAGAGAGAGAGAGAGAGAGAGAGAGAGAGAGAGAGAGAGAGAGAGAGAGAAAGAGTGCCTAGCACCCTCCCACACACCACACAACCGACACCCACACACATACACACCCATGATAGCCAAAGATCCTACCAATATTGAACAGGGGGAGCAAGGCAACTACCGTAGTTGGTTGGCACTAAGAGTGCCTTAGGTGGTGGGGGAATTGAACCTATGACCTGTTGAATGCCACCTGTGTACCTAACCAACTGAGCTAGGCCTCTTTGTTTTTTTTTTTTTTTTTGTAGAGGATAGTTACTGAGTGCACTGTGATCATTTGGAGTTGCGAGCCGCAGGTGTCCTGGAATATAGGACCACCTCTCGTCCTATCCTCACGTCAATACTCGTAGCGCACCCCTTATCCCACTATCCTACCTCAGTGTGACCAGCACTCAGGACCATTGTCCTACCAATGGGCAGGCAACTTGGACCGAACAACAGTGATAGGCACCAGGGTTGATAGGTTGCCCAGCCTGGTGGAAGCGGAATCGGACGAGCCTTGTCGAACGGGAACTTCGGACGCCAGGCCCAGATAATCTACTACAGGCCCCAATAGACTATGGACCCAAGGTTGAGACAGGGTAGCACCCACTCAAGAAGTCTTACTGTCCACTGAGGGCAGTACCGACGAATTTGCACACCCAAAACTTGGCAACTTTCCTAGGGCCCAGCTGCAAAAGGCGGCAAGGTCCAGATTGCAAATTTGCACACCCGCCTGACAGGGGCATAACAGAAAGATTTCGGCCCAAAACAACATTCTGCGCTACCCACATCATTTAGGGGCATTTTGGCATATATCTCAACTTATGGGGGTATTTCCTCGGCTACCAGAGTAAAAAAAAAAAAATTGTGAGAGTGTGGCTTATCGATCCTCAAGCGTTTCAAGCATACTTGCGGCGCATCGAGGTGCGCTGCACCCCGCACGTGTGGCGCACCGCGCACGACGCGCACGCACGGGGTGCGGCGCACCCCAGAAATAAGGGGTCGACTGAAAGAAGAAAAAAAAAGTTGTCGAAGGGTGTTCTGGGCCGAGGTGGCATGTCGCGTGACAAACCAAAAAAAAAAAAAAAAAACAATTCGAGGCCGCGCGGACCCTCCGAAAAATAAATAAAAAGGGGGGGAGCTGAAGCTGGTTTGTTTTTTGAAGTTTCAAATACGGAGTGCTGCCCCTCGCTGCGTAGTTGAACCCCGGTTGTTACGGACTCCGCCAGAGCTCGATCCCTGGTCGATCATTTTGTCGTTTCGGCTGCATCCCGTTTTCTGCCTGGCACCCTTTTTCCAAACCCCTCCTTTGGCACCGTAGGATTTTGGACAACTGGCGCCATGCTGCAATTCGGGCGCCACTTTCAAATTCCACATTTTTCAGTTCTGCCCTTGGGGCTTTGCAGATTTGCCCCCGGTACTGTATCGGACACCCGCTACTTATACCGATGCTCCGTACAGTACGGGGACCAATCTGGTACCAGTTTTCAGCTGTTGTACTCGTACTCAGTGTGACTTGCTCCTATTTCGACATTTGAATTCCAAGACTTCGACTTTGTGTCCTTGCCACTGTGTCTGCGTCCGACCCTCAGTCGTGTCGAGTGAGTGAGTGTGTGTGTGTGCTCTCACTCTCTCCCTCTCTCTCTCCTCTCCCTCGGCTCTCCTTGTCTCCCTCAGCTTCGCGCCCGTTACACTTGTATCGGAGCGGTCTTTCGGCCCCCTCCGTCGTCGCCACCGGCACCATCATCGTCGCACCACGGGCGCCGCCACGTCATCATCACCATCGTCATGATCGTCGCGTGTCGTGCCACGTCACTATCATCGCTGTGCTTGTCATCTTTGTGCCACGTCACCAGCGTCGTGCTCGTCGTCCTCGTCGCTGCGCCACGCCTTCCTCGACATCGCCGTCGTTGCCTACCCGGCGTAGGTAAGTTATCAACAACAATTTTATTTTTTTATTATTATTTCTATTCTTCTTCTTCTTCTTCTTCTTCTACTTCTTCTTCCTCCTCAT